>OY757905.1:113803805-114143805 GCA_963585895.1 Sepioteuthis lessoniana | reverse complement strand
TGTTCATATCTATCTATCTATCTATTTATCTATCAATCTCAGTTTCTCCTTTCTATATCTTTCCTACATTCTTTTTGCCATCAGTCTAGGAAGATAGGGAAAAAAACGTTGTTAATACATGTTAAATTAAGGGTAAACTTTTTCGTCCACCATCCTCAAAGTAGCCCACACCAATTTTAAAAAAAACATTGGTACGTATGTAGATTGATCTCCATAGCAACGTCTTCATAAACACAACGCCTCTCTCTTCTCCAATGCCAACAAGTCGAAGATTCAGCACATTCAAATTATGCAGTTTCGGGTAATTTGTCTGAGGTCGATGGTTCGAACCTTGAACGAACTGATCACGCCATGGCCAATATATCATTTTACTGCGTGCTTTATTATATTAAATATTTGGCGGGGATTCCTCCGGGTGTACTTTGAAAATCAAGCGACCAAATAACTAATCATTTGGGTATTCAACCATATCCAGTAAGATACACATCATATACAAATACATGCATTTATTCATGAATGAATGTATACTTATATACTTACGTTCATAAACATAGTTAAATTCATTCATAATTATATATATATAGAGAGAGAGACAGACGGAGACAGAGACAGACAGAGACAGAGTTAAGAGTATATATATACTTGAACGCTAATGGTGGTGTAATGTTCTTCGTCGTGGGAAATGTACACGGTGACCCGAGTTCAAATCCTGGACGAGGATGGTTGCATTTCACATAGCGCTAATACCCTTGCGAAAGGTATGAGTTAAGCCTCCAGCTATGGGTAAATAGTAAGACAGGTTGGATTCTTTAACCTTAGTATAGCAACCGTTCTGGGAGAAGGAAAACTGAATTGAAACTTGTAAAACTTAGAAAAAATTTAACTAGTTTCCCATCCTGCTTGCGCGGAAGGGTTGTTATAAGTTGTTGGTTAGTTTGTTGGTTGGTTGGTTGGTTGGATTTCATGGCATATCATCCTTTGTAAGGTTATTTAACGCCAAATCCATTTTTATACGAATAATCTGCTATATTTCAAACAATTCAGTCTAGCATGAATACACAGTTTAATTGTCAAAAACATTTCTATTTTAAGCTATTGAGTTTAGTCAAACAGTTCTAAATCAGGTAATTCAGTGTAGTATAAGTATAGATTTTGTTTACATACAGTTAAATGTCAAAACAGTTCTATATTAAACAATTCAGTTTAGCGTAAGTACAGTTTCGATGTCAAAAACAGTTCCATTTCAAACAATTCAGTTTAGCATAAGTATGCAGTTTAAATGTAAGTACAAAGTTTAATTGTCAAAAACATTTCTATTTCAAGCAGTTAAATGTCAAAACAGTACTACTTTAAACAATTCAGTTTAACATAAATAGACAGTTTAAATGCAAAAAAAATTAACCTCAAACCACAGTTTAGTTCTATTTAACCCATGGATACAACTATTTTTAAATTTTTTTCTTTCTGTTAAAAAATAATCTGATCAATGTTGACACTGAACAGGTGTAAAAATAGTTGGTTCATTTCAGCCGCTCAGAAGTGACATTTCATCTTCGCAGAACTGATATTTCAGCCTCATAGAATTGATATCTCATCTTCTCAGAATTGATATTTCAGCTGCTCAGGATTAAAATTTCAGCCTTTCAAAATTGATATTTCAGCTTCTCAGGATTGACATTTCAGCCTCTCTGAAATGATATTTCAGCTTCTCAAAATTGATATTTCAGCTGCTCAGGAGTGACTTCTCAACTTCTCAGAATTGATATGGATGGAGAGAGATAGTCAGAAAAATGCGTACTGCCAGCACGACCTAATGATTATAACTTGATAGATAGAATAGCTAATGTTAAAAGATAATACTTGAAACCATTTCGCTGTGTTCAAACAAATGATTAATAGTAAACCGAATTATCTGTGTTAGCAGTATTGAAGAATTATTAGTGTTAGATAACAATACTTAAAACTATTTGAATGTGTGCAAATAGAATTATTTCTATTAGCAATATTTGAAACCTTTTAACTAAGTGCAAACAAATGATTGATGTTTAATAGAATTATTGGTGTTGAATTACAATATTTGAAACCATTTTCTGTGTGCAAATAGAATTATTACTGTTAGTAATATTTGAAAACAATAAGTTGATAAGAAAGAGAATTATTTGTGTTAGCAATACTTGAAGAATTAATAGTGTTAGATAACAATACTTGAAACCATTTAATTGCGTTGAAACTAGTGAGCTCTGGTTCATTTAAAAATAATGCTGCCTAAAAACTATTCGCTTCGAATATATATATATATATATATATATATATATATCAGGGGCGGAGACGGGACTAGTGCTACTCGTGCCCGGCACGACCAATAACTCGGTCAATGTTATTCAAAATGGATTAAAAATCATCCATTAATTTTAAGCAAACATACTTAGTCTGATCTCAATTGAATTACGTATCTATTCAAGTTTCGATAACTAAGTAGCCAAAAGTTCATAAATATATCTGGGAATAATACAACGATGCTGTTTTGAACGGATGGTCTTTGTCCGGCCACCGTCAGATTCATTGAACATCCCATAAAATCGGCTATAATGTTGAACGCCCGATCCGTGCCAGGCACTAGACCCTTATAATAACAGTAATGTTAGAGAAATACGCTTTTGGCTGTTGCCAATAGCAAGAACAACCCTACCACTGTGCTCAAAAATCTTAGCACGTGTGACTGTTGATAGATATATTGGGAAGAGGGAGAAGGACAGAGAGAGAGAGAGAGGATAGCATATTAGAGCAGTCGCCGACGTCATCATCATCGCTATGGTAAATGTTGGTTAAACGGCATGTTTTAATTCGTTTTTTCACTAACAGATGTCTATTTCTTTAATGAATGTTGCATATATTACATTCTGTAACTAAAAATTTGTTTATTTGAATACATTTTCAACAAATAATCTTTATTTTAAGCGAAATTGAAACTACTAGCTGTGTCAGTGTATATTTTCATCAGTTTCTTTATTCTAATAAACATATTTTTCTCGTCATAGTAATGAACATCTTCTCTTTTCTTCTATACTTTTGAAAGGAAAAAAAATTATCTTATCTACTGTATTAACAAGACAACAAATTATATAGTATCTTGATTGTTTGCAAAAAAAAAACACCATGCAAGGTGCGTTTGTCAATCTGTGCTATACAATGGAGAATCACGCAATAGCAACTATGATAACTTACTTTGGGTCCACGGACCACGGGTTGGGAACTGAAGTTGACAGAGTGCGGGGTGGGGCACGAGTAGCAAAAATAGGCTAGAGTCGCCACTGATATATATATATATATATATATATATATATAAGTAATCAATCCAGTTAATCTGGAGTTGGGAATTCCAAGCAGGACAATTTAATTCTTAAACTATCAGTCACAATAACATGATAAATTTATTTCCATCCCCATCAAAAAACATTGATATTAATCAATGCTCTGAAGTTTTGCAGGATTTCTTCAGATCAACTAAAAATATGGATACATATACAAGACCAGTTAATTTTTAGAAATAAAATAAATTTATTATCTTAATGTAACCGATTGTTGGTTTTTATTTAATATATATATATATATATATAGTGTGTGTGTGTGTGTGTGTGTGTGTGTGTATGTCTGTGTGTGTAAACAGAATCTGGCATTGAATAATCCATAACGGTTGATATTCCATAAAACACAACCAAACCTAACCTAACCAAACCAAAACTAAAGATATTTCCCATTTTACCTCAGTTCAAAAGATATCTTAAATTTTATACCTTTATCGCCTCAATACAAGGATGACTTAAATTTTACGTGTCTGTTTTTTTAATTTTTGAAAGAAAGAAAAAATCCTTTTTTTTTTTTTCTTTGAATGCCTTTTTCTGTTCTCATTGTTTTAGCGACGTTGTTTCACCTGATTAGTGGGGATGATAGCAACAAACTTGAGCGTCACGTCTCAGTCCGGCCGCAAGAATGATTATCGACTGTCGAAACGACGCGTCTTCTACTCAGTGATAGGAATGGCTAACGATTAGCCGAGATTGGGTAAACTGGGCGTTTATATGAAGATTTCAAAGACAAAGAGAACTAGTGGAAATCTGTAGACACGTGTCAACGGAGAATTGTCAGACAATTGACTCAGGGGTGAGCGCCTTTCTGGTTATTTCTTTTGTTTTCAACTCGCGAGCAAGGCTTTTTGGGAGCGTTTCTTTCTTCCCCTCAGCCTTAAGCATCATATCATGGTGCGTTTAGTTCTCTTGTGAAAGTGGTCTTAAAAATATTTACGAAAAACCTTGTTTTGATATGTATGTGTATGTGTGTTTTTGGGGGGTGATTGTTTTTTTGTTTGTTTTTTGTTTTGTTGTTGTTTTCTTTTTAGCGGGGGGGAGATTCGTTTGTTTGCTGTTGCTTGTAGCTTGTTGCTTTGCTTTTGGTTGTTTTTTGAGGGGAGTGAGGAGCGTTTTGTTTGTTTGTTTTTTTTGTTTTTTGTTGGTTTTTTTTTTTTTTTGTATTTGTTTCGTTCTATTTCGTTTTGGATTTGTTTTTATTTTGTTTTACTTCGGAACTTCATGAAAGAGAAAATACGTTCGATTTTTCAAAGTTTAATTGTCTATAAATCAATATGGAAATCAATAATACAAATAAAATGTGTATGTAGTTTTCGATTGATTTGGTTTGGTTTTATGGCATATCAGCTATTGTTGGTTATTTAATGTCAAATCCTGTTTTTTTTTTCCATATATATCAAATATATGATTTGTAAACATATTATGTAGATACATACAGTTAAACGATCAAACTGTTCTCTTTCTCACAATTCAATTTGCATAAGTCAACAAAGTTAAATGGTTTCAAGTATTGCTATGTATCACTAACAATTCAATTGAACATTAGTCATTTGTTTACACACAGTTAAATGATCAAACTATTTTATTTCTAACAAATTAATTTAGTATAATTCTTTTGTTTGCACTCAGTTTGAATGTCAAACAGTTCTTTATGACTCATAGATAAGACCCTATCAAGTGCTACCACTCCGGGTCAGAGTGGACCAGGGAGAAATGGAAAGGAATGGGTACTCCACATTTCCCAGAACTCCAGAGCTGGAATCTCATCCTCAGAATGTTCAATATCATATCCAAGACACTCATTGGTGGTGGTCTTACCCCTCTGCAGAGATGCCGTCGGTGTGTTCTACAGCCCTAGCAAGACTGGGCTATTGATATATTTGAGTTCTAATTTCAAATTATTGAAAATAAAACTGTTGAAAAAAATTCCAACATAATGATTTATCCGAAAATTCATAATTTGTCTGGGAATTCATTTTTGACTATTATTCATAATTTCGTGTCTATACAATTGTGCCTGTGGTGAAATGGTTATCGTCGTAGGAAATGGACACGGTGACACGAGTTCAAATCCTGGACGAGACTGATTGCATTTCACATAGCACTCATACCCTTTGGAAAAGTATGAATCCAATTATTCTCCCTCCAGCTATGGGTAAATAGTAGGACAGACTAGGTTCTTCAGCCTTGGTAAGGCAACTAGTCTAGGAGAAGGAAAACTCTGGATTCAAACCTGTTAAACTTCGCTAAAAAATTGGCCTTGTGTCATATCCTGCCCGAGCGGAGGGGTTGGGTAAATATGTATAATATTACAATTGTCATTATGTTTTTACATATGTTGCTATAATCCTGAAAAAAATGACACATCCTATCTATTAAAAAAGTAGAATTCAAAATTCTTCAAGAGAACAAAACAATTTCCATATCAAATTGCAAATGCATTATGATCTTGTGAGGATCTACTTGATTGATTCATTGATTATTTTTTATTATGTTTGATTTTATGGATTATGATTGAATTTAACGGCTTATCAACCTGTTTGGAGTTATTTTATTCGAAGTGATTAGAAAATTGCATTAATATACATGTATTATGTTGTTTTCTTTTCTTTTTTTTTTGTACACAGTTATATAGTATTAAGTATTCCTATCTAATACAAATAATTCTCACAATTGTATGGTATCAAATATTCCTATGTAATACTAATTATTATATGGATTCAAATAATAATTTCTATTCAATAATTGTCATTTGTTTGCAGACTGTTATATGGTTTCAAGTATTCCTATCTAATGCTAAATATTATATGATTTCTAATGATAATTTCTATTTAATAATAGTCATTTGTTTGCTAACGGTTATATGATTTCAAGTGACGCCCGGCGGCTCCAAAAATGCCTCGTGCCCCGTCAGGGTTCCCCTAAAAAGGGATTCCTCAGGCGCCAGGCGATAAACCTAGCACCTCCAAGGATGTTTAGAGTCGGGGGGTGGCCCCCTGAGGCTAGAGGATGCCGGTCGAGGCGCACTTCGACCCACTGCCACCGGAACCAGGACACAATCGACCAGTTCCGTGTACCGACCAACGCGGCTGATCGAAGTGTCTCAGCCCAGCGCCTCCCAGAAAGTAATGCAAACACTCCACTCTGCTGGGAGGAAGTCTTTCCGAGAGTAAATATTTATGTACATGTTTAATGACATATCAACCTTTGTAGATTATTTAATGCCAAAGCCATTCTCCTAGAAGAACAGTTATGATACTATTTAACCTATAGCTGGGAGGATAAGGGGGTTCATACCTTTCCCAAGGGTATTTGCCCGAAAGTGAACCTAGTAGCGCGATTGGAGTACGAACTCGCGTACTACGATTCCGCTGTCCATCGCTTTAACCATTACACCACGAGGACACCCCCTAAATATTTATGAAGAGTTTATTATCATGTAGATAGGTCACATTATTAGATATTATTCATTACCAAACTCTACCGCAGTGAAACTGCTTTTTTGATGGGCATTAATAAATGTACCTGACATTATTTATTTAGACAATATTCTTCGTTTGCGTTTCACTTTACTTCTTCTCTCGTCAAATTAATAATTAACGCCATTGTTTCATAAGAAACGACTTTTTTTTTCTTTTACTTTCGTTTACATAGCAAACAATTGTTTACTAACGCCTATAGATACAAATCAGTGCAATAATCACGCTTAATAAACTTTATTTTAGACCCAAGGTTTCTCATGAGTTAGTTCAACTATCACTGTGTACGATTGGAAGTGATGCTATACATGACGAATTTTGTAAACCAGTTGAAAAATTTGCCCGCAGTCTTTATATGCAGTCTCGGACCCGAACCCATTCTAATCACTCTAAACCTAGATCTCGAAAATCGATCTCCAGCATCGAATCAGTGCCGATTATTTCACCAAATTATTTCTCTAAAAGAAACGGTGCACTTGGAAGCAAATCATTCTATTCTCTAACAAAATCCGGTATCGAAATGAAGCGAAGTGAGAACTTACAATTCTAGGCTAATCGCTTGGGTAGAGTTATCGCCTGAATGGTGTAAGGTTTCAGAATTGGAAAGGAATTGTTTTGTCTTGACAATGTGCCCAACCTTTGCAGACAGATCGAATCGACGCTCGTCGAGAAAGCAATTAGATCAAGTAGTAAGTCATGAATAATGGACAAATTCTCAGACAGGTAAGTAATATTTGCTTATATTAAAAGTTTTAGTAAACAAGAGCTATCTTGGTTTCCCTCTCTCAATATATATATATATATATATATATATGCATATTTTTTGTCTCAATATAGGAAGATCATTGGACGAGTAATCTTAAGACCGAAGAATCTTTTGTTTTTTTTACAGTATTATATCGATCTAATCCCTGCAGTCCGTCAGTTTGCTGTGGCTGTAAAATACCCCGACTGCATCTCTACAGAAAAGTTAGACTCCTCCTAAGAAACGAGTGTCCTGGATATGAAACTAAATTGCATCTGATGGTGAGGCTCCTATCCTAGAGTTTGGGAAACGTTGAGTATTCCTTCGTTGCAATTATTCTCAGGTCCACTCTGGCCCGGAGTGGTAGTACCTGTTTGGATCCTATCTATTGATCAGCTAGAAATATTACTACTGTTAAATAACAAAAACTGAAACCATTTAACTGTGTGCAACCAAATGGTTGATGATAGAAATTATATAGCAGTATTCGAAACTATTTAAGTGTGTGCAAACGAAGGAATAATGTTATATAGAATTATTAGTTTTAGATACCAATAATTGAAACCATTTAACAAAGTAATCAGAGCAAACAAATAAATTCTGGCTCGTTAAAAACTTTACCTACTAACTATTCGTTTACAAATCATATATTTTACATATATATATATATATATATATATATATATATATATATAAACAAAATTTGGCATTAAATAACCTACAATAGTCTCTATGCCTTATAGCACAACCAACCATCCTATTGTCCGATTCGTTGTGTATATTTCCGTCTTTATGTGGAAAAGATTTCAAGGAAACACTCTTGATTGTAAATTTCTTCAAGACACTTGATTCTATGCACAGAAAAAAAATAGAGCAAAATTTTAAGGATATATTCTTCCCAAAGAAACTGTTTCCGTTATAATCTCACCCGGTGGGAACAATGATTTCTTTGACACTGTCGCTGGATTTATGCAAGGAAATACATTGGCATCCTTTCCATTCATTTTCCACCAAGATTATGTACTACGAATGTCGATAGAACTAATGAAAGAAAATGGTTTTACATTAATAGGTCAATAGCTAAATGCAATGCATTTTGACTCCACGAGTTAATTGGTGTTTGGACTGCAAAGTAAGCGGAACAACTCACATAGCAAGACATAGAGCACACATGTAATTTTGATGGGAATCGACCGAGATATAACTCCGTATCACCATATAGACATCAACCAGCTAACTCGCATACTTAAACACTCATGAGTAAATGACTCAAGTATTTCCCTATGTGGCTGAAAGTGAACTTAAGACTAACACACATATGACAAGTCCAGACGCTGTATTCCGTTTTGTATGTGTAAATGCTATCCGATAGTTGATTGTTTTTCACTTAATATACTGTTATTAAATAGCTTATATTTAATCAACGGGGTAAAGGAACTGTCTTATCCTGTTCAGATTATTCGTCACCAAAGAAGATTATTACAGCATATTGGTTGAGAAAATGACTGTTTCTTTAATCTGTAGGAGGACATGTTATTTGATCGATGTGTTTGGTGCCCCAAAATTTATGTTGTAGTTTGGTATATGTTTAGTGTTATGTAGTTGGTGTTTAGAAAAAGGCACATGGAGACAAATGTAGTAAATGGAGTAATGGTATGAAACGGCGTAGACCAAAGGAACATTCAAAACAAGCGGCATAAACAAAACAAATTTATATTCATAACAAAACATGAAATGATACATTTAAAACATTACTATGGTTCTATTATTGTTCGTAAAATAGTCCTGTATGTGTGTGTGTGTATGTGACTTACACAACTAAAACTACAGAAAGGGTTAAATAATAAAAGTGTCCTATTCATGTGGACTACATGTTTCTAAATGTTCGTTTCTTTCTGTGGTTCGACGCAATTGCTGTTTCCGAGGCTGGAAAAAGTCTCACAGACAAGGTATAGTGAGGAAAGGAATGTTTGCATAGCCTATACATTTTATGGCGTTTGACGTCTGTTGGTGAATAAGAGAGAGTGATTCTCCTGGCCAATGGTTTCCCGAGACTGAATATTTGCGTGCGTCCGCCCTCTTTGTTTCGGGAACAAGTGGCATACCGCCTATTTTAAATTATAGGAGTTTAAGTCCTATAAATCTATAAGAATCACAACATTTTAAGAGGTCTCATATTTGATAATCTACGAATGAAGCTGTACCATCCCGGACATTTTCGAATTATAAACGCCCGACTATTCGAAAAGCTGTTCAGAGATTGAGATTTTGGAACAGAGTCCGAACAGAACTGCGCGTTGACGGGAAGTACGACTAGATCAGAGGGGACAAGACGACTTTTCTTGAGTGAGAGGGTTACGTTATACTGGCTGTGACCAGGATACGTGACCCTAGACGGGCTCGATTTATTACAGCACCACTTGGAACAAAAGCTAGATCAGGGATACATAAAGATGCTGCATGCTGTTTTGGACAAATCCACGAAGCAGTATCCGTTAAAACACCACTTCCACGGCCACTTATCCCCCATCTCACAAACTATCCCTATTAGACGAACAAGATATGATGAGAACCGCTGGATAAGTTAGGGAGAATTCATAAGTGACGTTCTCCTATAGACTTCTACACATAAATGATGGCCGAACAGCAAAGACTTACATTCACTAGTTCTGTGGAGACAAAGGATGTCGTCGAGAGAACTAAACAAGAGTGATGGCTGATAATGAAAGATGGAGAGAGAGAGTCAAAGAGGTGCCGTCGGTACGCTTTAATAATGATGATGACACCCAGCTATCAGATTAGTTGTGTATATCTTCGTCTTTATATATATATATATATATATATATATTGCTGGTTGCACCAAGTTAGAAATAGCTTATTGTTCCTTGATACACAACTCCAGTTTACTTTCTGTTGCTCCTGAACAATCAGCGTTCCTGACTCCATTTTATTTGAGCATAGACTTTTGCTCTCAGAATGAGGCTTGAAAAATAGGAAATAGATTCTGACATCCAAGTTGTTGGAAGATTGCTTAACAGCTTCAACCCTGCTCTATCCAGATAAGATTTTTTTTTTCTAATTATTGTCTGCCATATTCCTTACATTCTCTTTATCTTTTTATTATAATGCTAGTAGCAAAATAACGATATTCTTTATTTGGACTAAGCATTCCGGACAATAAACAATCTGTTTAAATATCACAATCATTGATCTTTATGAATATCTACTCGAGATAAAATGAATATTAGAAAGTTCTTTCTTACATATGATATTAATATATTCACCTCGTGTGGTTAGTAAGCTGGATTTGTAGATCATTCTTAGTGAGTTAGATTCTCACTGGCCGCCCCAAATTTCTGGCTCTGTGCCACAACTAGGCTTATCAAATAACTATGATCCAGAGATGTGACGGAATCAACTGTTGTATTTAATGAAAACTACCTGAACGCATGTATGTGTCTATACAATTGTGTATATATGTGTATATGTTTTTATCCAAACACTCAGTCAAGAGAAGTATGTTACACATGGTCAGTTTATTTCAATACAAATGGTTTCAAGAGGTTTTCCTCCTCTCATACCGATTGCTATACCTAGGTTAAAGAGCCCAGTTTGCCTTGATATTTACCAATAGCTATGGGGAAAATAGTTGGATTCGTATCTTTTCCTATGGGTATTAGCATTCCATAAGATTAAAAAAAAATACCTCATTCAAGATTTCCACTCGGGTACGAGTTTCCAAAGACGATTACCATGACACGACAATTGTTTCTAGCTGTATGCAAGTATTTACCCAACCCCTCCGCACGAGCCGAATGTAACGTAAGATCAATTTTAACATGTTTGAATTCAGTTTTCCTTCTCCTAGACCGATTTCCATACCAAAGTTAAAGAGTTCAGTCTGCTCTATTATTTGCTCATAGATAGAGAAAGATAGTTGGATACATACCATTCCCAAAGGTATTAAAGCTATGTGAAATGAAAACAACCTCGTCCAAGATTTGAACACGTGTCACTGAGTCCATTTTGAACGACGATAGCAATTACACCTCGGGCATCTTTTACACGTATGTATGCATGTAGGTTGTGTAGTGAATCTGAAAGGCAGAATCTGCATTAGTGAAGTGTAACAGCAAAGCGGTATGAGTTACATCCCTTAGACAGTGTTGTCTAAGTCTCGGACGGATGAGAAAAGACGAAGAGGAACGCTGAGTGAGTGAAGGCGTCGAGTAAAAAAGAGACAGGACAGCGGAGGAAAAAGGCTGAAGAAGAAAGGACTGTTTACTAAGAAGTTGATTTCACGTGGTTTTCTTGTTGTCAATGAGGCATACCCTTCACCCTCTTTTGTGTATTACATTTATCAAAAAAAAAATTTAGATTAAAGGTAGATAAAAAAAACCCATATCTGCTTTCCTTTAACAACAGATTTGATTTTAGAATCACATAAAATATAACTAAATTAACACAAAAATCCCAGGAGCCAAAATCTAGTCCTCTCTTTCTTTATCACACATGGTATTCCAATTTTGAAGCTTCTTAACTGCTTTCAAAGACGTGATTCATCTTTCTCAGGTGATGTAAAATAATTAGGAACTCCGCTTGATTGTGAATTTTTTTCCTTGCGAGATTAACTGGTCCACCAGGGAACGGTGGAAAAGAAAGAAACAAATATGAAATGGGAGAAACGAATAGGAAAGAGAAAGGTAGGTTCCCGAAATCCAGGTCATCATGGCAGCAGACGCCCGAGTTAGAAATAGAAATGTATCAGCAACAAGTCGGTGACGAATTCTGATTGGTTGTTAGAAACTCAGATAGAAAAACTGTTTGGAGAGTTAGAGACCAGATGCAACGATGTAAAGACGACAGTTGAACACTCGACACGACTATGTGAAGACGACCAAAAAATTGCAGCGCCCATTTTGAGTGAGCTCTGAAAAGGAGCCTCACACCCACTGCGAAGTCATGAAGACGAAATAAGCGAGCAAGCACGTGTTAGAACTAGAACAGAAAACGAAAAAGATAATTCAAGGTCTATATCTGCAGTCTCTCTCCTTACTTCATTTTATTTCTCTTTGTCTAGCTTACGTGGTCTATTCAGTTTTCATACTCTGTTTCTGTCTTCTCGAATAAATGAATAAACATTTGTATTAGCGAACCAAGACGAGGTTTTTGTGTGTTCATCACTTCTTTTCATCACGCTGGAGGTTACAACAGGGGTCCGGCTGGCTCTTAAGACGTAACGCTACAAAGGTCTACCGACAACCGTGGTGGTACAAGCGTCAATGTGATGTAGTAGTAGTAGTAGTAGTAGTAGTAGTAGTACAAAAGTCTATTGATACCGTTCCAGTACAAGCGTCCACTTGGGAACCATAATATTACAGTTGTCTTTTTGGTGCGTAACGGTACAGTGTAATACAGTTGTCTGAGTGTTTCCTTCACAAACTGTCTCGCATAACGAATATATTTGTCTGTCCTGCCGACGGAGCTTTCGAAAAAGCTGATCATTCCTTGCAGAGGAGTTAGACACTCGACAAAAAGGTTGTCGTGAGTATGATATTAAACTGCATCCGGTTATGTGGAAGATGTGAAGTCATCTGTTCATTACCATTACTCCCAGGTCCACTGTGCCCTGGAGTGGTAGTACTAGTGAAGTTCTCATCTATGGGTGAAATAGAACTGTTTAAAATTATCAGTCTTTGGAATTCTTGAAATTCGGAAGACCTGAGTTCAATCCCAGGTTGCGTCATATCAAAGACTTTTAAAATGGTAGTTGATACCACCTCGCTTAACACAGCAATATAAGGTACGTATCAAGGGTAAAGTGGAACAATCCTGGGAAAGGGGTAGCGCCCTCCCCTACACCTTGGTGTTGTAGCTGTTGAAAAGGGAGCCTTCAAGTCGCTCTCGACTACGGTCGCCAACTTTACTTACATTGTACACGGTACAAGCAAATGATTATTATTAGTAGTATTAAAGAATTGTTTATATAACTGTCTATATAACTGTCCAAACAAATGATTATCGATTTGGATATGCTTAATGAGATATCAAACTTTGTGGTTTATATAATGCCAAATTCCGTTCATATATATATATATATATATATATATATATATATATATCCGGTCAGCGTCCAAAGACAGTGGGTGTGGATTATTCTTTTATAGAATATATGAAGAATATCTAATAAATCTATGTGAGTGCTCGATGTATGGCTTTTGTTAATCCCTTATTCCCTCGCAGGGATATTACAAAATTCACATTCAGAGCGTATATAGTGTAAAACTCAAACCTGGTTAACTTGTCATTCCGCTGAAATGAATTTATAATGACAACTCAACCAGGTTTGAGTTTCCATCCGATTACAATATATATATATATATATATATATATATATATATATATATATATATAGTTTGAATGCAAATAGTTTGTACGTAACATTATTCTTAAACGATCCAGAGCTCATTTACTTGCACACAGTTTAATGGTTTCGATTATTTCGGACATTAATAATGTTATTTAATATTAATCATTTTTGCGCGCTGTTAAATAATTTCAAGTATCACTATGTAACACTAACAATTTAATTTCACAGCAGTTATTCGTTGTTAGACTGTTAAATGGATATACATATCATCTGTAAGTGAATTGCTTGTTGATAATTTTATTTTTGAACAATTTACACTTAATTTGTTTTCACCCAATTGACTATTGCTATTGTTTTCACACTGATAAATGCTTGCAAGTATTGCTATCTAACACTAATATTTCTATTTACTATTAATCTTTTGTTTGCTCAAAGTGGTTTCAAGTATTGCTATTTCACACAAATAATTCTATTCAGGTTTATTCATTCATTTGTACTCAGTTTAATGATTCCACGTATTGCTATCTAACACTAATAATTAAATTATGCCTCAGTCATTTGTTTGGCCACTGTTAAATGCTAAAACAGTTCTATCTGACCCATAGATGGGGCTCTACGACTCCGGATCAGAGTGAATATTGAACTAATGGCAATGAAGAGGTACTCAACACTCCACAAAACTTCAACATTCTGATGCCCCATCATCAGATTGTTTAGTGTCATATCAAGGATACTCGTTAATGGTGGTCTTCCCCCTCTTCCGAGATGCAGTCGGTGTATTCTACAGTCCCAGTCGACAGGGCTGAAAAAATCCTTTAGAAGCTGCACAAAAATATACATACAAGCTTACAATGTGCGCAATTCTCTAACCTTTATGGGGGGAAAATTACTACAGAAAGGTTGACGTGCCGTTAAAAATCAATAAATCACACGATCGATTTCGTATGTTGGTCAACCTTCGATTTAGAGTTACAAATCAGGAATTCATGGAAGAATGTTTTTACGATGAAGGACCCTCGAAATCATTTCCACTGGGTTTGAATTTCGACCATACTAAATTACCACTCATACATAAGTCTTAACCAGTCGGCTGGGGCTGTAGAATACATCGATTGCTTCTCCGCATAAGGGTAAGACCCCTCCCCACAACGAGTGTCCTGGATGGCCCAGTCAGCTGGGGCTATAGAATACACTGATTGCTTCTCTGCAGAGGGGTAAGACCCCCAATGAGTATCCTAGATATGGCACTAAACAATCTGATAGGGAGGCTCCTGTAATGCTGGAGCTTAGGGAAATGCGGAGTACCCCTTGCTTGCCATCGCTCCCAGGTTCACTCTGGTCCGGAGTGGTAGCACCTAATTAGGAGGTGCCCGTGGTGTAATGGTTATCGTCGCAGGAATTGGACACGGCGACACGAGTTCAAAATCCTGGACTGATTGCATTTCACATAGCACTAATACCCTTGGGAAAGGTACGAATCCAAATATTCTCCCCCCAGCTATGGGTAAATAGTAGGGCAGACTAGGTTCTTCAGCCTTGTTGAGGCAACTAGTCTAGGAGAAGGAAAACTCTGAATTCAAACCTGTTAAACTCCGCTTAAAAAATTGACCTTGTGTCATATCCTGCCCGAGCGGAGGGGTTGGGTAAATAGGGTAGCACCTAATAGGGTCCTATCTATGGGTCAAATAGAACTCAACTGTGTACTTATGCTAAACTGAATTGCTTGAAATAGGACTGTTTTGACATTTAAACTATGTAATTATGTTAAACTGAATTGTTTGAAATTTAACTGTTTTAACATTTAACTAAACTGTTTTGACATTCAACTGTGTGTAAACAAAAAACTATATATATATTAAACTGAATTGTTTGAAATAGGACTGTTTTGACATTTAGACTGCGTAATTATGTTAAACTGAATTGTTTGAAATTTAACTGTTTTAACATTTAACTGAACTGTTTTGACATTCAACTGTGTGTAAACAAAAAACTATATATATATTAAACTGAATTATTTGAAATAGGACTGTTTTGACATTTAGACTGCGTAATTATGTTAAACTGAATTGTTTGAAATTTAACTGTTTTAACATTTAACTGAACTGTTTTGACATTCAACTGTGTGTAAACAAAAAACTATATATATATTAAACTGAATTGTTTGAAATTTAATTCGGTGTTAATTGATTCGAAAAGGGAGGGGGTGTCCTCGTGGTGTAATGGTTAAAAACGATTGACTGTGGAATCGTAGTACGCGAGTTCGTACTCCAGTCGCGCTATTACGTTCACTTTCGGGCAAATACCCTTGGGAAAGGTATAAACCCCCTTACCCTCCCAGCTATGGGTTAAATAGTACCACTACTGTTCTTCTAGGAGAATGGCTTTGGCATTAAATAACCTAAAAAGAGTTGATATGCCATTAAACAAAGAAACCAAACCAAACCGAAAAGGTATGAACCCCCTTATCCTCCCAGCTATGGGTTAAATAGTACCACTACTGTTCTTCTAGGAGAATGGCTTTGGCATTAAATAACCTAAAAAGAGTTGATATGCCATTAAACAAAGAAACCAAACCAAACCGAAAAGGTATGAACCCCCTTATCCTCCCAGCTATGGGTTAAATAATACCACTACTGTTCTTCTAGGAGAATGGCTTTGGCATTAAATAACCTAAAAAGAGTTGATATGCCATTAAACAAAGAAACCAAACCAAACCGAAAAGGGATGATACGCCGTAAAACAAAACAACCATCCAACTAACCATACGTAAGTCAATGAAATTAGGTTTTTAAGATGATCTTTTAAGATTTAAGAATTAGTGAGGATCTATACAGGCAGAGCGTTTTACCGTTTTTTCACATGAAGAGAAGAACAAATTTAATAAACGAAAAAGTGTTACTGGTAAAAGTGTTATTAATTAACCACCCTGTCTACTGGTTTAGAATATGCTGATAGTATTGTCTAAAGAAGGGCAAGACCTCCCCCCCCCAAAAAAAAGGGGGAGGTCTTCGGTATAACACTTCACTGCATCTGATGGTGATTCTCCAATTCTGGAGATCTGAGAAGTGTGGACTAGTACCCGTTTGTTGCCCTTACTCTTAGGACCGCTTTGACCCGGAGTGGCAGTACCTATCAGGGTCGTCCCTCTGGCACAAACAGATCTGTTTAAAACTTAACTGAACTCAATTGGGCCGTATGCAAAAAAAAAAAAAAACTCGTAAGAAATTACTACAAAATGTAAATATGATCGTACAATCAATGCGATTCCCTAACCTCAACGCTTAAAATAACGCGAGACGGGTTGACACGCCGTCAAAACCAATCAATCTATCAATGAACAAAGAATAGTTGACTCATTGCACATATAATAAGTAAAAGTAAAATTGGCGACCTTAGTCGAGGGTGATCCGAAGTCTCTCTTTTCAATAGTTACTACACTGAGGTGTAGAGGAGGGCGCTACTCCATTCCCTGGATTGCTCCACTTTACCCTTTGTCTCTACCTTATAATGCTGAGTGCTAAGCAAGGCGATATCAAGTACCATTTTTTGAGTCTTTGGTATGACTCGACCTGCGATTGAACCTCGGTTAACCGGACCATTGGCGAACACTGAACTCATTAGCCCACTACCCCGGTTAACCAGATTAAGCTTCTTTTAAGATCTCCCTAAGATAATGCATAAGATGGCACGTGGAATTTTTGTATCAACCTTTTATATATATATATATATATATATATATATATATATATATATATATATATATATATATATATATATATATATATATATATATATATATATATATATATATATATATATAAAATTGGTATTGTTGTCTGCTACAGCCATAATCTCTTACAATGATTACGGCTATTATCGAAGAATTCAGTCGTTTGAGGTTTGGCAGGATATTTCAAATCCGACAACGTTCTCACTGATAAGTATTTTATTTACGTCTTTTGGTAAGAGAAACTTCTACACGAATAACATGTGAAGAACGCCGAAATAGATGATAGAACGGTGGGTTAACCTCGAGTGGAATAGTCGTACAAGACTCTAACTGCTCCCCCCCCCCCATAAACACGTGTCACTAAGACAGCAATGAAGGCAAGAAAAACTGACAGTTTGTTTTAGATTAACAAAGATTCTTTTTCGTGTTGAATATTCGTTGTTCAGAGAATTACTGAGGCATAAAGACTGGTAAGACGCTTCGGTAAAAAGAATGGCGGGAGATTGTGATTTTAAAAAAGGGCGAAAGAAAGAAATATCATTGAAGAAAGAGTGTACAAGAATGAAAGCAGAAAATTAAAAAAAACATGAGCGGTAAATGAGTGTGAAAGAAAAAAATGAATATGAGGGGAAAACTAATGAGAAAGAAAGAAAGAAAGAAAGAAAGAAAGAAAGAAAGAATCACTAATGACAAAGAAAGAAAGAAAGAAAGAAAGAAAGGTTGAATTTGTGTAAAAGAATGAAAGTGGGATAAATAAGTAAGAAAGAAAGAAAGAAAGAAAGAAAGATGAGCGTTGAATAAGTGTAAAAGAAAGAAAGAGAGATAAATGTGAAAGAAAGAAAGAAAGAAAGAAAGAAAGAAAGAAAGAAAAGATGAGCAAAGAAAAATATATATAGCCCAAAAGGAAGAGAGAGAGAGACAGATAGACAGACAGACAGAGACAGACAGAGACAGAGAGAGAGAGAGAGAGAGAGCGAAGGAAGAAAACATATATGAAAAGAAAGAAAACCAATCCATAAATCACATTTTCTCAGTCACTCGAGCTGAGCAAACAAAATTAGGATCTTCATAATGATACGTTTGTCCTCGTCTCTTTTTCTTGTTCGTTACTTTTAAATGACAAGTTATTTAAAACGCTCACACTTAGGATTCAGCATTAGACAATATTTGGCTGGGAGTGACTAATGGAAGGTAGGTGAGAGAGCTTTCATTTCTAGATATTGAAGACAAAGACAAAATCAACAAAAAAAAAAGTACAACTATAAAGAAACAAATAAAGAAATACGATGAATGAGGCTTTGGACTTGATCATTTTTCAAGTAAATTATCGCGATGATTTGCGAAATTTGGCATCGATGTCATTTGACTAAACGGGCGGCCAGAACTTCCGCCACGATTTCAATTTTATTCTGTGTCGACAAGGACAATAACTGACATTCATATTCATGTCACTTAGGTTTCGACAAATGTTTCTAGCATGTTTTGGGCTTCTGCACTTTTGGCCAATAAAATCCTTCCACTAGATACAAAAGATTCTTTTTTTAAAAAAAACACACTTTTAAGGGACAAATATAACTGGTATAAATTCATAACTTCATCTTTCATTCATTACCAAAGTTAAGCACCCATGTGCCCGTTTAATTCCATGATGGGTAACCACTTAGTAACACCATGTCCTGTAAAGGACCTGAGACTTGGGAGCTAGACTACGCAAAGCTTTCTGAATAACTTCATTATTCATTGACAAAATTATTTATTCATAAAATTATATTGGATGAGTCCCCGGGCGAACTGGCCAACATGCTTGACTGAAACTTCGTCGTATGTGATTTCGAACCCATATCGCGCTGTTACGTTCACTTTCAGACAAATATTCTTGAAAAAGGTATGAACAACCTTTACTCCACCCCCATTATAGGTTAAAAAGTACCACAACTGTCCTTTTTTTTCAAGGATGGCATTTGCATTAAATAACCCACAAAGATTGATATTCCATCAAAAAAATGAAACCATTCGAAGAAAAAAAGGCTGGCATAAAACATCCATAAAACTATGCTGATGGAAAGTCAGATTGTAATACCTTGAAGGGCAAAATTAATTTTGACCTGCGGTACAGTATCCGCATGCAACATTGCTAATTATTATACACTCCCTATGTGCCCTTATTTATTTACTACGCTCAGATTTGTTGTGAATCAGGTCGGAAATATGGGGTACCAGTGAGAATCGAACGCATCTCTTACCAACCTTCATACCTCAAACCTGTTATTGACTATCTTATCTGAGGTGAGAAAAAGCACAATGACTGGTTTGGTTTGGTTTCTTTGTTTAATGGCATATCAACCTTTGTAGGTTATTTTATGCCAAAGCTATTCTCCGAGAAGAACAGTAGTGGTACTATTTAACCCATAGCTGGGAGGATAAGCGGGGTTCATACCTTTCCCAAGGGTATTTACCCGAAAGTGAACGTAATAGCGCGACTGAAGTACGAACTCGCTTACTAGTCCATCGCTTTAACCATTACACCACGAGGACACCCCTCCAAAGCACAGTGAGTAAACTTCCAAGATATGTATTTCAAAGATTTCTTTATCATTTGTTACATATTCATCCCTCTTAAATTTATTGTAAAATGTTCCTGAAAATAAAAAAAAACACAATTACTCACTAATGCAGTGGTTTCTTTCTTCATTTTTGTTGTGTTTTGAATTGTTCATTTTAGTATTTCACACACCAATAAAAACTTCACTCCTCAATCCTGTGAGTGATTAACTTATCTGGCGTGAGGTAAGCTCTTTATATAAATTGGTTTCTCTTTCACACAGTAACGTATTTCTATGAAGAGAATAGACAGTAGTTGTATTAAGATTTTTTGAAAATTACCTCACAAATTCATTATAATTTGCGGTTTTCGAATTTCAAAACGCATTTGAATAAGGATTTAAACGATTTACATTTAGATAAGGATATTTAAATTCATACAGCTTCTAGAACTTAAGCAGAACTAACATTAGATAGAAATTTTATCTGCATAGACATTTTAATAACTTTTTTTACAAGAAAAGGGGAATTTAAAAAGAAACACAATTTGATACAAGTTGACAAAAATCTTTGCAAAACCAGAAGTAGCCACTTTGTCTACAACCACGTACGTGTGACGACTATAAAAAAAAATTCCACTAATATTTGTTCCATCATATCTTACGCCTATCTTCAGAAGCGGCCATATTCCGTTTGGTGCCTTTGTGTCTTTTGCAAAGAAAACACTCAAAAGAAAACCTTGAGCTATTCTTTTCTCTTGGTCTATTAATATTTCAGCGATAAAAATGCGTATTCTTCATTGCTAGATACATTGAACTTTAAAATATTAAATAAATATTAAATCTTAATAAATGCTTATTGATGCTTGCTACCAAACTTTGAAATTTAGCGGTTATTTTCTTTTTTCCCGTGCAATATCCATCAATGTATTTTGCATGTAAAAAGATCTTAACATTTTCTGGCAATTAGGGTTACCGGCAACAAAACAGTATGGTAGCCGAGTCGGCTGGGGTTGTTGAATACACCGACTGTATCTCTGCAGAGAGGTAAGACCCCTCCCGTAAAGAATGTCCTGATATGACATTAAACAATCTGATGGTAAATCTCCAGTCTTGGAGATTTGGGGGATGTGGAGCACACCTTCAATGCCATTACTCCCAAGTCCACACTAACCCAGAGAGGTAGCACTCGATAGTATCCTATTTATGGGTCAAATAGAACTGTTTGACAATTTAAACAATGTCCGAACACATGAAATGTTTAATTGAATTGTAAGAAATAGAACTGTTTGATCATTTAACTGTGTGTAAACAAATTACTGATGCTTAATTGAATTGTTAGTGATATATAGCAATATTTGGAACTATTTGACTGGATACAAAAGAATGAGTAATGTTCAATAGAGTTATTAGTGTTAAATAGCAAACTTGAAACTCTTTAACTGTGTACATAAATTGACTTATTGATAATACATAGCAATATTTGAAACCATTTGACTGTGTACAAAAGAATGAGTAATGTTGAATAGAGTTATTAGTTTTAAATAGCAATACTTGAAACTCTTTAACTGTGTACCTAATTTGACTTATTGATAATACATAGCAATATTTGGAACCATTTGACGGTGTGAAAATGAATTAATAGTTTTAAATAGAATAATTAGTATTAAATAGGAACTCTTGTAACCACTTCACTGAGTGCAAACAAAGGATTAATATTAAATAGAATTATTAATGTCAGATGACAATAATTGAAACCATTTAACTTAGTATAGGACTTACACTCCTATAATTTAAACTGGGTGGTATGCCACTTGTTCCCACAACAAAGATGGCGGACGCACACAAATATTCAGTCTCGGGAAACCATTGGCCAGGAGAACCACGTTACCTGCTTAAAACTACGTCCGCTTTTGAATTTCGTCCCGTGTTTTTTGGAGCCAATTCCAAGATACGTATTTTCTATAAATACGTCGTCTTCAAACACTCTATCTCTTTTTCCCAATTTCAATTGCAGCGCAAAACACACACTCACCGGTGTGACTCTCTTATTCACCAACAGACTTCAAAGGCCACAAAATGGATAAGACTCGCAAACATTCATTTTTTCAAAATACTTTGACTATAAGACTTTTTCCAACCTCGGAAACACCGACTGTTTCAAACCACAGGAAGAAATGAACATTTAAAAATATGTAATCAACCTTAATAGGACGCTTTCATCATTTAACCCTTTCTGTAGTTTTAGTTGTGTTAGACACACACATATACACACATACACATACACACAGGACTATTTTACTAAAAATATAGAATTGTAGCAATATTTTAAATGTATCATTGCATGTTTTGTTATGAATATAAATTTGTTTTGTTTGTCGCCTCGTTTTGAATGTTCCTTTTGTCCTCGCCGTTTCTTATCTTTACTCATTTGCTGCTTTTGTCTCCATGTGCCTATTTTACCTTTTCCCATGTGCCTTTTTCCACACATAACATACCACTAAACTAAACATATGCCAAAGAACAACATCAAATTTTGGGGGACTAAACATATCTGCAAAATAACATGTCCCTCTACAGTAGAAACAATAGCAATACTCGTGTGCAAACAAATTAGTTATAACTTATTTTAAGATGAAATTACCTTCAAACTATACACTTACAAATCATATATGTATATCCATTTAAATGTGTGTTAACAAATAACTAATGTTACATCGTTACTTTTACAGAGCAATATTTGAAACCTTTTAACTGTGTCCAAACAAATGATTATCAATAAATAGAAGTATTCATGTAAGATAGAAATATTTCAAACCATTTAACTATATACAAAAGAATGAGCTCAGGTTCGTTTAAAAATGTATCTCTAAAATGAGCTTACAAATCATATGTATTTAATTGATAAAGGTAAAAACAGGATTTAGCATTAAATAACCAATAATGGTTGATACGCCATAAAACCCAAACCAAAGCAAAACAATATGGGGTTGTAGAATACGCTGACTACATCACTACAAAGGTAGAAGACCGTCCCAACAAGTGTTCTTGATATGACACCAAACCATCTGATGAATACAGTCAAATACAGGAATTTTGAAGAATATGGAGTACCTCTTCATAGCCATTACTCCCTGGTCCACTCTGTCTCGGAGTGGTAGTACCTGTTAGGTACCCATATTTGAGTCAAATAGCACTATTTAATTATGTGCTGGACTTGAAAGTATTTGACTGAGCGAAAAAGAATGAATAATGTTGAGTTGAATTAGTGTTAGATAGTAATGCTTGAAACCCTCTACTATTTTGGATATGACATCAAACAATATCAGATAGTGAGGCTCCAGTCTTGGAGTCTGGGGTATGTGGAGTACCCCTTCATTATCATTACTCTCAGTTCCATTCTCACCAACAGAATTAGTACCTGTTAGGGTCACATCCATGGATCAAATAGAAATATTCAATTATTTACTGCACTTGAAATCACTTAACTATGTCCAAACAAATGAGCCCTGATTCGTTTAAAAATATAAGCAACGCACTTTTGGCTTATATACATAATATATGTATAAACAAGATTTGGAATTAAATAGCCTAAAAAGGTCGATATGCCATATAACGCAACCAACCAATAAAAGAATAGACAACCAAACAAAAGACTTCGTTTTACAATAACCATAGCAGTCGCAGTTTAAAACAACCAATCTATAATTCTTAATTATGGCCACCTAATGTCGTGTAATGGTTAACGACCTGTGCTAGCGCGAAAAGATAAATTACCAAAAGAACAACAGCCGTACGAAAGACGCATTGAAAAAGTTTATCATCTCGTCCAGTGAACTTGTTGTTAAGAGCTATGCTTTATCAAGCGCTTTCGACCGGATCAGCGAACGCCAATCAAAGTCGTGACGAGAGTTGACTGGGCGATGTCACCCAACTGAGGTGTAAGAGAGAATGGGATGTTCTGCGTGCGCTAATATAGGACAACGGATTTCTCTTTTAGCGACTGGGGTACGAGGAGATGAACGTTTACATGAACGAAGAACGAATCAAAGATACGAGTGCTATTCCTGGAAGAACGTAGAAGCTTGCCTGTGCATTGTGTCCGCCATCCATTCTTTCCTGCTTCCACAGTGACAGAGGCGGAATTAAGAAAATAAGCAATGAGGTCCTAACGCTTAAGACGTTGTATTTTCCGATTTCTCCCTTCACTTCACCATCCAATGATCAACTATCACCGACATAGCAGTCATGTGTGACTACGCTACATTGAATTCAACTAAATAAATGACAACTAAAAAATACTCAGACGCTTCTTCAGCCTCATTGACATATTCTTTAACACCCATTTCACTTTTTCCTAGATAAAATATAAATAATAAACAGCATTTTAAAATGTACTGCGTAATGGCTATTGTTGTAGCAAATGGAACCGGCAACACGTGTTCAAATCCTCTTCAGAAAAGCATGAATCCGTCTCTTTTAGAGCTCTGGGTTAATAATTAGATATACTGGACCGTTTAGTTTTGGTACGGTAACCAATATGGAAGAAAGAGAACTTTGAATGAGAACTAGCAGTACTTCTGCTTTAAAAATTGACCTATCTCATATCCTGCACGTTTGGTTTGGTTTCTTTGTTTAATGGGATATCAACTTTCCAAGGCTATTTAATGCCAAAGTCATGCTTGTAGAAGAGCAGCAGTAATTCTATTTAACCCAAAGTTGGTGGGATAAGAGGCTTCAATACCATTCCCAAGAGTACTAATCCGAAAGTAAACGTAATAACACGACTGGAGTTCGAACTCGCTTACTTCGAGACCGCAAACCACCACTTTAGGGGGGGTGTCCTCGTGGTGTAATGGTTAAAGCGATGGACTGCGGAGTCGTAGTACGCGAGTTCGTACTCCAGTCGCGCTATTACGTTCACTTTCGGGCAAATACCCTTGGGAAAGGTATGAACCCCCTTATCCTCCCAGCTATGGGTTAAATAGTACCACTACTGTTCTTTTAGGAGAATAGCTTTGGCATTAAATAACCTACAAAGGTTGATATGTCATTAAACAAAGAAACCACTTTAGACATTATACTGCGGAGACTCCAAAGCATTTTGCATGTGACGGAGGGTTTGGGTCAATACATAAACAGTATTGAATGTACTTTTTATATTCAGCCGTTTTTTGTTTTTTTTTGGGGGGGGTCTGTTTTCTTTTTTGTTTTGTTTTTTTTGCCAAAATAAATTTTTTTAAATTATCACACTTCCGCACACAATTAAGGTACAAACCAAGGATAGTAAACTTCAAAGACACTTAAAAAATTTCGTTATCCCTCTTGAATTTGTTGTAAAAATGTTTCTGAAAATAAAAGCTTCATTCATTTACTAATCAATTGATCTCCCTTTTCATTTTGGTCTGTTTTGAGTTTGTTTATTCACCAAACCTGTGAGCGACTGGAGTAAAGGAAGCAAAGTTTTGTGACTCTATTGATGTTGGTGTCGTTGTATGTAGACCTAGCTATATGTATGTGCATGTGTGTAAAAACATTGTCTGAGTACATGTGTGTGTGTACGTGCGGTTGTATTCATATGTACATAGTTGTGAGTTGACCATAGGTATGTTTATATGTACGTGTATATCAATTTATGCGTGGGTATGTTGAGTGTAGGAATGGCTGTATGTATTTTGAGCGGGAACCACAAATCCAACCCGAGTATATGTAGAAATGGTCGGATAAAAGTGGAGCCGTCACTTAAAAGAGCTTCAGTTTTATAATCACATCTTTTAGGATCACCTGGAGACATCTTGTATGGCAATATTTTTATATCCAGTCAATGGTGGCCGAAAATTCAGAAGTAGGAAATGCATATATACAAGTAAAGTCAGTTTGCTACCCTGATGGGACCACACAATGGAGATACAGAGATGGAGATCAGCTGAGAAGGTAGAAGACAAATAGACGGAGATAAAAGATAAGACCAGAAAAAGAGATACAGATAAAGAAATAGACAGAGAGAGAGAGAGAGAGAGAGAAAGGCTGAGTAGAACAGAGAGTGACACAGAATACAGATAGACACAGATAGAAATTCTGTTGCACTCAACCACCCACCTACTCACTGCTAACCGCGCCTGCGTGGCAGCAATTTTAAATCCGAGTGATATTCGACCGTACTTCGTTCTATGCACAGTTTACATTGGGCTCATGAGGTACCCAGTGTAGATAGAATTCATGACTGAATCTCGAAAAAAGTGGTCAGAGACAAAGACGATAATGAAAAGATTAAGACGAGTTCACAGCAAGACATGAAAAAGTCAGACACGTGATCACAGAAAAATCACACTTACTTTATTACCGGCGTGGCAACCTCCCTCAAGATCGGTCTCAAAAACAGGAAGAAGTAAAGTGATATTCTTGAGTCGATGAAAGAATGATCTTTTATTCGTCAAATCGTAGCCCATCCCCAATGAGAAGGGAGCGGCTTTGCAAACCCTTAAATTTAGGTCGTTCCTTTACGCTCTGACAGTGACTAACTTCCTGATCCTTTTAAAAAATCTCCCACTCTCGTGTTTGACCGTTTCTCGCGCCTACTGCAAGAGTTCTCTCGACTGACCCTTTGTTGTTGGTTACAAAGCCGGTCAACAGGTTCACTGACACTGAGAGGCGGTTTCTTCATTACGCTAATGAGGATCAAACTTACAACCCACTAGTACTTGATTCACCAAATTAAATTGCTCACACTCACACGATAACAAGGTTCTCAAATTTTAAGTTAGTTTTTTGCACAAGGCCAGAAATATTGAGAGCCCAGTGGGAATCGAACTTACAATGACCAAATGTACTTTCATGTGGAATATTAATCTCCGCGCGGCGCCCAAGGTGAATACATCATGGCTTTTTGTTTTGTTTTGTTTTATTTTTATTTTTTTTCCTTTTCTTTTTTTTTTTTTTTTTTCTTTTTTTTCTTTTTTCTTTTTTTCTTTTTTTTTTTTCGGATGGGATGGGGCATCTAGTTCACCTGTTCTCCTTAATGAGGTTTAGAAAACAGAACAAAAAAAGAGAGAGAGAGAGAAGAGATTAGCACAGTTCAGGTGTCTTCGGCTATTAAAAAAGAACTGTTCTAATTTTCTCCTCACGAGTCAGTGTGTGCTAACGATTGTGAACAATTCAATAATTTTGATGCAACCTTAGGCCTCTCAGCAACCAAAGCATTGTTCTAATCTTTGTACGATTCTCGCAAATGAGATTGTAGTATTATTACTTGAAGGTCGGAGCAGTTGTCTGAGTGCAATTTACAAATTGAATCAGACCGAGAGACGTCTTCATAACCACTAGTCACTTCTTCTTTAATAGGATTATAAATATTATTACATCTGCCGTCGTAATGTGGTTGCTGCAGTGTTAGTCAAGGCCATCAGCCGTAATGCAAGTCATAAGTAAATTGATTGAAGCCAACGGATATTTTTGATGTCACAGATCACTAGTTGTTTAATGTAGTCTGACTTTCAAACAATTGTCTGTGTGTCTTTGATTTCCAGTGTTCGTTCAAGATGTTAGTCTATAAGTTCAGCGTTCGAACAGTAAGGTTATCAATCCACGAACAACACAAAACTTATCAATGTATTTTACTGGTATGTTTATTTGTAAATTGGTTTCAGCCAATATAACGACGAAGGTTTGGTAATATTTTCATAGCTGAATGAGTTTTCCTTATTATTCAGTAATAGCTAAAGTTCCAAATACTCTTTTTTAAACGTTTTATATGATGTCATTGTTTATATAAAAATTTATTTATTAACACTCAATATAGAAATAGCCCTGTCAGCTAGAGCTGTAGAATACGCTGACTGCACCTCTGCAGAAAGGTAAAACCTCCACCGTCAACCAGAGTCATAGATATGACACAAAACTGCATTGGATGGTGAGACTCTAGATCTGGAGTCTGGGAATGTTGAGTAAACTTTCATCGCCATTACTCCCAGATCCACTTTGACACAAAGTGGTGGTACCTGTTAGATACTTTCCAATAGGTCAAATAGAATTATTTGTGTTAGATAAGAATATCTGAAACCATTTAACTGTGTGCAAACAATAAATCGCAATACTTAAAACCATTTCACTGTGTACAGCTGTATTGAACAGGTCCTGGAAGCAGCTTCCCACAAAGCAGAAGCTGTACAGACACTTAGAACCCATCTCGAAAACCATCCAATGTAGACGAGCAAGACATACGGCACACTGCTGGAGAAGTAAGCGCGTGATCATAAGCGATGTACTCCTGTGGACCCATTCACACGGACGAGCAAGGGTAAGGCGACCAGCTAGAACCTATCTACAACATCTCTGTATTGATACAGGATGTAGCATAGAAGACCGACCGAATGCGATGGATGCAAGTGACGAGTGGCAGGAGATGGTCAGGGAAATATGTGCTAGCGGCACGCCATGATGATGACTTGATAAATACAATTACTTATGCTAAAAAAAAACAATACTTGAAACCATTTAAAAGTGTGCAAATTAATATTAAATTGGATAAAAATACTTGATAAATACAATTACTTATGCTAAAAAGTAATACCTGAAGATATTTAACTGTGTACAAATAAATGATTAATATCAAATTGAATTATTAGTGTTAAATAGCAATACTTGCAACCATTTAACTGAGCACAAACCATAAATAGTAGTTCTTGAAACCATTTTAACTGTGTACAAACAAATTATTAATATCAAATTAAATAGGAATACTTGATAAATATAATTACTAATTTTTATCATTAAGGGTTTTCGGACTATTGTCTTCATCTTTATTGTTATTTCGACAACGTTTCGGCCGATATGTCCTCCGGTCTTCTTCAGGTGTTTGTTGAATTCGGGAACCTTCACGGAACTTCGAACTACGTCCTTTATTGAATCCACGGGGTCACCTGTTCTGATTCCGTTGTGGAAATAACAATAAAGATGAAAACAATAGTCCGAAAACCCTTAATGATAAAAATCATTAAGCTTCGTCTCAGAAATTTAGTAAATTTGATAATTACTAATGTTGAACAGCAAAACTTGAAACCATTTAATTGTATGCAAATAACCATTAATACTAAATAGAATTATTATTGTTGGATAGCAATACTTGAAATCATTGAGCCCTGGTTCGTTTAAAAATGTTACTTACAAACTACTCGCTTTTAACTCATATAATACTTGTATAACCTAGATATGGTGTTGAATAACCCACAAAGGTTAAGTAAGCGAGGTGACCCGAAGGCTCCCTTTTCAATAGCTACTACACCGAGTTATAGAGGAGGGCGCAACTCCCTTCTCTGAATTGTTCCACTTTACCCTTGATCCTTATCTTATAGTGCTGAGTGCTAAGCAAGGTAGCATCAGTACCATTTTTGAGTCTTTGGTATGACTCGACCTCGAATTGAACCCCGGTTCCCCGGACCATTGGCGAACATTAGGCCAATGATATACCATATAACACAACCAAACAAATAAACAATCAGTATATTTATAAATCAATACTCAGTATTAATGATTACATTCATTTAATAATTGTTAGATTATATAAAGAAAATTGATGGTATTAGTGACGTAATGACTATCATCGTAAGAAATGGACTCGAATTCAAAACCTGAACGATGCTGTTTGCCGCACACTAAGGAAAAATATAAATCCAACTATTCTCCCTCGAGCTGGGCGAAAATAGTAAGTTAGATTGTGCTCTTGAACTTTGATATAGCAATCAGTCTAAGAGATGAAAATCTCTGAATTCAAACCAGTTGTAGATTTGAAGAGGGATTGGCCCAGCCAAACTATTCCTGCATAACACTTGTTACATGTGCAACGCCCCCATCTCACGACCAAATCTTGGTTATGGAACAAATGAAGCAGTGGATTATAGGCTTTGTTTGGTCTGGTTTGTTTGGTTTTATGGCATATCAACTGTTGTATGTTATTTGATGTCAATTTCTCTTTATACATAGATATATATATATATATATATATATGTGTATTAGATATATATGATTTGGAAATACATTTTGTTGGTAATGTTTTCAAACGAGCCTATGCCCATTCTTTTGCATACAGTTAAATGATTCCAAGTATTACAATGTATCACTAACAATTCAATTAAACATCAGTCATTTATTAACACACAGTTGAATGATTAAACATTTCTATTTCAAACAATATGATTTAGCATAAGTCATTTGTTTGCACTCAGTTTAAATGTCAAACACTTCTATTTGACCCATAGATAGGACCCTATCAGGTGCTACCACTCCAAGCTAGACTGGACCTGGGAGCGATGGCAATGAAGGGGTACTCCACATTCTCCAAAGCTCCAGCATTATTGGAGCCTCACCATCAAATTGTTTAGCGTCATATACAGGACACTCGTTTGTGTGTCTTACCCTTCTGCTGAGATGCAGTCAGTGTATTCTACAGCTCCAGCCGTCTGGGTTGGTACTGTATTATATTCATATTTGTAACTGTCCGTTCCTCCAACTTTATTAGTTCATTGGTAAACAGAATTGGTACTTGCAAGATATAAATAGTAAAGGAATTCAACTTTTAAAAGTAGTTTTACGCGTCTGATGCTTGAGATAATCTCGTGAAACTGACAGTAACGCTTAGCAAATGACTCTGGTTTGGTTTGGTTTGGTTGGTTGGGTTTTATGGCATATCAACCTTTGTACGTTATTTAACGCCAAATCCATTTTTATGTAAATAATCTGTTCTGTTGAAAACTATTCAGTTTAGCATAAGTACACAGTTTAATAGTCAAAAACATTTCCATTTCAAACTATTCAAGCAGTTATGTGTAACAATTCAGTTAAGTGTAAATACAGTTTTAATGTCGAAAAACAGTTCTATTTGAAATAATTCAGGTAAGCATAAGCACGCAGTTTAAATGTAAGTATGGTTTAATTGTGAAAAACATTTCTATTTCAAGCTATTCAGTTTACTCAAACAATTCATTTTAGCATAAGTATGCTGTTAGTTCTATTTAACCCATAGATCGGGCTCTATCAGGTGCTACCACTCCGGGCCAGAGTGGACCTGGGAGCGATGGTAACGAAGGGGTACACCGCATTCCCCAAAGCTCCAGCACTGCTGGAACCTCACCATCAGATTGTTTAGTGTCATATCCAGGACATTCGTTAGTTGGGGGGGGTCTTACCCCTCTGTAAAGGTGCAGTCAGTGTATTCTACAGCCCCAGCTGACTGAGCAATACACAGAGTTAAATGTCAAACAGTTTTATTTCTGATAATTCAGTTCAGCATAAGAACACAGTTTAAACGTCAAAAACAGTTCTATTTCGAGCAATTCAGTTCAGCACTCGTACGCAGTTCCAATTTCAAAACAGTTCTATTTTAAACATTCAGTTTAGCATAAATACACAGTTTAAATGCAAAAATCAGTATAGTGAAAGCAGCACGATTTAGTTCTATTTAACCCATAGATAGGATTCTTATCAGGTGCTACCTGGGAGCGATGGCAATGAAGGGGTACTCCGCATTCCCCAAAGCTCCAGCATTACTGGAACCTCACCATCAGATTGTTTAATGTCATATCCAGGATACTCGTTGGGCGGGGGTGGGTCTTACCCCTCTGCAGAGAAGCAGTCGGTGTATTCTACAGCCCCAGCCGACTGGGCAAGCTAATGACTCGGAATGAATAGCTCTTGTAAATCGTTTTAATCGGCGTTTTAATCAGAATTTTAAGTTTTTACAACGCATAAGTGGCCTTATCTTTGTAATATCATTAAAAATACAACTGAGTTATCTTTACCTTTTACAATTTACATTTGAACATTCTAAATAGCTAAGGGTGTGTCCTCGTGGTGTAATGGTTAAAGCGATGGACTGCAGAGTCGTAGTACGCGAGTTCGTACTCCAGTCGCGCTATTACGTTCACTTTCGGGCAAATACCCTTGGGAAAGGTATGAACCCCCTTATCCTCCCAGCTATGGGTTAAATAGCACCACTACTGTTCTTCTAGGAGAATGGCTTTGGCATTAAATAACCTAAAAAGAGTTGATATGCCATTAAAACAAAAAAAACTCTAAATAGCCCTATCTCCCTTTCCCTCCTTCCCTTTCTCTCTCTCTCTATATATATATAAATATATATATATATATATATTTATATGAAGTCTTTGTCCTATTTGATTAAATATGTTTAAAAGAGAAAATGCTGTCTATGTATATATAGAAGAAAATTTATTCCTCGTGGAGAAAGAAGGGATCTCCTCGATATGTTTTCAAAAACAAAAATCGATAATCAGCGGGAAGCTATGTTATTTTAAAAGTAATTGTTCGAAACATAAGTTTCAAGACTTCAAATGAAAAAATAATATATATATATATATATATTATTTGTTTCTCTAAAATAATTATTCACGATTAATTAAACATTGCAAATAAAATGCATATGTACTTCATCAAGTCAGACGCGGGTTATCTCACAGAATTATTGTTTAGTTATGACTAACGATGGTCTTATTGCTTTGCTACGTCTAACAATGGTCTTATTGCTTAGTGAGGATTAACAATAGACTTTAAGGAACCGAGAAGGAAAAAGTTTTTGTCGAGAGCTGCGCTCTGATTGGATGAGAGATATCACGCGTTAAGTGAGACTGAGTCTGAGGTTTGGTTAGATTCAAAAACGCTGTCGAGATCAAAGTGTTGAAGTGAAGCAGTTGCGAAAGGGAGGTTCAGCATCTGGACCTTTGAAAAGGGAGTCTAAGCCCTCATGGGTGAGTGTGAAATGACTTGTTTAGGTAGAAATCTTTACCCAAGAACAAAAGGGACCAACTCTTTTTTTAATCTATTCCATATGAAACGTGGGAATGTACGACATAAAACACATTTGTCAACTTACTTCCATCCCCCGAACTTTAACTGTCGATCGACAGTTTTCGAGTCCTGTCCGGGATCAAGTGACAACTTTTCGAGTCACTTGGAAATACATACATACATACATACATTGATACATACATGCATACACACACCACACGTTGTTGGGTTAATCAAGTGACTGAGAAGTGTGCTGGAAATTTTAAAATGGATTGATTGATTTTAACGGCATGTCAACTCGTCTAGTGTTATTTTATGCCTAGAAGTTAGGAAATTACGTTCATCGTACATATGAATTTACATTTGTTGGGTAGTTGTTTCTTAAAAGCTTTTGTACACAGTTATATGATATTAAACAATGCCATCCAATATAAATGATTTGTGCAAAGTTGTATAATATCAATTATGTTTATGATATACTTATATTTTCTGCCCAGTCGGCTGGGGCATAAGAATACACCTACAGCATCTTTGCAAAGGGGTAAGATACCTTCACATCGAGTGTCCTGGATAAGACATTAAACCATCTGATGGTGAGACTCCAATAATGTTGAAGCTTTGAGGAATATAGAATTCTCCTTCCTTGCCATTACTCCCAGATCCACTCTGACCTGGAGTAGAAGCACCTGATAGGGTCCTAACAAAACGGCTGGAGAAGAATCTAGACAGCAATTACTCAAGAATGTTGCGAGCAATATTGAACAATCCCTGGCGGCAACATCCCACAAGGCACCAACTATACGGCCACCTGCCTCCCATCACGAAAACTATCCAGGTTAGACGAACCAGACATGCAGGACACTGCTGGAGAAGCAGGGACGAGCTCATAAGTGATGTACTCCTATGGACCCCCACATATGGCCGAGCTAAAGCAGGACGACCAGCTCGAACATACATACAGCAGCTATGTGATGATACGGGATGTAGCCCTGAAGATCTGCCAAAGGCGATGAACGATAGGGAGAAGTGGCGAGAGAGGGTCAGGGATATCCGTGCTAGCGGCACAACATGATGATGATGATGATGAAGTGTACAAACAAATGACTGATGTTAAATAGTCACTGTTACATAGCAATACTTGAAACCATCTAACTGTGTACAAAAAGGGGCTCGGGCTCGTTTTTGAATGTTATCTACAAAATGTGTTAACAAATTATATATATATATATATATATGTATGTAGGTAAAGTTGGCGACCGTAGTCGAGGGCGACCAGAAGGCTCCCTTTTTAATAGCTACTACACCGAGGTGTAGGGGAGGGCGCTACTCCTTTCCCTGGATTGCTCCACTTTACCCTTGATAGGTACTTTATATTGCTGAGTGATAAGCAAGGAGGAATCAAGTAACATTTTTAAAGTCTTTGGAATGACGCGACCTGGGATTGAACCCGGGTCTCCCGGACCATTGGGGAACGCTCTACCAAACAGGATTTGGCATTAAATATCCTACAATGGTTGATATGCCATAAAGCGCAACCAAACAAACCGAACCAACCAAACCAAACCAAACTTATATTTATGTTTTCAAGTAATTATGTCTATTTAATAATAGTCAGTTATATAATGGTTTCAAGTAATAATCCTTAGTGAACAATTATATCTTCAAGTAACTATTTTTAATGCAAATAGTTTACAGTTATATGGTATTAAGTATTCCAATCCAATACAAGTAATTTTAAATAGATCTATTTGATCCATAAACGAGACCCTAACAGGTACCACGAGCCCGAGTCAAAGTTGATCTTGGAATAATGGACAATGAAGAGATACTCGACACTACCCAAAACTCTAGAACTGGAACCTCACCATTAGACGCAGCTGTCATGCCCAGGACATCCTCTTTTGTGTTAGAGGGAGTGTCTCAAACTTTTTCATGGGTTACAGTCAGCGTATTCTAAGCATCACCGATTGAGCGGGAAAATTGGAAGAGGTTTATTGTCACAAAATAGGAATCAACATTTACCCGATATTTTGGCTCCACTGTCAAAAGACAAGAAAAAATCATCATAATTTTAACGAAATTCATCAACAAGAGCAACAGATGATGATGATGATGATCGAAATTTACTAAAATAACAATAAAATAATTATTCATTTTAATCAAAAGACCAATGCCAAAGGCAATAAAATCCTCTCTTGGCAAAATCCATTTACAAAACCCCATTCTATGTGGGCGCCGTGTATCATTGTTGCGACACTGTACCGTAGAATAACCGTCAATAATCGTATTAAACAGGCAATGAATTGTTACAATCAAAATATCTCTTAAGTTATTCAATTTATAAAGTTCTTAAAAGTAATGCCTGAGGTTCTCCGGTAAACACACGCAGGCCTGCGTTGTTGATGTAATAATATCAATAATTTTATTTAACATTGACTGAACTGAGACCAAGAAAACCTTCTTTAGCCTTATTCAATCGACAAAGTGCACTATGTCTAATGACATTACAACCGCAATGCAATTGTGTCTCATGTAATTATAATGATAATCCACGTGTCTATCATCATAAATGGCATGTCTTGTACAATCATTACTATTGCCACTCCACAGTAGTCAAAGTCTTCAGTTCCCTTATATTCTAATCTGTTTTATGAATAAAACACAATGTGATGGCATATATATATATATATATATATGTATATATATTGTCGCTGGTCCAATGAGTGAAAAGTAAATATATCAAAATGAATAGGTCCGCAAATGATTTAAAATTTGGTATTTACGTCTTTGTTATTTAGTATATATGTGCTCTACACGTGTTTCAGACTTTTACAAAAAGAAATCTACTCAATACCCTTGAAAATATATGTATGCGTATTTATACCGGTTCTTTGGTCAAGTGGATAGAGTGTTCAACAATGGCCCAGGAGACCTGGGATTCAATCCCAGGTCGAGTCATAGCAAAGATTCAAAAAATAGGCCGTGCTTAACCCTCAGCATTATAAGGTACTGAGCAAGGGTAAGGTGGAGCAATCAAAGGAAAGAGGTATCGCTCTCCCTTACACCTCGGTGTGTTGCATATTGACCCCGACCGAGCTGTCAAAATAGGAAATGCACCTGTGTAAATAACAGGTGCATCCGGTCGAAGGTATCAAGGGGATAACCTTGACTGTCGACAGGTTGAATTGAGCGGGGGTAAAACAATAATATAACTCGGTGCACAGGATGTTCGAGTTAGTTGGAGATAAGATGCTGTAAAGAGAACCAGCACCCAGCAGAGAGGGGGCTCAGGACCCCCGATTGAGCAGTTGGAGTTCAGATCAGTTGGAGAGAAGATGCTGGAATGAGGACCATGTCCCAGAGAGGCTGGGCTCCCAGCCCCCCGGTTGAGGAGAACGGGAAAGAAACACTGTTATGACCATAAGAGTGGGGGTCAATATGCTGCAGTTCTGTTCAGTCTCCAACTCACCTTTCACACAGTAAAACCTTTAGTAACCCTTTCGAACACTTTCAAATAAAGTGAGAGGTATATTTTTCTAAAGAACGGTGCCCGCTCGTCTCATTGCGTCGTTATGTTTCTGCATGCATATGTGTATGTATAGTTGTTCATGTCTATACAACAGGTGTAGTAGCTAATGAAACTGGAGCATTCGGGGCGCCCTCGACTACGGTCGCCAACTTTACGCTTATGTATACATGAGTGTACATACCTATATACATGCACACACACACATACACACAGAATACTTATATATACACAGAAAAAAACATTTACATAGACCAGAGATCTGCATGGATAATTAACTCCAATGGGACATTCACAGACATAAAACCTGTAATTAAACAAAATCAAAATAACCTATCAAAACAATCTTTACTATAAAAAGAACAGCCTGAACTTAACTAACCTATTTGAATATCCTGAAGAAGAAATAAAACGTCTGTTTGACAATGAGGTTACATTTTACTCATATTTATTAGGTATATGAGTTGTTAGTAATTCATCAAGGCTGGTAAAAGAGTACTTTTGGTATAGTGTCTAATGTTTGACTTTGAAATCGTGGCAAGCGAGTTCAAACTCCTGTCGCGCACTTTCGGACTTATACACTTGGGAAAGGTATTAACTTCCTTATTCTCCTATCTATAGGATAGATTGTATCACTACCGTTATTCAACAAGGATTAATTTGGCATTAAATAACCCACGAAGGTTGATATTCCATTAAGCAAAGAAACCAAACCAATTCCTCAAATTCTAAAAAAGAAACAATGATCGACAATGACTTATATCTGAATGTTATCTATAGTTTAAATTGGTGCAATTTTTATGCATGTCTTTTATGGACTTTATTCAAGCACAGCTACTATATATAAATATATATGTGCATGTGTGTTTGTGGATATTTATCAGTATCTGATATAGAATATAAATGCCATGATTATGTGTTTATAATGGTCAATATCAAGGAAAAGGCCACGCATCCTAGATAATATTGTTCTATAACATGATGAAGGAAAGAATGACTATAATGAAAGAATGATGGGACCGTAAGACAATCTTTATAAAAATATACGTCTCTCTTTATATCTGAAAAGCTCCAAAATTCTGTGAGTGAGAGAGAGAGAGATAGACAGGGAAACGCGGTCAAAGACTAGCGGATGACTGCTATATTGACCTATATCTTCTTAACTACGTTGATTCTATATTTAAAGCACCACTTAACATTTCTGCTTCTCGGCCGGGGACCTACTGCCCTCCGCCGCGGGTGGCATCCAACGCAGCTTCTGTACTGACTTAGTTGTGGCTCCAACTGGCTGACCGTGTCTGATCGTGACTCTGTGACTGACTGTGGATACCTGTGTATCTATAATTTCATAACGTCCTTGTGTTCCGGATGTCAATCCACGTGACCCACTTCCAGCTGTCAAACCACGTGAGCTGTCCATCCTGTCCCAGAAATCCCTGATCGACGGCTCTGTCAAACGTCAACATGCAACAATATTATTTGCACATGCTGTACGACACAAAAAAACAAAAAAGCAAAAACAAAACAACAAAACAAACAAACCAGGATATATATATATATATATATATATATATATATATATATATATATATATATGATAATGTATTTGAACCAATACAGAGATGTATTTTTAAACTTGTTGGTATCGCTATGAGTTTTTGTGTGCGCGTGAGTGTACGTGTAGGGGGGGCTCTGTTTAATGTTGGTTTGAATCTATCTTTGAAGTTTGTTTTTTTTTGTTTTTTGTTTTTTTTTTGAGTAATGAGTGGTCATTATGTTTGGTACATTAGAATTATCTTAAAGTCTCCCTTGCAGCATTCGTAAAGGTGTTTGGATACATAAAGTGTTCTATTGACTGGTAATTTAATGTTACTTTTATGTAAAGAAACTGAAAAGAGAACAACCGATATATATCTCTTTACAGTTGGTGCATTTGATTATGTAAACAACATTTTTTAGAATTACAGCTTTCTGTTTATTATGAATATTGTTTTCGGATTTTCAGAAGTACATGATTTTTCTTCAGTGATTATATTAAATACTCAACATCTTTTCTGTGTTTGCTTTTTGTTTTGTTTTTTGTTGTTTTTTTTTTGGGGGGGGGGTTGTTTGTTTTTATTGTTTTGTTTTTTTTTTGCACTTCGAGACTCCATGCGTTATGTGTCAAAAGTATTCTCATTCAAGTTAAAATCACCCAATGTCATTGATAAAACGTGTATGAATACATAAGTACATATATATATATATATGCGTGCACACATACAGAGGACATATCTCTCCATCTATCTATCTCAATTTATATATATATATATATATATGTATTGTCATCCACAGACGGGCTGTTTCATTATATGACATTTCATCAGTGTGACTAGATACGCAAGATGCTTCAAGCTGGGATCAAAACCCGGCTGACTTTACGTCAGTCGGATATCTTACCTCAGAGCTATCGTCATTCTCAGAAAGGAATTTTTTACGCATATATTTTTGCATATAGGCAATCGGATACCAGCGTGCTCAAGTCATGGGAAGAGCTTTGCATTTATGTGCATGTGGTAGCCGGCAATTCCCCACTCGAGTGCTCAACTCACTGGGGGGGGAGAATATATATTGTCATCTACAGACAGACTGATTCGTTGTATCACAACTCTTCAGTGTGGCTAGACACACACGATGCTTCAAGAGAGCAATAGTGTGAGAGAGAGAGAGAGAGAGAGAGAGAGAGAGAGAGAGAGAGAGAGAGATTCAAAGAGATCAAGCGTTAAATAACAAGAAGAATTGAACTTGTCAATTTGTGGACTGTGCGGTTCCAGAGGACCGCCGAGTAAAAATAAAAATATGCGAAAACCTGGACAAATTCCTGGATTTTGCCAGTGAACTAAACTAGTTGTGTGACACAAAGCACTGTTAAGATCAGATATAACACTTAGAAAAGTCCGGGAGAGCTGATGGAAGCCTGTCCCTCAGATTTCAGTGAAAAACCACCAATTAAAGCTGGTGTGAAAAATTCGCAAAAAGAAAAATAATCTTATGATTTACTAAATGTCTCTCCGTCCTTACAGTTAAAGCTCTGCCATTTTCAGTCTGATTTCAACCAGCCAATAAAGAATGGTCAGATTTATACCTGGTAAGATTTTGAACTAGAACTCAGAATTCTATTATTAATGTTGTACGGTTTCTTGGTTTTTAGGATAAAGAAATGCAATTTACAGGAAAGGAAAAGGTATTTCTACACATGGTTTTAATATTTGAGATCATTTGAACTCGAACTGGTCAAGTTATTAGTTTACAAAATGATATTTTTCAGATACACTATATATATATATATATATGTATATAAACTGAAACTGTAACCAAAATAAAATTGCATAGATGTATATAAGTAAATTTGGCGACCGTAGTTGAGGGTGACCCGAAGGCTCCTTTTTCATTTGCTACAACAACGGTGTATTGGGGAGGGCGCTACTCTTTTCCCTGAATTGCTTTGCTTTACCCTTGATTCATACATTATAATGCTGAGTGTTAAGCAAGTAATTTTTACGGGCGATACTATATATATATATATATATATAATCCTTAATAGAATAAAAATTCTTATGTGAAGACTTACGTGAAGGCGTTGTATCATGCGCCGTATGACACGGTGTTTGTTAAGGCGAAAAGCTCTGAGTCAAGAAGTGATCGGGGTTAGGTCTGTTTCACAGCATCATCGGGGTCGGAAAAAGGAAATTTGACTTTATGCAAAATTATTTTATACGCAAGTTTGTCCACACCACGAAGTGGCCATTTGCAGAACTTTGTAGCAGGCAAGGGATGTAATCTCTACAATATATATATATATATATATATATATATATATATATATATATATAATATGGAAAACAAAATACTCATTGGATGTATCCTTTAAATGATATTTGACATCGTTTCCATTGATACGACTATCTTCAGAGTCATGAAAAGTAAGTAAAGTCGGTGAATTTGTCGAGGGTGACCCGAAGGCTACCTTTTCAATAGCTACTACACCGAAGTGTTGGGGAGGACGCTACTCCGTTCTCTGGATTGCTCCACTTTATCCTTGATCCTTCCTTTATAATCCTGAGTGTTAAGCAAGGCAGCATTAAGTACCATTTTTGAATCTTTGGTATGACTCGACCTGGGATGGAACCCCGGTCTCTCGGACCATTGGTGAACACTCCACTTATTAGGGTAATGGCCCGCTGTAATTGATGTTTAATTCATCTGAAATGCTAGCAGGTAATATATTTCTTCTCTTATTGGTTCGGTTAGGATTTTCCACGCCATAAGTAAACACGTTATCGGCCTCTAGTAGCTGCCGATAGTTCCTTTTCTGGGATATTTCTGGATCAAGGTAGTTTTACCCTTTGTCAGTCATTTTGGTGTAATTGCTTCTTGTTGACATTTATTCAGTTGTTGAGATAATTTCTTGTTGATGGACGTGAATTTTTAAACCATAATCCATGTATTTAATCATGGCCCGGCGTCAATAATAATAATAATAATGCATATTAGCTCAGAAAGAGCATAAGACAAGACGACTGGGTGCGCAAGGTGATCCACTGAGAATTGTGCAAGAAATATATATTTGACCATTTGAACAAATGGTATTTGCACAACCCAGCATCTGTCCTGGAGAATGCGACACAAACTCCTGTGGGATTTTGACATGCTAACGGATCACCAAATCTCGGCCAGACAACAAGACCATATAATGATCAACAAAAAAAGAGAACTTACTGAACTGTGAACTTTGCTGTCCCGACTGACCACGGAATAAAAGTACAGTCACCGAAGGGTTATTAAAGGGACTGGATAACGTGGAAATAACCGGACGAGTGGAGACCATCCAAACTACTAGATTATTGAGACCGGTCAGAATACTGAGAAGAGTCCTGGAGATTTGAGGAGACTCGCTGTCACTCAAACTTCAGTGGAAGACCACCAGCTAGTGTAAATAATAATAATAATAATAATAATAATAATAATACGTAAACTCCTATGCGACTTTGACATACTCACGGATCACCTACTCTCGGCCAGAAGACCAGACTTTATAATAATCAACAAAAAACAGAGAATTTGCAAAATTGTCGACTTTGCTGTCCCAGCTGACCACAGAATAAAACTGAAAGAATGTGAAAAGAAGGATAAGTACCTCGACCTTGCTAGAGAATTAAAAAAGCTGTGGAACATGAAAGTGATGATTGTACCAGTTGCGATTGGTGCTTTTGGCACAATAACTAAAGGATTATTAAAAGGCCTGGAGGACTTGGAAGTTGGCGGACGAGTAGAGACTATCAAAGTTACAGCATTACTGAGAACGGCCAGAATCCAAAGACGAGTCCTGGGGACTTGAGGAGACTTGCTGTCACTCAAACTCCAGTGAAAAACCATCAGCAAATACTTATGTGAAAAACTATAAAGGAGTAAATAATAATAATAATAATAATAATAATAATAATAATAACTAAAGGATTATCAAAGGGCCTGGAGGACTTGGAAGTTGGCGGACGAGAGGAGACAATCCAAATGACAGCATTATTGCGAACGGCCAGAATACTGAGAAGAGTCCTGGAGACTTGAGGTGACTTACTGTCACTCAAACTCCAGTGAATGACCATCAACTAACTCTGATGTGAAAAACTCCATAATGGAGATATGTTCCTAATTGTTTTAGAAGAGTTTGTAACAGTTTGAATACCATATTTTTCCAATGGGGTGAGTGGAGAATTAATTTGATAAAATAATATATCTATGTAATAGATTTTTTTTTTATTAGAAATGTTGGTTTCGTTACTAATGGAATTTTTATCAGTTTTTTTTTTTTTTTTTTTGTTTTTTTTTTTTTTTTGGTGAATTTCAAAAGCTTTTAAGATCTGAAATATTGTAGTTGTGCAGAGGAATTTTCTATATAAACGAGTTCATCATTTAAAATTTTGTTGCTGTTAATCTATAAGGATTCTAAAATAAAAATCCCTGATTAATCCATTTCCATTTTGGTATCATGAGGTAAATTAAGATGGAAATGGGAATTCTGATCATTTATGATAAACTCTAAATTTTAATTTTTTGTTATTTTCTTATTATCTAAAATAGAAAAAAAAAGTAAGTTGTTATTTTCTAGTTCCCAGGTAAAACCAATGATGGGTTCTATCTTATTTGATTTATCTATAATTAATACGTCTACATTTTGTGAATATATACATATACACATATAGAGACAGAGACAGAGACAGACAAACAGACAGAGAGAGAGAGAGGGAGGGACGAGTACATACGTTTGATGCTAAATATTGCTGTTTATTTTTTATTATAATTTTTTATATTTAAGATTACAAGCATAAGTTTACGAATATGTAGACATATTTTTTCTAAGAATATATTTTAAGAATAAGAATTCATATTTCTTGTTATCATCCCTTGGGATATTTTTACGCTGAAAAAATAAACACAATAAAAATGCGTGTAAATTGTGTATATCTACTTAGAAAGTGCTCTGTGGAAACTGTAAGATGCAATATGTGCTTTTAACTTTTTTTCTGGATATATATATATATATATATATATATATATATATATATATATATATATATATATATATATACGTGTGTGTGTATGTGTGTTAAAAATAGAGAAAAAAAGAGAAGTATTTAGAATATGCATGAGAACATCTGAACGCGTGTTTGTCTTTCAAACAGTCAGAGGTGTGACTGCGTATATTTATGTGAATAAATATGTGTAAGTAAAAATGTATTATTTGTTTGTGAAAAAGAGAAAACGTATGATTATATGCAGAAGAGAAAGAATAAGTGGGTGTGTATGTGTGATGTGAAAGAGAATGCGATGGAAAGTTATTACAAACATGTGTGTGTGTGTGTGTGTGTGTGTGTGTGTGTGTGTTAAAAAAAAGACTGAAACGTATGGACTTGTAAGATTCGTGTGAAAAGAAAAGATCACACTTCTTCTCAGACAGATATTTTAATTAGATCCAAAGGCACTCTTATAAACCACTGAGGTATCAGATGTACAACACTTCCATACTCGACAGAACGCCGTGAGTGTGCATACATGTATGCAGACATACGTATCAACAACAAAAAATACAGATATAAAGTGCTTTAAAAAAAAAAATCACATAAACACACAGATGTGTGTGTGTGTGTGTGTGTGTGTGTGTGTGTGTGTGTGTGTGTGTGTGTGTGTGTGTGTGTGTGTGTGTGTGTGTGTGCGAAAATGTATTAAGATGAAAAAACACCAGGTCTTCAGGCGATTATTTTATTCATAGAATAATTTGCTAATGTCAAACGTTTCGATTTTTAGTCCTTCATCAGGCCGTGTAAGTTACGAAATGAAACGAAAAAGATGAGAAAGTTTTAAAACATTCTATTTCCGTTGCTTGCGTTCTTTTTTCAAATATGAGTAATGTAATCAGCGTTCCAAAATTTATTTATAAAAAATCCATATCGCATAAATCGAGCTATCTATATGAATTTGCCAATATTTTTTTTTCTTTGATTCATATCTACCTATTATCAAAATTCCATAACATATCTATCCGTCTTCAATCATCTGTAAGCCAACCGTAAGCTATTCATTTGCACGTACAAAGTGTACGACTAACTTTAAAATACACTTAAAAAAAACATATATATATATATATATATATATATATATATAAATTGATAATGTAACTTGTTATAATTATAAATAAAGTGTTCTCAAAATCAGTGACAGAGCAAATATATCTTATGCGTTGGCATAAAAAAAGTCAACGAAACTGACTGCTATCAAGCTCTGTTGAGTACATATCTACGTTATCATAACTTAGATATATATACTCTATTACTGATATTGAGCACTATCAATATATATAACAAACTACATTATAGATATTAATATATATATATATGTGTGTGTGTGTGTGTGTGTGTGTGTGTGTGTGTGTGTGTGTATGTGTGTGTGTGTGTAAATATATATGATACCTATTATTGTGTGTCTCTATTCAAATATATTTCTCAAACTGTCATTTCAAAATTTTCTCTATATATACCTATCTATGTATCTATAAGTCTATAGTTATGAACAGACTGAGATAGATAGATAGATAGATAGATGTTTCAATGGTCTGCAAGTATGATATTTATTTACACTTAGAAAGAAATTTTGACTAGGACCAGAGTGGACACACTGACAGATACATAACCGAGATGTTGATTTTGTTCATGGTGCGCTTATGAGAGACCGCGAGAGATGTTTGTGTTAGTCGCGTCGATTGTGCCTCAGATGGTCACAAGACAATAACATTCGCTTAATCACTGGGCCGACCCGTCCAATTCTCTGCTTCCCGACCCCCATACCTCTCTCTCTCTCTCTCTCTCTCTCTCTGTGACAGACATGTATCACAGATCAGATGCCAGGCGACCAAACCAAGTTTCATGGCGGCCAATCACCCTCAGAGCGATGTTCTCCGTTGATTAGACAGCCGATTAAGAGAAATCCCTTTGTCTAGAGAATAGTCTTTCAACTACTGCCCTTTCCAAACCACCTCTCTTTCCGTCTATCCCAACTTCCTGCTACCTGCTCTTTCAACCTTATTCACCACACCCACAACGCCGTATTTTCCTATATTCCTCAGATTTTTTCTCCCTTTACTGACTAGGTTACTGATGTGAGTTAAGACAATAGTCATTGCTCCCAGCTATAGACAACTTAAACGGGGGAAAAAAAAGATTAATTATATTTCTAATTATTATTTCATTATCACAACTATGATTATTAATTATCTTTATTATCCAACCTCTGCGTCTTTCACGAACGTCTTTGTGATCATCATCATCATCATCTCTATTATTCTATTATGATAGGAATTTTTATCAGAATAGTACCTTGTGACTTTCAGCAGAAAGCCAAGTGACAGCAAGTTTTCATAAAACCTTTTTTCAGGATTATTGACGATTTCAACTATGCAATTGTCTAAAAAGTTTTTTCGTCTTGGTTTGGTTTTCTTTTTGTTTGTGATTTTTTTTTTCGTTTGCTTTACTTTGTTTTTGTATGGCGGGGCTGGGTTTTTTTTGGGTTTTTTTTTTTGTTTTTGTTTTAGTTTGTTTTTTTGGTTTTGGTATTTATCCAGAATATTCTACTGATTTCTTCTTTCTTCGTTTGAGGGCATATCAACTTTCGTCGGTTATTTAATGCCAAATCTATCATTCGAGAAGAACAGTGGTGATGATATTTAACCAATAGCTGGGAGGATAAGGGGGTTCATGCCTTTCCCAAGGCTATTTGTCCGAAAGTGAACGTAATAGCGCGACTGAAGTTCGAACTCGCTTACTACGATTCCACAGTCCATCGCTTTAACCATTACACCACGAGGACACCCCCTAATATTCTGCTGAGGCAATGTCTCCAATAATATATGCATATATATATATATAGCAAGAGAGAGAACAAACCATGGAAGCAGGACCTTATAAATAAGCAGCTGTATGGCCACATTACCCCCATCTCATAAACCATCCAAGTAAGACGAGCAAGATATGCTGGGCGCTGCTGGAGAAGTAAGGACGAACTCATAAGAGACATTCTCTTATGGACTATTACTCATGGACACACCACTGTTTGCCGACCAGCAAAGACTTATATACATCAATTCTGCACGAACATCGGATGCAGTCTAGAGGACCTGCCGGGAGTGATGGACGATGAGGAGAAATGGGGAGAAAAATTCAAAGGACTCCGTGCTATCAGTATGACTTGATGATGATGATGATGATGATGATGTTGTGGCCTTGTTAGGGGCCAGAAATAAAGACACAAGAAAGGAATTGATTTAATCAAATATATAATCAATGGACAGTAAGTTGTTGGCGACCGTAGTCGAGGGCGATCAGAAAGCTCCCTTTTCAATAGCTACTACACTGAGGTGTAGACGCGGGCGCTACTCTTCTCCCTGGATTGCTCCACTTTACCCTTGATACGTACCTTATAATGCTGAGTGTTAAGCAAGGAGGTATCAAGTACCATTTTTTAAGTTTTTGGTATGACGTGACCTGAGATTGAACCCAGGTCTCCCGGACCATTGGCGAACACTCTACCCACTTGGCCAAAGAACAGTATTACAACATATACAAATGAGAGGGTTACCAGCGAGATTGTTTCGGTCCGACGGCCAGGGCCGTCTGCTGAAATATCGCCTTTTACATAAGAGCAGTATCTACGGCTATTTATAGCTGGGATAGTTCATGCGTGCGTGGGCAAATTACCATAACAATGATATCGTCAAAAGAGAGAAAGAGGGGGAGATGTATAATTTACCTTTCAATAAGAGTAAATTTCAGTCATTTACTCTTTTTTTTCCTAAGCTGTTACATTCTAGTATTAAAGATTATATATCGACAAAATACTGTGAGTCGCCAATTTTAGTGGTTGGGAAAAGGTAAAATACAAAAGAATTATAAAGGGTCGGCAAATTATTGTTAGTTGAAGACGAGGTTTTTCGATGTTAACGTTCATTTTTAAAAAATGAAGATAATGACTGAAAATTACTCGCATCTTGATGGTGAATGTTAGTATAACATTTCTATTAAATTTTTTATATATTACATTTTCTCAGCTGGATGTTCTAAAGTACTTATTTTGTGGGGAGCGGTTATTGTGGCCCCTCAACGAACGCTTTAAGAAACGTTCCACGTGTTGCATTTATTCCTATATCCTTCTACATCGAAAACATGTTTGACATAAGGCCGAATTTACTCAGTAGGCCCTTCCGCATATAAGAGAGACGCTAAAGATAGTTTCAAGAACTCTAATGGTTTGGTTTGATTTGGTTTGGTTTGGTAGGTTTTATGGCATATCAACCATTGGCGGTTATATAATGCCTAATCCTGTTCATACACATATATTATATATGCAGGATTTGTAAACACATTTTCTTAAAAACATTTTTAAACAAATCTGAGCACATTTTTTTGCACTGTTATATTGTTATATGTATTGCTACGTATCACAAAAATTCAATTAAACATCAGTCATTTGTTTACACACAGTTAAAAGGTCAAAGAGTTCTATTTCTAACAATTCGATTTAACGTAAGTTATTTCTTTGCCCACAGTTTAAATGTTAAACAGTTCTATTTGACCTATAGATAAGACCCTATCAGGTACGACCATTCCGGGTCAGAATGGACCTGGGAGCGATGGCAATGAAGGGACACTCTATATTCCCCAAATCTCCAGCATAACTGGAGCCTCATGATCAGATTGTTTAGTGTCTTATCCGGGACACTCGTTGGAGAGGTCTTATTCCTCTGCAGAGATACAGTCGGTATATTCTATGGCTCCAGCCAAGTGGGCTGGAATTCTAATGATCATTGACGTGATCGTCACTTTCATATTTCAGTATTTTGTTTTTCCTCGGGTGAAGGTATTTAAATATAAGACATTTTAAAGAGGTCTAGTGAGAACGGATCCTTTTACATCTCCAATATTCTCTCGTTAGCATTATAGTCGACTTCAATTGTGTGATCTACAGTATCACTATCCTACCTGACAAGAGCAGTTCCTGGTATATGATCCCACCATTTGTTTGTATGGTTGAACTCAAGCTCTTTGCACAGTTCTCACAGCATAACTGTTATTACTTTGTAATGTCAAATTTCATATTTCCTTTGGGGTGATTCGTTATATTTACTTGTTATGCTGTTTACAATCTCGCTTCTCAAATAATAATTGCTTTTTATTTATTTATTTATTTATTCATTTTTTAGCTATCAACTTTCGACTTGGCGTGATTGAGTCTGATGCATTCATTCTGATGAAGATTCCGGTTCACTTTTGAGATGTTCTCTGCGCAATCACTTCTAAGTCTTTTCGTCTGTAATTTCCTTTTTTTTTTTTCTTTTTTTTTTTTCTATTCTCGATGTAATTGTTTTGTTCGGTTAGGGTTTTTTTTTTGTTTTTTATTGTTGTTGTTGTTGTTGTTGTTTTGTTTTGTTTTGTTTTTCTTAATATTTTTATTTTTCTAGATTATTTTCTTATCTGTGATTTTGTTGTTTTTTGTTATTGTTTTTGGAGTTTTATGGGGGTTGTTGTTTTTGTTATTGTTTGAGGGGTATTTTTTGTTCTGTTTGTTTTTCTTATTTTTTTTTAAGTCGCTTTACAATTTCGAAGGATTGCCAACATCTTTCTCTAATCTGTAAAGTGTATATCGTAAATCGTTCGATACTGATGCGATCACTTTCTCGTTCTCTGTCAGTATCATCTGTGACTTATAAAGCTTTATGGAATCGTTATTAATTTCACAGTCGGTCAAGCACGCTTTCGAAAATGTGATTAAGTTAACTGTAAACTCTGTACGTTACTAGACGACTCGTGACCTCGTTGGGTTCCTGTTGTAACGGCAGTCCATGATATTGATACTTCTCGTTCGGAAGGAGTAAAGATTCTTATTAGTATTTCCATGTTATATTGAGAATTCTGGTGATTAAAAAGTGTATATGCAGACCCAACAAATGTATTGAAAATTGAATTGGAAATTGTTTTATTCCCTTATCTAGAGCATTTGAAATGTAAATCTTGAATTTAAAAAAAACTCACTATTTGTAGTTGTGTGTGTGTGTGTGTGTGTGTGTGTGTGTGTGTGTGTGTGTGTGTGTGTGTGTGTGTGTGTGTGCTTCTAGCTTTAAAGTTAATGTATCAAGTATTCTTTTCTACTTGGGATGGAAAATAACTTAATTATTTTTATCAATGTTTAGTGATGATAGCGAGTTCGGCTTGTTGACCATTAATATAGATTTTGATTCTCACCGGGTGAACCATACTTCTGGTCTTGTGCTAAAGCTTAGTATGTAGCTAAAAACATAATGAGAATGTTAGTAATATATAGATATTCTGTTTATTCTTATTCTGTACATTCTGTACTTAGTATCCAGTGTAACAGTATTGTCCGTTCACCTGCTAAATGACTTAACACCACCTAGTGTTAGTTTTTGAAACAAGATTAATCGGCCGCAGGTTTTAATAGAAAATTTATAAGCCACAAGTCAGCTCCACAGCAACAACAACAAAAAAAAAAAGAAAAAAAAACACGAATTGTCGTTCTTATTGAATCTTCTGGTTCATTCTAAACGTGTAACACTTGATGATTTGGACTTTGGCTCTGGGATGTTTTCTTTCCCGCTCTGTTAACTCTTTTGCAAATCGCAACCGTCTCAATCGACTGGGGCTGTACAATACACCGACTGCATCTCTTCTGAGGGGTAACCCAGGTCCACTCTGGCTCCGAGTGGCCACACCTGACAGAGTCCTATTAATGTATCAAATAGAACTGCTTGACATTTAAACAGTGTGCAAACAAATGACTGATACAAAATAGAATTGTTAGAAATAGAACTTTTGACCATTTAACTGTGTGTAAACAAATGAATGTTGTTTAACTGCATTGCTAGAGACATATAGCAATACTTGGAATCATTTAACTGCGTTTAAATGAATGAATAATGTTAAATAGAATCATCATCATCATATCGTGCTGGCAGCACGGATATCCCTGACCCTCTCTCGCCACTCCTCCCTATCGTTCATCGCCCTAGGCAGGTCTTCAGGACAACAACCTGTATCCTCACATAGCTGCTGAATGTACGTTCGTGCTGGTCGTCCTGCTTTTGCGCGGCCGTGTGTGGGGATCCATAAGAGTACATCTCTTATGAGTTCATCTCTGCTTCTCCAGCAATGTCCTGCATGTCTGGTTCGCCTAACTTGAATAGTTTTCGTGATGGGGGGCAGGTGGCCGTACAATTGGTGTCTTGTGGGGTGTTGCTGCCAGGACTTGTTGAGGATTGCACGCAGCATTCTTGTGTAATTGCCATCTAGTTTCTTCTCCAGCCGTTTTGTTAGCGTCCATGTAGTGCATCCATATAGCAGTATCGATGTGACCGCTGCCTGGAAGAAACTGCGTTTCATTTTATCGGTTAGGTCTGATTTCCATATAGTCGATAGCCTATTGATAGCTGTCCATGCTTTCGTTAACCTCGTTTCGATGTCCTTTTCGGTTGATTCGACGCTGCTTCCTAGGTACGTGAATTTGTCTACTAGTTTAAGAGGGGTTCCTTCTAGAGTGGAGAGAATAATTAGGGATAAAAAGCAATACTTATAACCACTTGACTATTTGTGCGTGCAAACCGATGAAGGTATTTTTTACACACCCCACCAAACTAACGAGTATGGCGCAATACCGAGATTTAGGTGGTTCCAAGCGCAGGGCCGTAGCCCAAACACACCTGAAGACCACAAAAATGACTCAGGCCCCGATGGTATTCCCCTAAAAATGGGCGCCTCTGGCCCCAGGCGATAAACCTAGTCTCTTCGAGGAGAGTTGGAGCCTGGGAGTCGGGGGGACGGACATCAGAGGCTCGAGGAATAAGTTAGTCTCGGTCGTGTTACGCGAATGCTAAGCCTCCCCGGTACCCGTGTCAGAGACCCTCGACTGACTACTGTATCCAAAAATATTACACACCCAACCAGATCTGTGCCGTTAATACCACGCCCGGCCAAAGTGTAACTCATCTACAGGATTGGTATAGCAAAGTAAAACCCCAACAGTTTTGCTATCAGTCATCAGTGCAATCTGATGACTGGTGTTAGATTAAATTGTTCGCGTTAAATAGCAATACTTGAAACCATTTAACTGTGGGCAAAAAAATGAGCTCCGACTCGTTTAAGAATATGTTAACCAATGATATTTATTTGATATATATAAATAAACAGGATTTTGTATTAAATAATCTACGATGGTTGATACGCCATAAAACCCAACCCAACCAAACCAAATTAAACCGCCCCAGCTGTTTACTGCCCGGGACTCGAACTCCCACTGTTCTGTTTAATTTCTGATTGCTACCTTGAATACATTGGGTTCTGACTTTCAGAAGAGGAAACCACTCTTCCAACTTGAACCTCCCATAACTTTAAAAATTATATCGATATCTATTGATCTCTGGACGTATAAGATACAGTTAAGTGTCATACACAAAATATTCCGGGGGGGGGGGGCAGAGTGATCTTATCTTGCTGGAGGGGCTACATTCAGCATATCCTAAGCCTGTCCCCTATGCATATTTGCACCAAATTATGTGCCCTCATGGACGAAAGAGCTTATAGTATCACACCAGTCTATTTATTTTTCATCTATTATGTTCTTTATTTAGTATTGTATTTCTCACGAAAGTAATTCACTGCCCGTGAGGTAAATTACTATATTACCTTTTTATTTTCTCTCGCTTTTTATGTTACAATTTTGTCTTAAAATTTGACTTTTTAAAATTTGACATTTTAGCTTAATTACAGACGATTTTCCTCTGGTGAGTGTCTACCGAGAAAACTTAAGGACTGATAAATCATGTTGTCTACCCTTTTAAAAACGCTTTTGTTTTGTTTTATTTTTGGTTTTTGTTAGGGTTTTTCTTTTTGGGTGGGTTGTTTTGTTTTAAGTTCGGTTTCTTTATGGATGGTGTATGTCTCTGTATGTGACTGTTCAAGTGTTTCTCTTTACTGATCTTTCTGTGTCATTATTCGTCTTGCTTCTCGGTTTGAGTCTCTACTGTTGACGACTACGTCTGCACGAAACTGTAACATTAAGCTGTTGATACTATTTACCCAACCCCTCCGCTCGGGCAGGATATGACACAAGGTCAATTTTTAAGCGGAGTTTAACAGGTTTGAATTCAGAGTTTTCCTTCTCCTAGACTAGTTGCCTAACCAAGGCTGAAGAAACTAGTCTGTCCTACTATTTACCCATAGCTGGAGGGAGAATAATTGGATTCATACCTTTCCCAAGGGTATTAGTGCTATGTGAAATGCAATCAGTCTCGTCCAGGATTTGAACTCGTGTCGCCGTGTCCATTTCCTACGACGATAACGACTACACCACGGGCACCTCCATTAAGCTGTTGATGGCGTACGTATGTATGCGTGCGCAGGGATGCATGTGCTGTGACACAAGTGCACTCAAAATAGTTAAGCATCGACAGTTCATTGCTAGAAATTTTCCTGCTTCAGTAATTGTCTTTAGCCGCCATGTCGACCGACGACGTTTTCCTTAAGTGGGAAAGCCACTTTATAAGCGGATAAATTTAGTGGGCGGGGATGTGGCAAAGACGCGAATTTTAATTTTAAAAGCTATCGATCAACAAAACAAAATGGTGGCTGAGTTGTAGGCTTTCAACCTCATCGGAGAAAATGGATTGCGTTGCGATAGTCTCAGAACAGTCTGTCATTCTGAATAGACACACAATTAAAACTGACATCAGACATATTTAGATTTATCACATGATCCAAGTTTTTCTTATTTATCTAGCTCTCTTACAGATATATCCATCATCTAAAAGCATAAATATTAATGATACATCTATCAGATTTTATACATATATATATATATATGTGTGTGTGTGTGTGTGAGTGCGTGCGCGCGTGTGTGTGTGTGTGTGAGAGAGAGAGAGAGAAGAAGTTGATAGATGTATCATTGATATCTATACTTTATCAAACTATAAATAAATCTATACTTTATTCAACCACGGATACACACACACGTATATATATATATATATATATATATATATATATATATATATTAGTGTCTGTCTCTGTATAGTTGAACAAATAGTTAAAAACGCTTTTCCATAAATCAAAAAAGTGCTCAATACTGGTCAGTAGAGTAGAATAAAACTTAAAATAAATGAATCTTTACAGAGAATATCTTGGTCAGCCGATGAACTTTACTGTTGACCGTCGTGTATATATATATATATATATGTGTGTAACCTAAAATGAAAGAATGTTTATTGAGTTGTCTATGGCAACCTCATTACTTCTAGTTTTATGTATTTTTTTAAAAAGCAGTAAAGAGGCTACCACAAAGGGCTCTGTAAACATTCGTTCATTTTAGATATATACATATATATATATACGAGGGTCCACTAAAAAGTTCATGGGGTGACCAAGATATTCTTACGGAATGGGACTAAATTAGGCTTATTTTTCAACTTACTTGCTGTTTACACACTTCTTTCATCAATGTTGCAGTGCTTGGTTCCCATTAGTCAAAACAGTAAATAACACAGCTGACGCCGTTATATGAACTTTTCAGCCCATGAACTTTGCATATATATATGTAAAATTAAATATCTATACATATATATATAATGTGTGATCAAAAAGCATACCAATAGAAACTTGGACTGTTTTTCAATTTTCAATTGGCCAGTCGGCTGGGGCTGTAGAGTGCACCAACCGTATCTCTACAGTGGACTATGACAACCACCTGCCACAATAAACCATCTCCAGCCTTGGAGATTTGCGGAATACGGAGTACTCCTTCAAGTCGACTCTGACCCGGAGTGGTATCTCCAGATAGGGTCTTATCTATCAGTCAAATAGAACTAAGTGGGCAAACAAATGATTGATGATAAATTGTGACTGTTATATATATATTAATACTTGAAATACTTAACTGTGCGCAAAAAAGAGCTCAGGCTCGTTTAGAGACTGTTATCTACAAAATGTGTTTACAAATTATATATATTTAATACATTTGTATAAAGCAGATTTGGCATTAAATAACCTACAATGGTTGATATACTATAAAACCAAACCAAACTAAAGCTTATATATTTGATATATATGTATGAATAGGATTTGGCACTAAACCTAGAGAGGTTGATATGTCATAAAACTAAACTAAACCCAACGGAACTAAGATGCAAAGAAATTTGAGAACCGATTTGCCAAGTGTATTGTAAAATAGTATATTAGTTTCATGGCACAGGGCTATCCTTTTTGTAGTTAGGCCAACAACTTTTCAGCACACTCTCGACTTCAATATGAGTGTCTCGGGAAATGTTGCTTGCAAGTTTAGTTTTTGTTGTATAGTGGCTCGTACCGCGTGGCTTCCGGTATCGCGAAAGTATAAAAGACGCCGTGTCTATAAAGCACGGGGATGCAGAAGCAGAAATAGAAGCAGAGAGACAACTCTGAAAGGACGTCGTTCAGTACTAAAACTAACTTCGGACGCAACACCAACAGCGCGAGACTTATCATACTAGTTGGACTGTACCACTTGAGTTAATAAACAATTAACTCTATTTCACTGTGTATTTTTTCCTTACTAGGATATAACAGTTTTAAATCTTTAGGTGCAAAAACTGCCGTTCTTTGGATTGAATTCTTGTCAGAGACAATTGCTGTATTTTTGCAATGATTGTAAACAAACTTGTTTAGCAAAATAAAACAATTTGATGTAAGGTATTCCCCAGTCATATTGAACAAGTCCTGGAGACAACACCCCACAAGGCACCAACTATACGGCCACCTGCCTCCCATCACGAAAACTATCCAGGTTAGACGAACCAGACATGCAGAACACTGCTAGAGAAGCAGGGACGAGCTCATAAGTGATGTACTCCTATGGAACCCAGCATATGGCCGGGAAAAAGCAGGACGACCTGCTCGAACATACATCCAGCAGCTATGTGAGGATACAGAAGGTAGCCCTGAAGACCTGCCAGAGGTGATGAACGATAGGGAGAAGTGACGAGAGAGGGTCAGGGATATCTGTGCTAGCGGCATGACATGATGATGATTCCCCATTCAACCCAGGAGAACCCTGCGGTTCCTACGAAGCGAGAGACTTTTAAAAAAGTTTTATAACATATTTATTGTAGCTAATAAAGATGTTAGTCTTATTTAAAATGTTACAAAATGGAGATTTCCTGAGTATTCTGGATAAAAAAGAAGAAGAAAAGAAACATTAAAAATATGAGAGCATCCAAGTTCAGTGTGAATTTGGATTTTCGCTCTTTCCTTTCAATACAAACTCGGAAAAATCTAGGATGAGGGTTTATCGTATTGACCGCTGAATATTCACGTCCTGATAAGTGTGTACTTGATGACATAGCTTTCAGGGAAAAAATGCGAACTCGATGACTGCATTACTAGAAAAAAATTAAGGAAATCAAACCTTTTACTTAAATAGAGGGACAATTTAAGGATTCACTTTAGTTCTTGAGAACGGGGGTCAGAACAGATACCTAGTTTTCCCTTATCATTTCATTATTGACAGTTCTTCGTACATAGTTTTTCTTTGTTCTCCTTGCGATACGATACAATATGGTATGATTTATTTACAAAGAAAGAAAGAAAGAACAGATAGATACGATACGATACGATGTTTATTCAGTTTCGAGACTGAAGCTTTATTTTCAAAGAAAGAAAGAAAGAAAGAAAGAACATGTGGATAGATAGATAGATAGATAGATAGATAGATAGATAGATAGATAGATAGAAACGATACTATGTTTATTCAAAAAGTTTCGAGACAGAAGCTTTGTTTACAAAGAAAGAAAGAAAGAAAGAAAGAAAGAACATGTGGATAGATAGATAGATAGATACGATACGATACGATGTTTATTCAAACAGTTTCGAGACTGAAGCTTTATTTACAAAGAAAGAAAGAAAGTGTGAATAGATAGATAGATAGATAGATAGATAGATAGATAGAAACGATACTATGTTTATTCAAAAAGTTTCGAGACAGAAGCTTTGTTTACAAAGAAAGAAAGAAAGAAAGAAAGAAAGAACATGTGGATAGATAGATAGATAGATAGATAGATAGATAGATAGATAGATAGATGCGATACGATGTTTATTCAAACAGTTTCGAGACTGAAGCTTTATTTACAAAGAAAGAAAGAAAGTGTGAATAGATAGATAGATAGATAGATAGATAGGTAGATAGAAACGATACTATGTTTATTCAAAAAGTTTCGAGACAGAAGCTTTGTTTACAAAGAAAGAAAGAAAGAAAGAACATGTGGATAGATAGATAGATAGATAGATAGATAGATACGATACGATACGATACGATACGATGCGATGTTTATTCAAGCAGTTTCGAGACTGAAGCTTTATTTACAAAGAAAGAAAGAAAGTGTGAATAGATAGATAGATAGATAGATTTTTACATAAGACATTTCCTTGGCTGTTAGTTTTCTTTATCGCAGTATGCCTTGTAATTATGCCTACCTTTCAATAAAGGGATACATTCTTCAAGAACATATGCTCAAATAATCTTTCATACACCTGGTACTTGTCCACAAAACAAGCCCATAACCTTTGAATTTATGACGATTTATTTTGGAGATTTATAATCAATGTTTATCAATCATTTTTATGTGTTGTATCGACGTAAATGTGTGTGCATTACGTCATATAAAATTCTCCTTTTTCCAACATTATATTGGGTGTTTTTAATCATGTGGACGTGAAGTCATTGAAATGGGTAAATACACTGAATATGTTTGTAAAATAATATAAAAAAGACATTTACGACAGCCATTAAAATTATGAGCCGAGAACATTTGTGATTAGGTTTTTTTATGCCTATGTACGCTCATGTGAGAGGCGCCTTCAATTTATTTTCCGTTGTGTGTGTGTGTGTGCGTGTGTGTTTTTCATTCGTAGCATAATGGCTAACGTGCTGGGCTACAGATTCGAGGTAAACGGGTTCGATCTCCAGTCTGGCTATTTCGTTCGCTTTTGGACTAATACTCTTGGGAAAGGTATGAATCCTCTTATCCTCCCAGCAGTGGGTTTAATATTTGTATCAATACTGTCTTACTACAAGGATGGCTTTGGCATTAAATAACCCACCAAGGTTGATATGCTATTAAACAAAAAAAAGTAAGCCAAACTACTTTTCCACTCACTTTTTTTAATAACTTCCTTTCTCTCTTTTCTCTTCCATCACTTTTTCGTCCTTTTTCCCCCCTTTTTCTCCTCTCTCCTTTCAATTTTTCATTCTCTTTTCCTTTTTCTTTTCATCTTTGTCACCTTATACAATTTTTCGTTCATTCTTTTTCGTTCATATTTCTTTTTTCTTTGACTTATTTTTTCTTATCCAAACTTCGAGTTTTCACTGAAACCTGTTACTCAGATTTACCAATTTTCTTTGTTTCTCTCTATTTAGATTTCTACTCTCTCTCTCTCTCTCTCTCTCTCTCTCTCTCTCTCTCTCACACACACACACACAAACACACACACTCATTTTTCTTTGTTTCCTCTATTTTTCTCTGTTTCCTACGTCTTCTTATTTCTCTTTCTCTTTCACTTTCTCTTCTCTCTCTCTCTCTCCCTCTTTCTCTCTCCCAATCTTTTTTCTGTTTCCTCTCAATCTATCTTTCTCTCTTTCTTTTCTCTGTTTTCTCCCCTCTCTCTCTCTCTCTCTCTCTCTCTGTTCCCTCTATATATATCTATTTCTTTTCTATTTCCTCTTTCTCTCCCTGTCTTTTCTCTGTTTCCACTCCCTTTCTATATATCTCTCTACTCTGTTTCCTCTTTCTCTCTATCTCTTTATCTCTATCAATGTATATATCTCTATCTTTGTCTCTCTCGCTTTCACTTTCTTTTTTCTTTCTCTGTCTCTATTTCTCGCTCTTTCTTTAACGCTTTTTCTTTCTTCTTCCTCAGTCAAAAATTGCCAAACCAAGCCATCTGACCCTTCCATCATGCGTAATATCCGCTCTTGTTACATTATTCTCTCTCTCTCTCTCTCTCTCTCTCTCTCTCTCTCTCTCTCTCTCTCTCTCTCTCTCGTCCATCACTCACCTACTACTAGCATCCTTGCTGCCTGATCCTTCTATTTTAAACACTGTCCACTCTGACACACATGCAAATATAACAGAATTAATTTAATAGAGGAAAGAGATTACACCAAAAGCTGGGTGACATCTCAAACCGACACATTTGTGGACACCATGGGAGATGGGCCTGCAAAAGAACAGCAATCTTCTTCTATCGTCCTTTTCCAAGCATGACTCAGAATATTCATACATCTTTCCGTAAGCATATTTTACAAGCACAGAAACGTATTCACTATAATAGGCTTCAGGTGCCTTATGTCAATTTGAACGGTTTATGTGTAACTCTTGATAAATATGCACCTGGTATCATGCCTTGGAGAACAATCACTGCAGACTTAATGACTACGTCACTGGAAGAATTTTTACACAACTCGTATTTTTATCATAATAGCGAGTCAATTTAAATATTTAATTGATTTCTTAACAAGGTTAAAGAAGAAATCTAACGTTGTTTCATCGTTTTCTTTCAAAGGATCCTTCGTAGCTCACTCTCTCTCTCTCTCTCTCTCTCTCTCTCTCTCTCTCTCTCTCTCTCTCTCTCTCTCTCTATCTATCTATCTATCTATCTATCAAGAATGAGATGAGATAGATAGATAGATAGATAGATAGATAGATATAAAGGCTGCCACCTCGGATTCAAGTATGGCCATTACATGACATAATTTTGCAAAAGAATAATTAACCCCACCACGAACACATACATACATACATACATACATACATACATACATACAAGGAGACACTGTAGCGTAATGATTATCGTCGTGGCAAATGAACTCGGCTCGTCAAGTTCAAATCATAAACAAGTCTGTTTGTGCTTCTCTTCGCTTTGATGATCTTGAAAACGGCATGAAATATCAGTCCACCCTGTCGACTGGCAATGTAGAATACGCCAACTACATCCCTGCGAAGGGGTAAGACTTCCCCCAACAACGAATGTCCTGAGTATAAAACTAAACTGCATCCAATGGTGAGGCTCCACCCCCAGAACTTTGGTGAAATGCGGAGTACACCTTATTGCCATAACTTCCTATTCCACGCTGACTTGGATGGTCAATACTTGTTTGGGTCCCGTTTATAGGTCAAATAAAACAGTTCAATCGTTCAATAAGGATCATTATTATCAATCATTTGAAATCATACAACTATGTGCAAATTATTCATATTCCGTAGGAATACCTGGTAAATAGAATTACTATTGCTAAATAAGAATACTTAAAATCATTGGACTGTATGCAAACAAAAGATTAATATTAGATAGATTTATTAATGTTAGGTAGGAATACTTGAAACCATTTAACCTTGTGCAAATAAAGAATTAATATCAAATAGAATTATTAGTGTTAGATAAGAATACTTAAAATCATTTAACTGTGTGCAAACAAATGAGCTCTAACAATTCGCCTAAAATGAATTTACCTACATTCGCTAGCAAAACATTTCTATGAAAACATGATATAAATAGCCCGCTAGTGTTGATATGCCGTAAAACATCAACCAGCTTTGAATCCATCTGCTGCCACTTCAATTATGGATAAATCGTTGAGTAAACTGAGCTCTTAAGCTGTGGTACAGCAACCGCTCTAAGAGAAGGAATACCTCACTTAAAAATTGACCCTGTGTCGCATCCTGCCCGGAACAGAGGAGTTGGGCATATACATAATTATGTATACACATGGCATATATTAACTAGATTTCGAGTGCTATCATTTTCTGTGGCTTGTGTTAAAAATCGCTTATGATCAGTGCTCTCTAACATGGCTTATTCAGCCGGCGAATCAGTAGCAGCCCCTATCACAAACCGGACATTGCTAATCATTTTTCCAGTCAAGAATGTCGGACTGATTACTAATTGGCTGAAAATGCTGGTACATGTGACATTTGAGTCCAGCGAGCGGCAGAGAGATTTTGGGGGCATAAATTGCTGACACTGCTGGATGCATGCTCACACTTGAAGTGATTCATATACATGCGTGCATATAAATTAACGGAATGACATAGATAGATAGATAGATAGATAGATCCTGACTTACCACATTCACATTTCCTGAATTGATAGCCAAATTGCACTGCAAGCAGTTCCAAAAAGTCTGATATCCTTAGAAATGTAAAAATCAAATTCTTGGCATACAAAATCAAAGAGGCTTAATATTTAGAAAAATAAGATTTATTCATCAAAAAATAAGATTTATTCATCAAAATTTGAAATAGAAATTCAAAGGTAAGCAGATTTCATGAACGATTTTCCTAGTTTTCACGAATTTTTAACATGCGCACTACCTGTGACATGGAACTGGTTAAGTCGATATTCCAGCCTTTTTCATCTGACAAAGAAAGCCTACCTGTTTTTGTGCCATGTCTAAATGTGCATTTCAGTTGTTTTTTCATTTTCTCTCACAAATGCACGCTGCACCGTGTTGTTCGACAGTGTTCGAGCATACACAAATACACAAAACGTGTTTTCTTTTCCAGTGAAATACTTTTTTATAACTGAAAAAAAAAGAAAAAATTCAACATGGAAATTTGAGATCATCTAAATAAAAATTGGGCAAGCTATTATATTATGAAATTATTTAAATTTTTCTAAAAGCCCATATATATATATATATATATATATATATATATATATATATATATATATATATATATATATATATGTATATATATATATATATATATATATAATGAAATTCTGTTTTATTTTTAATAATATATATATATATATATATATATATTATAATGATTATTATTATTATTATTTACTCCTTGAGAGTTTTCCTCGTCAGCTAATGCTAATGTTCTTTTATTATAATTATTTACTCATTAGAGTTTTTCACATCAGTTTTAGCTGATGATCTTTCACTGGAGTTTGAGTGACAGCAAGTCTCTTCAAATATCCAGGACTCTTCTCGGTATTCTGGCCGTTCTCAACAATTCTGTAGTTTAGATGGTCTCCACTCGTCCTCCAACTTCCAAATCCTCTAGTCCCTTTAATAATCCTTTAATTACTGTACCGAAAGCACCAATCACAATTGGTATATTGTCACCTTCATGTTCCTTAGTTTTTTCAATTACCTAGCAAGATCGAGGTACTTATCCTTCTTTTCACATTCTTTCAGTTTTATTCTGTGGTCAGTCGGGACAGCAAAATCGACAATTTTGCAAATTCTCTTTTTTGTTTTTGTTTATTATTATAAGGTCTGGTCTTCTGGCCAAGATTAGGTGATCCGTCTGTATGTCCCATAGGAGTTTGTGTGTGTCATTTTCTAGGACAGATGCTGGGTTGTGCATACAGCATTTGTTTGTATGGTCAAATTTAAATTTCTTGCACATCTCCCAGTGGATCACCTTGCCCACCCAGTTGTGTCTAGTCTAATACTCCTTTTGTGCTAATTTGCTGCGTTCGCTTATTATGTGATTGATCGTTTCGTCTCTATCACCACATAGCCTACATTTGCTATTTTGTTGTCTTATCTATTCTCGCTTTGATATGATTGGTTCTTATGGCGTTGTTTTGTGCTGCTATTAAGAGAGATTCTGTTTCTCTCTTAAAGTTTCCCTTTCTTAGCCTCGTCCAGGTTTTCACGTCTGAGATGTTGTTTATTAGTCATTTAAAACGCCCATAGAGTTGTTCTTCTTCCCATTTTTGTCTCCCAGTTATTGTCACTCTGTCGTACATCGTGTTGTCAGTATCGTTTCTGATGGCTGTAATCAGTCCTCCTTAGTGTTTTTCTATGTAATCTTCGAGTCGTATCGATGCGTCAACGCTGTCTTCAATACTGGCAAGCCCCTCTTCCTCCCTCTTTTCTTGATACCTATAGTCTGTCAATGTTATCTCTGGAATTTAATGCCAGTTATTATTATTATTATTATTAAAGAATAAAACAAAATTTAATCAAAAACGGACACTATTTCAAACATGTCCACAAAATAAATTTTGAGCTAGATGTTATAGACAGGCATTATTACTTCTGGATTTTCAGCTGATAATTATTGAAATAAAAGACAATGAAGAATTTTTTTTTTAATCTTTGAATAATTATTCGTATTTAAAGGTTTTCTTTCGATAGCTATTTTTTTCTCGTTAATAGACGCGACCCTTATAGATGAGTAGCATCAGTTTCCTGACTGAACTATTTGATACTGGCCATTGACCTATCATGCTCATACGCCCAGCATCGAGAGAAGTTTGCCGTTGACTTACTTTTGTATTCATCAGCCTTGCTTCACATTCATCAGGCTGCATCCCGTGGTTTCCAATGCGATAAACATGTATGAATCGTATGACTCCTCCTCCTCCTCCTCCCTCAGAATCTGATATCGAGTGATAGGCCGAGTCAAGATGACTGAACGTTCGTGGATACTGCATGTTTGACAGTCACAGGGTTTGACAAAGTGGTCGTTTTATAGTTGCTAAGTTACATAACTCCGGTACTACACTCGTAGGAACTTGAATACGAGGCTGGTGATGATAAAAGAACGTTTCGTTTGTTTTTATCGTTTATCTACAGTTACTGGTTTGTTTACACCAAGTGTAGCGTTCGGATTTGTTCGGTTAGCTTCGAAACATCCCTCCCTGCAAAAAGAAATTAACAAATATTTTGAATACTTATTAAAGTTTGTTTTGTTTTTTTGTTTTTTGTTTCCCACACAATACAAAATATTCGACTACAGGATAATGAGGGTCGTTCTAAAAATTCTAAGCCTCTGTTTTATTCATTTTTAGATTTGTTGCAAACCTTTCACATTTGTATGGGCCTCACCTGTACAGAAATTCAGACAGAAATCTAAATTAATTTTAAATTCTATAATAGATTTTTGATGTCGAATTTGGATTTTTAAAAATCCCAAATTGATAGAAAATTTACAAATTTGTCATCTCTTGGGTCACCGGTTAAGTCTGGACTTCCCTGTTGAAGAAGTATTACGACTTCACGGAAAACATACGTTACATAAGAATAAACATTAATTCTAAAACTATATATATATATATATATATATATATGCCCAGTTGGCTAGGGCTACAAAATACACTGCAGAGTAGTAAGACTCCCCTAACGAATTCCTGATATGACATTAAACAATCTGATGGTGAGGCTTCAGTAGTGCTGGAGCTTTGGGGAATGCAGAGTAACTCTTCATTGCTATCGCTCCCTGGTCCACTTTGGCTCGGAGTGGTAGGACCTGATAGGGTCCTATCTATGCGTCAAATAGGTCTAAACTGTATACTTATGCTAAACTGAATTGTTTGAAATACAACTGTTTTGTCATTAACTATGTGTTAACAAATGACTGATGTTTAATTGAATTGTTAATTATACATAGCAAAATTTGGTACCATTTAACTTTGGTGACATGCTAAATTGAATTGTTTGAAATCGAACTGTTTTTACATTGGACTGTGTAAAAAAAAAAACTGTATTCAAACCAATGACTGAGTGTAAACAAAAAGACTGTACTTACGCTTAACTGAATTATTTGAAATTAAGTGAAACCATTTAACTGTATGCAAAAAAAACGTGCTCAAGCTTGTTTTAAAATGTTATCTTCAAAATACAAAAAAGTGTTTTTGACATTAAAACTTTGTACTTATATCAAACTGAAATGTTTGAAATAGAATTGCTTTGACATTTAACTGTTGTAAACAAAAAACTGTACTTTTGCTAAACTGAATCGTTTGAAATAGAATTGTTTATTGGTATGAAATGGATTTGGCATTAAATAATGTACAATGGTTCATGTGCCACACAATCAAACTAACCAATATATATATATATATATATATATATTGGTTGATTTGAAAAGCTCACCAGTTGGCTTTCATCAGTGCTTCAACCTGTTTTAGAGCACTTTAGTCATTTCTGCATTAAAGATTCTTTTTCTTTTTCTAAGATCGTCAGAAACTTTATCCCAACTGATGTGTTCATGTGCTCCTTTGACGTTTGTTCTGTCTATAGAAGTATTCCTCTAGAAGAAACTATTGAAATTTGTTGTGATGTCTTATTTCGTCGTTCGCTTTCTAAACCTGCATTTACAGAAAGTGTTTATAAACATCTCATGAATTTTGCCACCTCTTCTGTTGAGTTTAGCTTTAATAACATCATGTATCGGCAGATTGACGGTGTAGCGATGGGGTCAAGTCTTGGTCCCACCCTGGCAAATACTTTTGTTGGGTTTTGTGAGGCCAATTTATTTTCTAAAATAGACTGCCCCCCTCATGTATTATCGTTATGTTGACGACACTTTCTGTTTATTTAAAAATGAGAATGATGCCGATTCATTTCTAATACAATTAAATTCTATGCATCCCTCTTTAAAGTTTACCATGGAAAAGGAGTCCAACCATCAACTCGCCTTTTTAGATGTATTTGTGCATAAAACTTCCACAGCTTTTCGTATACAGAAAGCCCACGTTTTCTGGCCTGTATACGAGATGGGATTCATTTTGCCCTCAGCAGCGCCAAACCAATTTAATTAAGACTCTTGTCCATCGTGCCCTTATGATTTCGTCCAGGTGCTTTCTTGATGACGAAATTGAGTTCATCAAGTCAACCTTGTCTAAAAATGGATAGCGTTTTCCATGATGTTTTGAATAAGTTTGATAAAGCTAAAAGGTGCACCATTAACAAGTGCCCTGTTTATTTGCGTTTGCCGTTCTAGGAGTGAGAAATTTGCCAAATGCATCACCGCGGCAGTTGGCAAGTGTTATTTTTTAGCTGCTGTGCGAGTAATTTTTCTGACTCGTACTGCATTCGTCTCAATGCGTAAAGATGTCCTACCTCCCCACCATATCAATTCGGTTATATATAAATATACATACAGTTGTGGCAATGACCACATTGGCAGGATGTCTAACCGCTTGGACCTGCGCATAAAGCACCATTTGCCAGCTTGTATTTTGAATCTTGAGCTTAAAAGAGGCCAACTTGTTAACACAGCCGGGTCTTCTATAACAGACCACATGATTAATTGCAGGGAATGCGTGGCAGATTTTAATGTCGACCGATTCAGTATTCTGAGTCGGTCACATTTGTTATATCATCTTAAAGTGTTGGAGACCCTTTACGCTCGATCCCTTCAGCCTTCCCTCGGTAAACAGAGGGACTGTTTGTTGGGGTTGAATGTGATCGGTCTCAAACCATCTGCTCATCTCTCCTACTTCCCCCCTCTTTTTTTCTCCTCTCTACTTTTTTCTCCATTACATTTCCCCTTTTAAATTTTCTGGTGTTAACAGCTTGAGAAGTGCCAGACGAAACCGGTCGTTTCCCCCTTTTTAACAATAAACATGGCCACAGTTTCCCTAAACCTTTATGTCTTTTTGGCTATTAATAAGTTTTTAACCATCAATAATTTGTTTATATATATATATATATATATATACTCCTGGACAAAAATGTAAGACCCTCCTCAAAAATAAAGAAAAAAGATATTGTTTACAATTTTTAAATTATGAAAATCAGATATTTGAAAGATAAGGCATAAAAACAATTAAATTGAAAATGTGAAGAAATTTCAATTCATTTTTATACGTATATTACCATTATGCTTAATTTTAAAATTTTGTTTTCACATAAATATAAGACTAATGAGCAGAACTTTAGAATATAAAGACAAATTTTATATTTCTTATTTTGTAGATCCGCCGTTAGCTTTGATAACCTCAAAAATTCGGTTAGACATATTATCAACTAGTTTCTAAAGTTAAACTGACGGTATTTTCCCCCCGTTTTTAAGTTCAGAAATTGCTGGGTACTGTCGACCTCATTCATAAACTTTTGCGAAAATCAATCCCCACAAATTTTCAATAGGATTGAGGCCTGGAGACCACACTGGGTGGTCAAAAAGTCTTTTTTTTCAAGCAAGTACTTCTTTGTTATTGATGCATTATGGATAGCAATATTATTTTGCTAAAAAATCCACTCTTCTCCACATAGACGACGCCCTTCTTGTGCGAGAGATGAATCATTTTGCATCTTCACATAATCTGCTGCTATTTGTTGACCACTGACAAATTGTAGTTTAAGTTTTCCTGAAGATTAGAAGACTCCCCACACACAGATCACAAGAGATCCTCCTCCACCTCTATACCTTGTTGAGTAATTCTCTTCTGGAAATTTTTTGCGTGCCAGTACTTCTGAAGGCCATCTGAACCGTCTAAATTAAATTTCTTTTCGTTCTAAAAAAAACAACTTTCTGCCATTTTTTAGCATTCATGATTTTATTTTGACGAGCATATTCCAGTCGTTTCTCTTTGTGCTTCATAGTTAACCTTGGACGATGAATTCTTTTCTTAATCTTAATTTTTTCGTTTGTTAAATGCTTTCAAATTGTTCTAATACTGCAAAGAGCATCCACTAGAGATTTCAATATTTTTGATGTTGACGCAGATTTCTTTTTTACTTAGCGAACAATTCTTCTCTTGAATCGTGGTGATAATTTTTCTAGTCTGCCAGTCAGTTTTCTTATTCCATAGTTATTTGGACTTTTCAAGTAATTGCAGATGACGGTTTTACTGCGTCCTAAGGCCTTTAAAATGTCTCTCTAAGATTTTCCGAATCTTTTCAGAGCTGTAATCTCGCTTTTCTCAAATTCAGATAATTCAGTTCCTTTAGCCATTTATGTTTTTAGTATTCTAACTATTACAGTTTTAATAGCTTTTATTTTACGTAGACGATATATAATCAATTTTTCAATTAAATCAAGTTCTTTTTTCTTTAGCTTTTATTGGTAGTGTGATATTTATGTCAAAAATAAATTTTAAAATTTAGCATAAATGCTAATATACATATGAAAATGAATTGAAATTTCTTCTTATTTTAAATTTAAATGTGTCTTAACCTTATCTTTTATATATTTGATTTTCATAAGTTAAAAATTGTAAGCAATATATTTTTCTTCATTTTTTAGGGTGGTCTTATATTTTTGTCCAGGGGTGAATATGGAGTTTATTCAAAAAGTTCTCAGCCTCACCCAAAAGGAAGAGCCACAGCTGAACATTTTTTGTTGTGGCAACACACTATCACTTCTCATAAAACATTTTTCTAGTTTTATAAGAAGCGGTGGTGTGTTACCACAGCAAAAACGTTCAGCTACGGCTCTTGATTCTGGGTAAGACTAAGAACTTTTTGAATAATCTTCGTAACAGGTGAGTCAGAGCTACGTTAAAGTCTTACATGATACAAACAGATACAGACCAGTAACAATTGCTCCCGAAAAGGATACAGTTGTTTTGGGCGCCTCCGGTGGTGTAATGGTTAGCAAGCTAGACTAGCAAATCTATACGAATGAGTTCGAGTCTCATTGGGCGCCCCATTCATTCGGCCGTGTACCACATCTAAGCGAAAAGCTTAGTATTGACAAAGGTGCTCTAGCTTTACATACCCGCTGGCTGTCTCAGGTTTCCTTTGTCATTGGATTTCAGCTGTGCAGATTAACATAGAGCAGCTAGCGTCATGCCCAACCTCTCCAACACTTTAAGTAGCAAAGGTACCCGGCGTTATTCGGGGAAAAAAGATAAGAGACAAAATGTTTTGCTAAAATAATTCTAATGAATTTTACAAAGATTTGATAGATACATAAGAAGAAACATGGAATAAAGTTTGTTTTGATTTGATTTCTTTGTTTTAACAGCATCTCAACCTCCATGGGTTAATAATACCAAAACTATCCTTGTAGAAAAACTAGTGATACTTTTTAACTTATAGCTGGGAAGATATGAAAATTCATACATTTCCTAAGGGCATTAGTCCGAAAGTGAACGTAATAGCGCTACTTGAGTTTGAACTCGCTTACTACGATGTTGCAGTTCAGCACATTAGCCACGGGGATTCTCAATATAATGTATATAAATATGGAAATCTATTCCACTTATTCCTAAATATAAAGTTGAATATCATAATTTAGTGCTGTTACAGCGGGAACCCAATGGGTTTCTGGATCGTCTAGATTATTATAACATTTCACATGGATTAATACAACGGAATCAAATTTGGTGTGAGTTTTTTCTTTTCTCCTTTTTTCTTTCTTTGTGTGAGCAACAGCAAGTCTCCCTAACTCTCTAGAACTCTTCTCAATATTCGAGCCGATCTCAACTGTTCCATAGTTTGCAAAATCTCGATCTCTTCATCGACTTCTACAAATTCTTCTCTGTCTATTTCCCAGTCACTTTGGTATTATTTCAAAGATTCTGGCTTTTATTGCTGTCATCATCGTCCTTTTTTTCTAGTCTTCTTCTTTTTAGATCTCAAGCATGGTCTAGGTATTCGTCTAGTTTTTGTGTTCTTTTGCTTTCATTCTGTAGTCAGTTGGAACAGTGAATTGACTAGCTAACAGGTTCCTTTCAGCTTGTTAAATTAGAATACTTGAAACCATATAACTATGTCTAAATTATTTATATTAAGAATAGTGACTTGAAGCCATAATTGTTTAGAAAATTTATCATTATTCGTTACTTGAAACCATATAACTACATGCAAAAAAGTCTTATTTTCGCATAAGATAACTCTTCTAGGGCTGACACGTCAGTTCCGGATCTCTGGGGAGTATAGAATCACTCTTCGTTGCCATTACTTGCGGATCCTCTGTGAATGGGAGTGACAGTACCTGTTAGAGTCTCATTTATGTGCTAAATTGATCAGTTTGAATAATATCAATATTCGATAGGAATAATTAAAAGCATGTAACCGTTATGGCCGAGCTAAAGCAGGAGGACCAGCTAGAACATATATACAGCAGCTGTGTGAGGATACGGAATGTAGCCCAGAAGACCTGCCAGAGGCGATGAACGATAGGGAAAAGTGGCAAGAGAGGGTCAGAGATATCCGTGCTGGTGGCACGACATGATGATGAACCGTCAGCAAATTATTTCTATGAAGAATTGTTAATTGAAGTTATAATTGTTTACAAAAGATTATCATTAGTTACTTGAGATCTTATAATTGCTTTGCCCAGTGAACTGGGACTATAAAATACACCGACTGCTTTTCTGTGGAGGAGTAAGACTTCCCCAACGAGTGTCCTGGATACGGTACTAAACAATATGATGGTGAAGTTCCAGTAATGCTGGAGCTTTGGGGAATGTGGAGTACTCCTTCATTGCCATCGCCCCCGGTTCATTCTGGTCCGATGCGGTAGCACCTGATTGGGTCAAATAGAACTAAACTGCGTACTTATGCTAAACTGAATTATTTGAAATGGAACTGTTTTTGACATTGAAACAGTATACTTACACAAAATTGAATTGTTTGAAATAGAACTGTTTAGACACTTAACTGTGTGTAAACAAAAACTATTACTAAACTAAACTGATTTGTTTGAAATAGAACTGTTCGACTAAACTGAATAGCTTGAAATAGAAATGCTTTTGACAATGAAACTGGGTACTTATGCTAAACTGAATTGTTTGAAATAGAACTGGTTGGCATTAAATAACCTACAGAGGTGGATATGCCATAAAACCCAAACAAACAAACTTATAATTGCTAGCAAAAAGAAAGAATATTTTATACAATACAAACACGTAGAAACACTCAATGTCTCCATTTTATTTCAGATGTTATATTGGTGGATACAGGTATTGAGATTCAGGCAATTTTGAATGATTCTTTAAACTGAGATATCAGAAAGGAAACGCTTTAACTAAAAGACTGACACTACACAATCTTCTTTTTTTTTCAGAGGAGTATATTCTTGATTGAATGGAGATATAGGTGACTCCCATTAACTCGATTCTGTTTAGGTCATATAAATAAAACGATTTCTCGTCGATATAATTAGCCGGCTAGTCACAGAACTGACCAACGTTACATGCTCAGATAATCAGCTCTAAGCTCAAAACTAATCCATCAGTTTTGCAGACGAGAGATTCAGTATAATTGCTTGGTGAGTCACTTGAAATATCACAAAGACATGTTCAAAGTTACGTTTATCGTTCCTTCACTTAAATCATATTTAATCACCTGCCAGTATAATTTACGAAAGATCTTACATAATTATACAATGCGCTAAACATGCTCTCTAAAGGTTGAGGTTAGATTCGAATTTATGGCCAGTGTTTGATTCATGTAACTTGGCTTCTATACAATACTGTACAAAGTCTTCTGGAAACTTTAAAATATTACCAATTTTGGGGTTTCATAAGTAACTCCGTTTTTAGGCACTTTTATTCCCAAGCTTATTTCGTGTTTAAATCTAAAGAATTTCTATGATTCCATTATATTTTATCCATCTGTATATTATGAAAATCCCAATAATAATAATAATAATAATAATAATAGCCAGAGACCTGAAAAAGCTATGGAACAGGAAAGTGATGGTGATACTAATTGTGGTTGGTGCGTTTAGAACGTTCCCCAAACGCTTGGGCAAAAGTCTGGAGGAATTGAAAATCAGAGGAAAATCTAGACCATACAAACCACATCATTGATAGGATCAGCTAGAATACTGAGAAGAGTCCTGGAAATCTGAGGAGACTTGCTGTCACTAGGACTCCAGTGAAAGACTACCAGTTAAAACTGGATAGAAAAACTCGAGAAAAGTGAAATGATAAATGATTTTGAAATATTAAAAGACATTTTCTTTTCAAATATTTAAAAAAAATAATTTTCAGATTCATTTCCTATTTTCAATATGTCCAGTTGAAGTTTAAAATAGTTTTCTTACTGCTTTAATTTCTCCTGGGCTTTGACTTATAGAAGTGTAAATATTTTTTGTAGTTCCCAAATGATATTTTCATAAAATCGGAAAAGAGTGTTTGATTGACCTCATATTATTTCCACAAAATTTTCTTACAAAACAACTTTTTCAAAAATATATTCATTCACAAATGAGTAGGTATCGAATATTATTGAAATCAAATAAGTGGTAGATGGTTAAAATTTGAGTGATTTTTGCCAATTTTTTCTCAGGTAAATTATTACTCGAATTGTTTTGTACACAAGAACTTTTTTTTAAAAAATGTCACTGATTCTCTAACGTGGATACAGAAAATAAATAACAATTTTCTTTGCTCTTTTTGCGCAAAGATTAATGTCGTTTATACAAGTTTGGAACGCTTATCTATAAAAGTCTGTGGTGGTCGCAGGTTTAAAAGTATAACCATTCAACGAGATTCACAGATACCTCGATAAAGTAAAGTTGGCGACCGTAGACGTGGGCGACAAGAAGGCTGAGTGTTAAGCAAGGGGGTATCAAGTACCATTTTTAAAGTCTTTGGTATGACCCGACCTCGATACTTACTTCACAATGATTAAATTACGGATTAAATCAGAAATATGTTGACGGAAAATAAAATCGCACTAACTCACTCGAAATTTCTCCCCCCCCCCACTGTCGGGTGTGAGTGCTTAGAATACACTAACTGTATCCCCCGCAGAGGATTAAGACTCCTCCAAAGAGGTGTCCTTGGTATAACACTTATATGGATCTGATGGTAAGGCACCAGTTCTGGAGATTTGGTGAATGTGATCTACTCTTTCATTACTATTACTCGCTGGTGTACTCTGATTTTGAGTGGTAGTATTGGATATTGACTTGAAGGCTCCTTTGACATGCCATGTAAATTGCATGGGTAGCATACCAGAAGAAAATCGGGCACAGAGAACAAAAAATCACAGGAAATTCACCAGAAACCTAAAATAAACAAGACGCAGGTGGTCCCCGGCAGAAATGTCGCGTAGATTACGTGGTTGGTATGCTAGAAGGAGGGTATATCCACGTGCTACGTGTAAGTAACTAGTTGGAGATGTACCACGAAAATTTCCATTAGCGTCCAAAATATTACATAACCACAGAGATTTCGACACGAAGAGCAAAAAGTCAGAGAGGTTTCACAGAAGATCAATACTGTCCGCCCCTGGGTGGGCATCTCAGCCGTCTTCAACCGTTTGTACTCTACCCACCCGTACATTTTGAGTAATAAAAGTAAAAGAAAAGAAGCTGCTTATATTTTTTAAACATCAGTGTTGTTGTCTTTCTCTGTTGTACAACAGTAGTACTTTTAAGGTCCTATCTATGATACAAATCTGTTTAAAAATATTAGTATTTGATAGGAACACATGATATCATACAACCGTGTACAGAAACCTCCCACAAAACGAATATATAAAAATGTAAATATAAATGTTTTATAATCGCAATTTCCTTAACATTTATATGTAAAATAACCCCGACAGATTGAAATGCCGTTAAGATCTATCTATTGATTAATCAATCAAGGTTAAATATGCAGGCAATATACGAGGGTGGGGTAAAAAATTAATTGGCTGAAAATAATTTTTTATAAGGAAGTCATATTTGCAGCTGATGACTTATTTTACCGGTGATATCCAAACGCTGCAACACCGATGGAAGATGGGGAAAAAACGAAGCAGAAAGGCGGAGAGGTTTCAGAGAAAAACTGCACTGTTTGTGTGCATCTCGGCCATCTCCGTCTCTCTCTCTCTCTCTCTCTCTCTCTCTCTCTCTCTCTCTCTCTCTCTCTCTCTCTACCCATACCTACATTTTGAGTAATAAAAAGAAAAGAAAGAAAATATTTTTATACATCAGCGTTGTTGTCTTTCTGTACTATACGACAAATATTCTCCAAATCTCCAGGACTGGAGCAACACTATCAGATGCTGTTTATTATCATTACAGGACATTCGTTGAGTAAGAGTCTTACCCTTCCACAGAGGTGCAGTTGGCGTATTCTACAACCCTTGTAGCGCTTCTCTCGTTTGGTGACTGGGGTACAAGGAGACAAGCGTGAACTTTTCAAAGATTTGGGACGAGTCTTTTTTACCAGAGCAAAGAAGATACCCAACACGTTGAGTACGTCATTTATATCCACTATCTTCTACGGCCACACAAACTAAACAGGGAAAATAAATTAACAGAGGTATCAACACTTGAGGAGAGTTTTGTTTTTTGTATTTCTCCTCCTTCGTCCAACGATTAGATATCACATACGCAGTTATTATTGGTGACTACGCCACAAAATTCAAAAAATACCAACATGGAAATTTTAATCTTCCATGAAATATTTGAATTTTGAATTTGAATCTCACTGAAAATTGTGTCCTTGTTGTCGTAGACTGAAGGACTGGATAAGTTACGATAAAATATTTTTCAAAAACCAAAAATTAACATTGATTGATGCCAAACTATTTAGGAATATTTTATGCTTTGGGGTTAGAGAATCGCCTTCGTTGTACGCTCATATTTATATCTTTGTATAGTTCTTTCTTAAGAGTTTTGATTTTTTTTTTTTTTTGTTTTTTATTTCTTTTTTAGCTGGGGGTTTCACCTTATATCTAATACAAATAATTCCTGAGCAGACTCATTTCGCCAATAAATGGTTCGCTAACAGGTACTACGATGGTCGGAGTGGACCTGGGAATAATGGCAATGAAAGAGTACACCACACTCCCCAGAGCTCCAGAACTGGAGCCTCACGACCAGATGTAGTTTTGGGTCATACCTAGGACACCCTTCTTTGTGGGAGAGTCTTACAATTCTGTTGGGGATTCACTTAGAGTATTCTAACCTCTGCCGACGGGGCGTTAAAAGTTTAGATGACAGAAAATACTAGTCAAAATTAATAATTGGTGATGCTTCATCTATTTTTTTAATTAATAAAAGACGATAACGTCTAAATTAAAAATTACAAATGCCCTTCACTAAATTTTCAATCCTAGAGAATTCCTTTTTCTGATAAACAACCTTAGTTCAAATCTAACAAATTAATTTTTCAAGACGGGTCCTAATAAACAAAGAGACTTTCAACTTGACAAATTAACTTTTCCGGTCGAAATCGCGTTAAAGGTTCCGGTTCAACGGTCTTGTAATGTTTACCGGACGAGAGAACGAAAGAAGAATAAGAAAGAAAGAAAGAAAGAAAGAAAGAAAGAAAGAAAGAGTTAAAACCGAGACATAATCTACGCTTTCTACCATTTCTAGTAATCCATTTGAAAACAAACAAACAAACAAAAAAGGAAGAAAGGAGCTTTACCATTGTTTTTAGTTGCACAAAACTTTTTAGACGATGTTGAACAATGGAACGAAATCGTCTTTGTTGACATTGCAAACTAGAAAATCGATTACGGAACAAATCAATCGAACTCTGCTCTGACATAAAATGTCCACACTGGCCTGCTGAGTGAGTTAGAGAGTTGCTTGCCTGAAAACGGTGACCATAGTTTATGTTCAAGCCCAGTGAACAGATCATTGCGAACAGCCACGTCCACGTTTTCTTCATAAAAAAAAAATGCATGAAACCGACACCGTTTTGGACATTCTTCGGCTAGCTGTTACAGAGTATACATCCCTGTGTGGTCAGGTGTTAAAGAGCTTTTTTGCGATTTGTTTACTTTTTCTTTTCCTATTGTTTGTATACTTGTTAAAATATGTTACTCAATATAAGGTGCACAAGAAAGAGTTTATAAGAATAACTTTCATCTTTCTTCTTCTTGATTTGCTTAATAGCATATCAACGATCGTGGGTTATTTAATGCCAAAGCTATCTTCATAAAAGGTCGGTAGCAAGGCTATTTAACCCATAGCTGGGGTGATAAAGGAGTTTATATCTTTCTCAAGAGTATTAGTCCGAAAGGGAACATAACTCAATTTGAATTTGAATACGCTTGCTACGATTTCGCAGTTCAGCAATATAATTTGGATAAATTATAGTAGTAATAACCGGACATTGGCATGATGGTTAGAGTGTTCGCCAATGCTCCGGGAGACCTGGGCTCAATCCCAGGTCGAGTCATACCAAAGACTTTAAAAATGGTAGTTGATGCCTCCTTGCTTAACCATATTTACCAACCCCTCTGTTCGGGCAGGATATGACACAAGGTCAATTTTTAAGCGGAGTTTAACAGGTTTCAATTCAGAGTTTTCCTTCTCCTAGACTAGTTGCCTCACCAAGGCTGAAGAACCTAGTCTGCCCTACTATTTACCCATAGCTGGAGGGAGGATTATTGGATTCATACTTCTCCCAATGTTGAACAATGGAACGAAATGCAATCAGTCTCATCCAGGATTTGAACTCGTGTCGCTGTGTCCATTTTCCTACGACGATAACCATTACACCACGGTCACCTCCTTGCTTAACACTCAGAATTATAAGGTACGGATCAAAGGTAAAGTGGATCAATCCAGGGAAAGGAGTAGCGCCCTCCCCTACACCTTTGTGTTGTAGCTATCGAAAAGGGAGCCGTCGGTTCAGCCTCGACTACGGTCGCCAACTTTTTATTTTATAGTAGCAATTCCATTTCTCCGGTATTGCAAATGAAGCACCAGTAAATGAATCCCCGAAATTGTAGCAAGTGTGCTTGAACTCATATTGTGTTATTGTTCTCTTTCGAACAAATACTCTCGGAAAATGTATAAACTCCCTTATCCCGCATCTAGCAATGGGTTAAAAAAAACTCCACTACTGATCTTTTGACTGTTCTTCGAGCCACTTCATCACTGCAGTTTTCACTTCCTTATCACTAGCATAACGTCTGCCTCTTAAACCCTCTTTCATCGGACCTATTGATAGAGATGATTCACCCGAATGAGGCGATTGTCTCCCTTGTTTTGATGCTTGTGTGTGGTCGAGCATTGTCATACCGAAGGCAGATATTATCGTTGGGCAAAACTTAACGCCTTCAGATTATCTCTTCATCCCCATGAAAAAGGGTTTAAGAGGTAAACATTATGCCAGTGACGAGGAAGCGAAAACTGCAGTAATGAACTGGCCCAAAGATCAGTCAACAGGATTTTACGAGGCCGGGATACATGTCCTCATTCTAAGGTGGAACATTGCTATTGAGAGAAACGGGGACTATGTTGAGAAGTAGGGATGTGATCCACAAAGGATCAGCTTCATTTTGATGTATGATACATGTTCCTGTGTCGGTAATTATTTCTGTACTAAAGAAAAGGCATTGCTTTTGACTTACCTTTGTATAATAAATTATTCTTACAAATTCGTTCTTGCGTTTCTAATTTTGAGTAATATTAATTTGAAGTGAGTCTGTAACGTTATCACAAATAACTATTATGTCTATAGTGGATACTCGTCGGATGGAGGAGGGAAACACAATACACGAAATTCTAATTTGTTATCATATTTACCAACCCCTCCGCTCGGGCAGGATATGACACAAGGTCAATTTTAAGCGGAGTTTAACAGGTTTGAATTCAGAGTTTTCCTTCTAGACTAGTTGCCTAACCAAGGCTGAAGAACCTAGTCTGTCCTACTATTCACCCATAGCTGGAGGGAGAATAATTGGATTCATACCTTTCCCAAGGGTATTAGTGCTATATGAAATGCAATCAGTCTCGTCCAGGATTTGAACTCGTGTCGCCGTGTTCATTTCCTACGACGATAACCATTCTAACAACAATTCTAATTTGTTATAGGTCTCACATATAACGTCTGTTTCTGTGATCACAGAATAATAGACTCTTTTCATCGCACAAAAATGTTTGACATTTGAAGCTCTGCAGTAATTATGAATATCAGATGTGCCAAAACATGGAACATTGTACACACATTTGATCAGGTTCCTTTCTGCATGTGTTATCAGTCCTTGATAGTATTCAGAATCGAATGTGGTACCTGGTTGGCACCGAACTCTTTTCAATTCTTCAGCAACTCAACCATCGGTAAACTGTTTCTAGTCGGTCAATGTTCTAGCGTGACTTTCACGAAAGGTGTTCAGATGAATTCAAAGTTCTAGTTCTGTACCTTGCTCTATGGCATGCAACTGTTTCAGGGAAACGCGTGCATTGTCTCATCCGGTTAGCTAAACACCTTTAGACAGTAAAAACTCTGAAGCAAAGTTGGGGTCATGAACGGTTTTATTAATCATCAGGAAAGGGTAAAAACGCAAAAAGAACTAAATGCAATTTGACAAATGTGTATGTAAAATAGCTTACGGGGGCTGAAAGCCAAATATTAACTTAAGGAACAGTGGACTGAATAAAATATAGAAACAGACAGTTATTCGATAAAAGGGGTTATTCAATCAAAAGCAACGTTAGAAAGTGATGAATAGAATCACTTTCTCGTAAGAGCTAAGTTAACGAAGCAATGTGAAATTTGGCTAACACATGTATAAAAGAGATACAAGTAATGAGAGTACACTAAAGGTAAATGCAACAAAATTTCAAATAATTATGAAAGTTATGTTTCAAGGGAAGAAAGGCAATATTTCTTCCCGGCGATGCTCGAAATAAAAGATGAAATTTGGAAGGACTAAGACAGCAAGGCTCTGGGCCTTTTCTTCAGTAAGGGGACGAAACCAGATGTCACCTCGCAGTGACTAGTCTAAAAAGTGTACCCTAAAATGCAAGGGCCGCTAGAGGATATAAACGACTGGGAAAGTAAACTATGGTCTTATACCACAAGTATCATAATACGTGAATTTCCCTTCGAAACCAAGTCTCTCAAATATTATTCATCCTTTCTTTATATATATATCTCCTTATCGATACTAGTTCCGCTAAAATAACTTCTTCCCAAGAACAACTTAAAACTGAAACAAACTCCCTATGAATGTTTTTGAGCTTGATCTCTTTAAGTCTATAATCAATAATTATCCTATAAGTCCTTAGACGCCATAGTCACTTTCCTTTCTTGTCCCTGTTGGTTGGGGCTGCATAGAAGTAAGACTTCCCAAGCGAGTGTCCTGGTAATGACACTAAACAATATGATGGTGAGGCTCCAGTAATGATGGAGCTTTGGGGAATGCGAAGTACCCCTTCATTGCCATTGCTTCCAGGTTCACTCTGGCCCGAATGGTTGTACCTGATAGGGTCATATCTATGGATCAAATAGAACTAAGTTTTGTATTTATGCTAAACTGAATTGTTAGAAACAGAACTGTTTTGAAATTTAAACTGTGTACTTACGCTAAACTGAATTCTTTGAAATAGAACTGTTCATATGTATAAAAATGGATTTGGCATTAAATAACCAACAATTGTTGATATTCTATAAAACCAAACCAAATCACTTCCCTTCAATCCTTCATCTATACACCCACAATCTAATCATACCTTCTAATCATGTACTTCGTAACCACTATATCGTCATAACCCGTTGCTAAGTAGTGGCCAAGTTTTCCAGTTTGGGGTGATTCTATGTATAAAAAAAATACTAATATTGTGTCACTATTTTAGTCTGTATTTTTCTTATATTGGACATATTGTAACTTTTGACATTTCTCTTTTATATTATGTAATGTTTTCCTCAACCAACCTCCCAGAAGATGTGAAAATTCGCCAAGGAGAGATCGACAGATGGTGGACCATAGTTCAAATCTCCAGCCATAAGAAACTATGAGAGTTCTTGATGTTGGAAATAGACCATCACGATCGAGAGATTTTTTAAGAAAAGAGTTGAGTTTTAAACTCCAAGGAAAACAGACGTAAATTTGGGGATCTAATCAGGACAGCCCTCACCACCACCACCAGCATTACTACCACTACCACCTCATTGTATCTTGGCTACGATGAATAAAAGAATGAATCTTTCTTCCGTCGACTAAACAAAAACAACCTCATACGTTTCTGTTATTGAGACCAATCAAAAAAGAATTTGTAAAATCCCAAATAAACGTGCGTGGGTTTTTGTAACACACTCACACCGTGTTTGCTAATTTTGTTTTTCATCAGTGCGATGAAGTGACAACTTCTAAGTCTCCTCAAATTTTGTGAGAGATCAACTTTTGAAACTTATTCCAACATTACATTTATAATGCTCTCTTTCTCTTTTCATTGCAATTAATTATATCCTCGTGACATAAATGTATCCACGACTTTTAGTTGTTGCTTTATGTGTTTTCTCTTAAATATCACAAAGGCAAAAGTAACAAATATATGATGAAAACCAACCTTTCAAAATAAACGAAGATACAAACATCAGTACAACTCAAGAGTCTAATATATCAAATACGTTTTCGTCCTCCAAATATTTAATGCATAACATACATAGTATAATGGGTTGGGCTTTAAGCATCTATTGAGGTAGGATTCATAAACATATATGTATATATATAGATATATACACACACACACACTCTCACATTATACACACACATAATACACACACACACACACACACACAATTATCGATATAAAACGGAACCCGTATCAATTCTTTATAAAAGTTATTTTCTTCCCCGTCAAGTATACCAGTATTGTATTATTTCTATCAGAACATTATACAATCAAAACGAATATTATTAGATAGAATATAAATTCTGAATAGATAATGGTGGACAGGCTCATTGGCTTAGTGGGTAGAGTGTTCGCCTAATGGTCCGGAGACATAGGTTCAATCCTAGGTCGAGTCATACCAAATACTTTAAAATGGTACTTGATACCTCCTTGCTTTACACTCAGCTATATAAGGTAAGTATCAAGAGTAAAGTGGAGCAATCCAGGAAAAGGAGTAGTGCCCTCCCCTACACCTCGGTGTAGTAGCTATCGAAAAGAGAGCCTTCTGGTCGCCCTCGACTCCGGTCACCAACTTTACTTTACTAACTTATTATTTAATATAACGTTTAGCTCTCTCCGAGCTTCATCAGATTATGATATCAAAAAAAAAAACTTTTTTCAGAAAAAAAATACTGAAAAAAAATTATACTGACTTCTAGGTTATCATGACAACGTAATCGGGAACGCTAATCGTTACGGGGTTACGTTGCCATGACATTTTGTTTTTTCCAGTATTTTTCCTAAAAAAATTACCGTGTCATTATTTCCCGTATTCCTTCCGGGAATTTTTTTTTTTTTCATGTCATTATCTTTTGAAGCACGTGATGAGTTAAACGTCATATTAAATTAACAATACTCCGCCAAATTTTGACTGTCACATCATAACATCTTTCAATATAAAGTCTATAAACAAATGGATGTCATATGACATCGAACTTAATGTCTGACGAAGTCGACCTTCAAGGGAACATTTCACGATTTGAATACTTCCATTGCAAAGAAATAAGTATGTTTAAAAACTCAAATAAAAAAGATAGTATGAACGGGTCGGAAAGAAGAGGGTTATGATACGCTATTATTGTAGCACTATTGTTTGCTCACATCTCTAGGACTCAAAAGAAACGCCTTGAGAAAAAGCTAGAGAAGAATTGCACAAAAATGCTGCCTGCTATTTTGAACAAATGCTGGAAGCAGCACCCCCCAAAACAGCTGCTATATAACCACTTACCTTCTATCTTGCTATCGATTCAAGTAAGACGAGCAAGATATGCTGGGTATTGCTGTAAAAGTAAGGACGAACTCCAAAACGACGTTCTCTTATGGACTCCAACAGAGTTGGACGAACAGCAACATATTTACTCAAATCAACTCTGCACGGATACGATATGACGTGTACAGGACCTGCTAAGAGCTATGATTAGTGGGGACGGATGGTGATAGAGAGAGAGAGAGAGAGAGAGAGAGAGAGTCAAAAGAATCCGTACTGTCGACACGCCTTGGTGATTATCATGACATCACTCCTTGCGAGTGTTTTACACCAGCTGATTCTGGTGACCTTAACGGCAAGTCTCTTCATGATTCCAGGACTCTTCTGAGTATTCTAGTTGAGTATTATAGCAAGGATGTGGTCCGGGTGTTCTCGATCTTCCACTGATTTTCAGTTTCTCCAGTTTATTTGGCCTTTGGGAACTGTTCCAAGTGCACAAACTACAATAGGTATCACCGTCGCCCTCACGTTTTGCACTTTATTTTTGTTTTGATTTTTTGTTTTTGTTTTTGCTGGGCTGGGTTTTTTTAAGGGGGTGTTTTTTGTTGTTTTTTCTTTTGTTTGGGGGATTTTTCGTAGTTTTTTTTTTTTTTTTTTTTTTCTCTGGTAAGTATTAAGTATTTATCATTTCACATTCTTTTATTTTTATTCTGTTGTCCATCAGAACGGTAAAATCCACTCGATGACGAGTGCTTTAACTCGCGTTAATCAACATTAGGTCTGGTCTTCTGACCGGAATTATGTTATCCGTTTATATTTAAAAATCCTATACACATTTTCTTGTTGATCAACACTAAGTTTTGTCTTCTGGCTGGAATTGGGTGACCCGTTTATATTTCAAAATCACCAGAGAAATGTATGCATTTCATTCTCTTGGAAAATTCTGGGTTTTGCATATACCATTTGGTTGTATGGTCAGATTCTGATTTTCGGTACAATTCCCATTGGACCACTTTCCCAACTAGTCGTGTTCAGTCTTTTACGCCTTTTGTTTGATTTGGTTTCTTTGTTTAATGGAATATCAACCTTTGTAGGTTATTTAATGCCAAAGTCATTCTCCTAGAAGAATAGTAGTGGTACTATTTAACCCATAGCTGAGAGGATAAAGGGGTTCATACCTTTCCTAAGGGTATTTACCCGAGAGTGAACGTAATAGTGCGACTGGAGTTCGAACTCACTTATTACGATTCTGCAGTCCATCGCTTTAACCAGTACACCACGAGGACACCCCCGACGCCTTTTGTGCTACTTTGTTGTATTAACTTATTATTTAATTGACCCTTTCATCGCTTTTTCCACATAGCCAATTTCTTGCTATTCTGTTTTGTATTATCAATTTTCGCTGTAATATAATTAGTTCTGATATTGTTTTGTACAGCTATTATAAGAGATTCAGTTTCTCTCTTGGCGCTTCCCTTTCGTAGCTATTCAGGTCTTCTCGTAAGCAATCTCACCTATTTTTGCTTGAAATATCCATACAGTAGTTTTTATTCATACTTTTGTTTTCTAGTATTATTCTTTTTCTATTTGTTCTTATACTGTGTGATACTGACTGCTGTAATTAGTCATTTTTGCTTTCTTTCCTTTTTTGAATATACTCCTCGGGGCTTTCTATTGATGCATCAACACAATATTCAATGGTGGCGAGTCCTCGTTCTTCTTTTTTTCACACGTATATCATCTCTCAGATTTTAAGCTCTTGTGCATAGTCATCAAATTTCTAGTATTTTGGCCCATTTGTTATAGCGTTTCTCCCTTGTCCACTTTAACGATGATCTTGAGTATCTTACAAGAGGGACAGTCGAAGTGTTTATTCCTTTGTTGCAGAGCTTGGTTTCAAAAAGCTTTCTCGTTCTTCTGAGGTACTCTTTTCTTACTTTTGATTTTCATCTCTCTTTCTTTTATTGTATCCGCGTCCAATATTCACAAGTATTTGTAATTTTCCTTCTCTCCAAGCGTTCTGATGCTTTCCTGATTTGGCAGATGTGTTCCTTATGTTGTTTCAATTTTGCTCACTTTTCATTGACAGCATAACACATTTTTCAATCCCAAATTCCATTCCTATATCCTGGCTGTATATTATTATTTTGTTTATAAGGGTCTTCAGTTGTTTTTCATTATTTGCAGATATCTTTATGATCACTAAAAACTCTCAAAAGAGATGATGATAATAATAATAATATTATTATCTCTTTTGAGAGTTTTCACACCAGCATTAGCTGATCGTATGTCCCTGGAGTCTGAGCGATAGCAAATCTCCTCAAGTCTCAAGGACTCTTCTCAATATTCTGGCCGATCTCAACAACGCTGTAGTTTGGATGGTCTCCCATCGTTCTCTTATTTTTCAAGTCCTCCAGTCGCTGTAACTAACATTTGGTGACTGTACCGAGCGTATCAATTACAATTGGTATCAGCGTCACTTTCATGTGCTATAGATTTTCCAGTTCTCTAGCAAGGTCAAGGTACTTATCTCTCTTTTCGCCTTCTTTCGGTTTTACTCTGTGGTCAGCCGGAACCGCAAAGTCTGCTATTCGGCAAGTTCTCTCTTTTTATTGTTATTGACTATCACTAGGTCTGGTCGTCTGACCGAGATTAGATGACCCGTTTGTATCTCAAAACTTTGTGCGTCTCATTTCCTTGGACGGACTCAGTGTTGTGCATATATCATGTTTTCGTATAGTCAAATTTAAACATCTTCCCCAATTTCCAGTGGATCATCTTCCCCACTCAGCCGTGTGTAGTTTTATACTCACTTTGCGCTAATTTGCTGTATTCGCTTATTATGTGATTGATCGTTTCGTCTCTGTCACCACTTAAATGTACATCTGCTATTTTGATGTGTCTTGTCTATTCTTGGTTAGACATAGTCCTTATGTCGTTGTTTTCAGCTGCTATCAAAAGTGATTCAGTTTCTTCCGAAAGGTTTCCCTTTCTAAGCCATATCCAAGTTTTCTTGTGTGAGATTTTGCCTGTTTGTCACTTGAAATGTTCATACAGTTGTTTTTCTTCCCATTTTTGGTTTCTGGTTATTTTTGTACTGTTAGTGTTTGAATTGTTTCTGGTTGTTGTAATCAGTCTTCCTCTATGCTTTTTTATGTAGTCTTCAAGTCGTTGTATCAATCCATCGGCGCTATTTTGAATGCTGGTAAGTCCTCTTCCTCCTTCTTTTCTTGGCACATGCAGTCTGTCTACGCCATCTCTAGGATGTAAGGCCTTATGCATCGTCATGATGTAATATAATTGCGGAAGGATTTTTTTTATATTATCATTTTTCGTTGGTTATATCTTATCTTTCAGTTTAGTGAGGCTTAGAACTATTTGGCTCAGTGCACGGGTAGGGGCACACATTGAGCGCAGGTGTTCACACTCGCGCGGGGCGGATGTGACAATCACAGATGTCATAATAAAAACCCCGGATAGGAAATAGGGCTGGGGATGTGAATGACGTCATGCCCGGAAGCGATGGGCTGAGGATTTTGGGTGATTTTTGAAAAAAAATAGTTTGTTGAGATATGAAGCCGGACGAAGCGAGTTGAGATCAGAACCTAGGCCAGTCCAGTGGGGTCTACGAAATGCACCGCGCGTGGTGGGGTCAGATGGAACAGTTAGCAATGATAAAGACGCAGGAAGACTTCTGTATAAAAATATTTACCTCTCACTTTATTGCAAGGGTTCGAAAAGGGTTACTCAAGGTTTGCATGTGAGAGGGAGCTGGAGACCGAACATAACAAATATTTTGACCCCAAAGTTATGGCCATCAGCGTTGTGTCTTTCTCGTTCTCCAGGGCTGCTCAACCGGAGCCCTTGAGTCCACTCTGTTGAGTGATGGCTTTCTTTATTGCATCTTATCAGCAACTTCTCTGGTCCCCAAACTCCATCGGAGTTCCCAAGGGCCCCCTCGGCCGGGTGTGGCTTTCCCTACCACACTCGTCTAACTCCGACTCCAACTCTACTGGAACTTGAACTCAACTGTACTGCCTTCTGTTCAATTCGTCGGCCTTATATTACCTTCAAACTCCCACGCGGTGATATGCACACGCCTCCACGCCTCCGCAATTTCTTCCGATATCTAGCGATCGGGATGTGTCACTTCCGCTATCTTTGGAATGGCCTGTGTGATCGTCATCGAGCGGAAATAACTGTCATGCAGTTCAGAGGTCACTCTCTTCCGGTGCGTCAGTCTATGAGAGTATAATGGGATTTTTTTTTTTACCTCGTCCCATTTCATCAGCCAATTTCCGCCCACGTGGTTTCCTCTCATAACTGCCATTAGAATGTGTCTCCTTCCGGTACATCACCTTGGAATGGCATTTTTGGCCGGGTCAAAAGGTCAAAACACAACACAAGGAATTCTCCGAAAGTAACGCCTCCCATTAAATTCAATGGAAACCATGATAGATTCAATGAGCACGATATTATCGTTGGAGAGAATATGATAACCAGGAAATGTGAAGTCCATTTTTAATCAGCGCGATTTCCCCAGATGAGCTGATCGAGACGCTCTTCATTTCGTGGGTCGATAGCTATGTTTAAAAGTGGATATTTACTCACACCTCTATGGTTACTGCTGAATCAAATCATCCACCGACTAATTCAGTTCAAATCCATTTTTAGTCTCCTTAATCGTGAGGTAAACGTCAATGAGCATCAATAAGTACAATTTCTTTGCGTATGAAAATTCAGTGACATGCCCTTGCTTTCATGACATACGCCATTTTGCCAGATTGCGGCTCAGGTGCTATTTTTAACAAGGTAATAACAATTATGGATTACTGACGAGTAAGTTTAACCTTTTCTGCTATACCATCAAAATCTGATGCTGTGAGCCAATCTAATAAGAATAAGAGACATTGCATTTGGAGCGACCTTCTTATATACACAGCATGCAGGCTTTTTCTAATCGCTGGTGAAAATGAATAGCGAATCATGCTAAGTAAGCTTGTTATTTTGTTAGGTCTTTTTAATGGCATATCAACCTTGGTTATTTAATTCCAAAACCAACCTTGTTGAAGAAAAGAAACGGTACAGGGGAGGTGTTCTCGTGGTGTAATGGTTAAAGTGATGGACTGTGGAATCGTAGTAAGCGAGTTCGTATTCCAGTCGTGCTATTACGTTCACTTTCGGGCAAATACCCTTGGGAAAGGTATGAACCCCCTTATCCTCCCAGCTATGGGTTAAATAGTACCACTACTGTTCTTCCAGGAGAATAGCTTTGGCATTAAATAACCTACAAAGGTTGATATGCCATTAAACAAAGAAATGGTACTATTTAACCTATAGCTTAGGATATAAGGGAGTTCATATCTTTCCCAAGGGTATTAGTCCGAAAGTGAACGTAATCGTGCGACTGGAGTTTGAATTCACTTACAAAGATGTCAAAGTCTACCACATTAGCCTCACGGGGACTTCCTCCATGACAATTTGAAAAAATCGTGTTTTGTAGTAAGAAACTTTATCGAACCAATGGTCTTTTTCGCAGTATTAGCTGTAGTTTCCTTCGAAATAAACGGGCGTCTTTACTTTTGACGCGTTGCTCGTATTCTAAAGTCATTAGAGAAGTAGATTTTTAACTAATTACCATGTGTGTTGTGTTCGTTGGGTTTTATGACATATCAACCTTTATAGGTTATTTAACGCCAAATCCATTTTTATGCAAATAGTCAGCTCTATTTCAAACAATTCGGTTTGGCATGAGTACACATTTTAATTGTCAAAACAGTCTTAATTCAGCTAATTCAGTTAAGTATAAGTACAGATTTTGTTTACACACGGTTAAATGTCAAAACAGTTCTATATTAAACAATTCAATTTAGTTTAAGTACAGTTTCCATGTCAAAAACAGTTCGATTTCAAACAATTCAGTTTAGCTTAAGCACGCTGTTTAAATGTAAGAACAGTTTAATTGTCAAAAATATTTCTATTTCAAGCTATTCAGTTTAGTCAAACGGTTCTAATTTAAACAATTCAGTTTAGTATAAGTATGCAGTTTAGTTCTATGTAACCCATTGATAGGACCCTATCAGGTGCTAACATTCTGGGCCAGAGTGGACCTGGAAGCAATGCCAATGAAAGAGTGTTCCGCATTCCCCAAAGCTCCAGCATCACTGGAACTTCACCATCAGATTGTTTAGTGTCATATCCAGGATTCTCAATTGGAGGAGTCTTACTCATCTGCAGAAGTGCAGTCAGTATATTCTACAGCCCTACCGACTGTGCAATGATTACCATGACGAGAAGGATAGAAAAGCAACGTCCTAACTGTTCTTTTCTATAGATCACAAAATTCATCAAATTTATTATTCACGGGTTGCGGGACTAGTTTTTAAATATCTATAATTTAACTTCCTTCTGTCGGTGGAACCTATCATACTCCGACTTCATTAGATGCCCCATTCATATGGCCTTGTGCCAGATCTAAGCAAAAAGCTTAATTAATTACTATAATACTCCGACTGTATCTCTTGTAGAGATGTAAGATCCCTCCTAACCCCAAAAAGTTATCTTGGGGTAAAGCTCCAATTCTGGGGTTTTAAAGAATTCGCAACTGTTACATCTGTATCCACTCTGAAACTGAATGTTAGGCCCTGTTAAAGTACCATCTATTGGTCAAATAGATCTGAGTGAGATAATGTAGAGGGTGTTACTTTGGTATGTCATCTATGAGTCATAAAGCTATTTTAGTATAAGATATACACTTTATCGCGTGATCTATAACAAGAAAAGTTACAATTTTTTTTTCTTTTTGTTATTAAAAGATTAGGTAAAAACTTGTCTTGATTTTGAGAGAATGTCTGCTTAGAGAATCTGAAGCATGAATGAGATTCTGTTCGCGTGTCGGACACTCTGGTTTCAACCCAACAAGATACGTGTGACAACGGCACACTTCATTCTGGCATAGACCTCAGTCTCGACAGCCGATCTGCGAACCCTTCTGTGATTTTACCTGCTTATTGACATCTGAATATCAAAAGAACCCTTAAGATGTTTACGAAAGCGTTTTACAAGATGACAGACAAGACGAAAGCAGTTTCATTTCTATGAAGAAATCGCCTTTATGATACAAAATAAGATTTTGCGCCATGTCATTGCTATTGTGGAGAAAAGTCTGCTGATCTTCTTTTTTTTTTTTTTTTTTTAGCTGATGTTCGTTTGATTCATCGTCACAACCAGTACATTCGTTAAAAATTGCTTCTTTTTTATATTTTTCATTGAGAAATGTATGAAATTTTAAAACATTTTTTTAAATAAAGATTTATATATAAATGGTAATTATTTTTTGTATATAGATATTTGTATAAATTGAATGTTTTACTTAAACCATAATAAATAAATGAAATATGTAGAGTGCATACCAAAGTAGAATTTGACTCATATAGATCACCCTGATTGTGAATTATATAAATTTATTTCTAACAAGAAAACAAACCGACCACATGTGGCACTCAATTTCGGCCAAAGAAGAAGGGAGAAGCAAGCCTACCAACAAGGCACCAAAAGTTGCCTCCCAGCATTTTATCGGCTGCTGCTACAAAATCTTCAATGCAAACTCTGGTGCCAGACGGTTAAGGCAAAAAAATTAGTTAGCAGACTGTTTTCGTCACTCGCTCCTTGGACAGCTGAAAAGTATTCAAACAGGCAAGAAGTTTTCCGAGGAATTCAACGAGAAGTCAACCGGAAGACAACTTTACAGAAATTCAACGAAGTTATTCAAAAACTGAAAATTCAACCCGGGAATTCTGCTGAAAAACAACTTTACAGAAGACTCAATTACAATTAAATGAAAGCTAAAATTCAATCCTAAAATTCTGCTAAAAGACAACTTTACAGAAGATTCAATTGAAATTAATTGAAAACTGAAAATTCAACCCGAGAATTCTACTAAAAGACTTTACAGTGAAATCAACCAAATTAAACGAAAGCTGAAACTTGTCAACGAAAGCACAAAAAAAATGCTGAAATAACTTTGTCTTCCAGACTCTCTCTCTCTCTCTCTCTCTCTCTCTCTCTCTCAGATAAATCCCGAAAATTACACCAAAATTTGCAACGTTTTATTCTTCCATCCTTTCTTTCTTGTTTCTTTGTATAAAATTTGTTTCTAGACTTTGTCGTCTGTATTATCTTTATGAATCAGTTTCCGAACTAGAAAACTGCGGAACTTACTGTTTAAACATACCATTAAAGCCTCCCTAAAACATGATCCCTTTATATATTAAATTTGGTTTTAGCTGTCATTCCTTTAAAACAAAGTTGATATTAAATTCTTTTCTCATACTCAAAATTTGAAATTTAAATCCTTTTAGTATATCGCATGCCAAAATGGCACCATGAAATGTTCACCTGTTTAAAATGATAAATTTTTACCATATATAATTGAAGCTCATAACCACCAAATACTGCTTAGTCTCATACCCAGAAAAATGTTTTTCAGTGAGAGGTGATCTCTTCTCTCTACATTCGATGTATTCAAGGCCCCACTAACAGAGCGAGGTTGAATTATATATATTCATGGTAATGGTTATCGCCGTTGGAAATGGACACGGCGACCCGAGTTCAAACTCTGATCGTAGCTGTTTGTATTTTTACATAGTGCTAATACCCTTGAGAAAGATATGAAACCGACTATTCTCCGTCAAACTATGAGTAAATAGTAGGAAAAACCAGGCTCTTTAGCCTTGGTATACCAACCGGTCTAGGAGAAATAAAACTCTGAATTCAAACCTGCTTAACTCTGCTGAGAAAATTGACACTTTGTCATTTAATGTTCGTACAAAGAGGTCGGTAAATACATACATATTCATAGGCTAGTCCCGTAATCTGTGAATAATGAATTAGATCCTTATTAGGTGCTCCATTATTGTAGCCTTGAGTCAGATTAGGCTTAGTTCAGTAAATAAAGAGTCTAACCAAGTTCAACAAAACAATATGATAATTGTCAAACGTCGATTCTCGGAAATTTATTTTTCAGCGAATTTGCAATCAATAATTAAATTTTTTTTTTTTTTTTTAGTTTTGCAGACTTCTACCGATAATCACAGACGATGCACGTAGAATAGAAAATGTTAATAAAACTAATAAGGAAAAACTTTTGTCAGTAAGATGCTTTTTAGCTTCCTACCAAGTTAAGATAGATATATGGTGATTTTAATGTGAGGTGTCACGCTGGAAGCAAGTTTCCCGGAGCGACAGATTTAAGAATTGCTAAGATTCTGTTGGCATTCTCTTTGAGAGGCATCTCGGACACCAGGCCATAAATCCGGCCCTTACCCCTTCTAGTCAGATGCTGCCGGTGGAAAGGTTTCCTGGAATCCAATCATTAACTTTTTCCGCCACCCGACTAAGTAAGTTTGTTTGTTTGCTAAGGTTTTATAGCATATCAACCATTCTTGGTTATTTAATGCCAAATTCTCTTTATATATATATATATATATATATATATATATATATATATATATATATATATATGATTTGTAGACACATTTTGTCGATAAGATTCTTAAACGAGCCTGAGTTCTTTTTTGCATACAGTTAAATAGTTTCAAGTATTGCTATATAACACTCACAATTGACATCAGGCATTTTTTCGCACACATAGTTTGTTCCATTTGTCTCATAGATAGGACCCAGGCAGGTGCTATCACTCCCGGTCAGAATTGACCTGAAAGCAATGGCAATGAAGGGGAACTCCACATTTCCCAAATCTCCAAGGCTGAAGCCTCGCCCCTCGATGGTTTGATGTCATATCAGGACATTCGTTGTGGGGTGGGAGTCTTTGTCCTCAGCAGAGATGCAGTTAGCGTATTCTACAGCCTCAGTCGATTGGGCAGTGAACCAGGTCAGCATTAATAAGTAATAAATACATAAATAGATACATAATTAATCAAGATTCTGATCATAATTAACATGCATAATCATAATTATTATTCATGATTATCTATTTTTATCATTTACTACCAATATACTGGATACACCAGGTAAGTGAGAACAATTTACAAATGACAGAAAAACAATAATAATTTTGTAGAAACTTAGTGTATATATAGGGTGTTTCAAAAAACTTGATATCATTTCGTAATCTAATAACTGGACCAATTCTTTTTCAAATGATCTCAAATTTTAAGAGCATGTCAAAAAACAACTTATTTTTGTCCTCGGTTTATTTGTTTAATGACATATCATCTTTCCTGGGTTATTTAATGTAAAAGCCACCCTTGCAGAAGGAAGGTCATAGTACTATTTGATTCATAACATGAGTGATAAGGGAGAGATAGGTCTGTGGGGGGAGAGGAAGAGTGGGAGGTTTTTTCTTCTTTCTTCACTATTCCTATTACTCACAGACCGATCTCTCTACCCACTAACACACACAACAAACTTCTCTATGACCAATTAAGAATACCGATTATACAAACCACATCACAAACCATTAAAAATCCCAACATCTCGAAACGCACTAACAACATAACCACTTCTCATGTTGGCATATATTCCTTTCCATGTAAAGATTGTGACAATCATAACATCGGTGAAACCAAACGTATTCTATAAAAATGGTTTACGAAGATAAACGATGAAATTAAATGATGACCGGAATGCCATTTTTTCCTCACATGTTAGATTTCAAAGACACTTTCAATTTTTCCCAGGCCACTTTAATTAAACCCATACATTGCAAAAAATCTAATCGACTGTTAGAATCTACAATCATCTCCCATTCCAAACACATTATTAAACAACGCCACGACTTCAACCAGATTTCACTCTATTTGGCAGACATTATTTTACATGAGATAAATATTGAAATTGAAAAGGGATAAGAAAAAAATGTTATCACAAACAATAAGACATTTATTTCCCCACCACACTTCCATATTTCTAAAAGATTTTTCATTTTTTTTTCATTGAGATATTCTGTTTCTAAGTCATTGCTGAAATTTTATACACTTGACGATGGCTGTAACCTACCCACCCCCTTTCTACTTAGCCATGGCCAAGATGTTCCAAAATGATCTACAGTCACAGCCAATAACTCCTGCTGCCACTGCTCTTTCTTCTCTGCCTCTCCTTCTCACGACCCTCCCTTTTTTTATTTATTTATTTCCTCTAATGCTGAATTTTAGAAAAACCCACATTCTGATGAAGTCTTTTTGAAATAAAGACGATATATTATTTTTAGACCCGTTGTCTGTGTTTCGGTTTATCCACTTTTCCACTAATTTTTTCACACACACATGCGCGCGCGCACATACATATATATATATATATATATATATATATATATATATAAACACAGAGCGAGAGGGAGATACGCTCATAGTGTAATGGTTATTGTCGTTGGAAATGTACACGATGACTCAAATTCAAATCCTGAACTAGGCTGTTTTCATTTCACATAAAGTAAATGCCCTTGGGAAAGGTTTGCATCGAACAATTCTTCCTCCAGCTATGGGTAAATAGATCAGACTGAGTTCTTTAACCTTTGTATAGCAACCAATCTAGGAGAATAAAAACTTTGAATCCAAACCTGTTCAAAATATTAAAAACTCTTAAAATGATTAACTTTGTTTCACATCATTCTCGTGCAAAGGTGTCGGTAAATACGTCTATAAATTATGGACAAATACTTTAATATATCAAAAATTGTGATATAATACACTTAGTATAATATATATCATATATAATATATGTAGTATATACATATAGAATTTAGTATATATAAAATAGTATATATAATATAGTATATAATATATATGATATAGGAAGTATAAACTAAATATAGCATATATATATATATATAGTATATGATATTGTTGTAACCAAACAAAAGGTTACTGAATGAAAAATAACCAAAACGGAGTTTGGAAATGAAATGGAAATCTTTATAACATTAATAAAATACAATAATCGCCAGCTGCTAGTGGTGTGCTACTTAATCAGCATATTAACCCCTCACAATAATGCCCAACGTATTTATGAGAAATGGGGCATACTCATTAATTTTCCTAGGTACGGTATATTACAGCTATATATAGTAAATAATATGTATATAGTATATTATATCAATAATGAACACTATTATAAGCCCGTTACTTGAAGTTTCATGGTTACAGTAGGTTATTCGGTTTAATGGCATATCAACCTTAATGGTTATTTAATGCCAAATCTGTATGTATATATATATATATATAATCCCTTGCAAAAGATTGAACAGTTTTATTTGACTCATAGATGAGATCCTAATAGGTACTACAACAGCGAGTCAGAGTTGACCTGGTAGTAATGGCTATAAAAGGGTACTTTACGTTCCCCAAAGCTCCAGGACTATAGTCTCACCATCAGATAGCTTAGTGTCATAACAGGACATTCATTGGGGAAGGATCTTACTCCTCGGAAGAGATTCAGTCGGCGTATTCTACAACTCCAGCCGACTGTTTAAGTTTCATGTTGTTTACAATATTTATTAAATGAAGTGACAGATTCATAGTGTCCATAATTTTAATATTTTGCATGTTTTAAACAACATTGCCATAACAGCATCGAGTACTTTTTATGCAAAAACTGTTCTATGGAGTTGAGCTCTCCGGCGAAGGAAGTAATGGTTGCCACTAGCGTAAAGCAAGGCTCTCCAAATGAATAAGGCTCTCGGTAGCAGTTATGCGGATATATGTAAACAAGACAAATGTGATACATGAGCGTTTGAGTTTCTTACGCAGGTTTCCTCGTGGTTGAGTGGTAGAATCTTGGATTGGCGTTATAGTCAGCCAAGTTTCGATCCCAGCTTCGGAAATCTAGCCTGTCTAGCCACACTGATGAGTCCTGATAGAACGAAACGGTTTGTCTATCGATGACAATATATATGCATAATTGGGGCATAATAATTTTCTGTAATCGTGCATTTATTTTAAATTCATAATTCCCACCCTGAAGATGACCTAAATACTTTCTATCTGAAATCTTCGTTATTTCACATCTTAGATAATTTTGCCGAAACGCATAAATGGACCTAAACTAATATTTAGTAATCATTTTTTCTCATTCATTTATATGTATTTTTCTTTCCGTTTTCTTCTTTTTACAACATATCTGTCTGATTAAACTTCATATCTTACTCAAATATATATAATTGTAGTTATATATGTAATTGTACACGTGGTAAACTTAAAGAAAAAATGATAATTGCTTTTATATGATCGATCCTCTTGGGGTGCTTCTTATATGGTTCCTTATGCCAGACTAATTCAAACTTGGGAAATGAATAGCGTTTCATACCGCAACTGACCTTAGTTTGTCATCATAATCATTAAAGAAAGTGTTAGTCTGCGATTAACTGACGAATACATTCAATTTTCTTCAATTTTTTAAATTCATCTTTTTATACAAAGCTACCGTTTCTTTTTCTTCCTTTTCTCATATTTTTCTCTTTTCACTCGTTATCTTGTTTCTTTATCTTCTTTATAATCCTTTTTCATAGCTGTCTAAAGGCTTTCATCTTTTGACTTCGCAATCAGCCATCTTTCTTTCATGATTTCCTACTCTTCTCTCACTTTCTCACTTTCTCTCTTTCACCATATCTCCTCCATTCGCACTTTCTTTCAATATATATATATATATATATATATATATAGCAATTTTTGTTGAACTCAAAAATTAATTCACTGATTTCGTGCCAAATACGGTTATAAAAATTCGAGCCTCGATTTGAACAGACGACTCTTTTTTCAACTGGCGTCTTATTTCACGTCACACAAAGTAACGTTTTTATTTTATTTTGTTCTCTACGAGAAGAAAGCGGTAAACAAATTATGAAAAATGAAAGTTTCTGTTGCATGTTATTTCTATGGAGCCAAGAAAAAAGTTCTCAAATCGCCCTCGGTTGCTCTACACTCGTCTACGTTTGTTCGTATATAAATAATGGAGAGTGATTAATACCTTTTATGAGAGCGTGGGGCTATGTGTACGTGCCAGACCTTATTTATATATATATATATATATATATATATATATATATATATATATATATCATGCGCTATAATCTAATCAAGATTAAAAGTATATTAATTGCAGAATTATAGAATATATTCGCATATGCAAATCAATATACCAGGTTCTGAAATAAGTATTCAGAACCCATATCAATATACTGTATGTCCTCTTTGGGGATTGTCACAAATTAGAGTGCACTTGTGTCAGGGTTAACACGTCTGGAATGAATCATCATCTTCATCAAGTCGCGCTGAAAGCATTGAGTTCCTCTCTCTCTCTCTCTCTCTCTATATATATATATATATATATATCATCTATCGGTCTTTCAAACGAGATCCTGTATCCGCACAGAGCTGATGTAAATAAGTTCTTGCTAGTCGGCCAACACTGGCACATCCATGAGTAGGGGTCCATTGAAGAACATTACTTATGAGTTTATCCTTGATTCTCCAGCAGTGTCCCTTATGTCTTTTTCGTCTTACTTAGTAATGGTAGTCTTTTAATTCATCCCACCCTACCATTCATTCCATGTAGATGTATACAGTATCACCCCTACATCTTCAACATTTTTTAAAGTCATTTTCTTCTAAACGGGGATTTCATTATTTCAAGTGGAACATGATTCAATTAAAATTGATTTTGTTATGAATTATTTATTACCGAAATCTAAAACATTGAAACTTTGAACAAAAATAAAATTGTATATTTATTTAGCGCTGCTTCATATCCATATTTTTGGTGACTGAGAGTAGAGTTTAGTAATAAATAATACCTAATAATATCCATTTTCATTGTATAATGTTCCGGTAAAAAAAAATTAAATCCTGGAAGCAGCACCCCACAAAACAGCAGCGGTGCCGTACCTTGCCTCTCATTTCGCAAACCATCCAAGTAAGACGAACAAGACATCCTGGTCACTGCTGAAAAAACTGAGATGAAGTTAGGACGAAGAAGCAGAGTCGAATTGAGGTCTTTCTATGGTTTCCCACACATGGAATGTACTCTTGATGGCATCCAGTCCCCGCACAGCATAGATGGATATAAGTCTTTGCCAGTACTCATTTGAGTCCTATCTATGGGTCAAATAGAAATATTTAATCATTTTGTGTACTTGAAACCATTTATTTGACCCACAGATGGGACCCAAATGAGTACTACTACTCCAGGTCTGAGTGGACTTGGGAGTATTGACAATTAAGAGGTACTACACATGACCAAAAGTTACAGAATTGGAGTCTCACCATCAGATGCAGCTTTGTGTCATATCCAGGACACTCGTTGGGCAAGGATTCTTAATAACCCGCTCCGCAGAGATGCTGTTGGCGTATTCTACAGCCCCAACCGACTGCTTTCTTTATGAGGTTGATATTTACAGAGCTTAAAAAAGTAAAGTTGGCGACCGTAGTCGAGGGTGACCAGAAGGCTACCTTCTCAATAGCTACTACACCGAGGTGTATAGGAGGGCGCTACACCTTTCCCTGGATTGCTCCACTTTACCCTTAATACTTACGTTATAATGCTGAGTGTTAAGTAAGGCGGCATCAAGTACCATTTTTAAGTCTTATAGAATACAGATTTTTTTAGCCTTAAAATAACCAACTCCAAAAACATAAGAACATTCAAGAAATTTCGGATCAAAATTGCAATAACATTAAAGTTACATTTTTATATTTTTCAACCAATCAGCTAAAAACATAGAATAAGAACATTCTAGAAAATCCGGATCAGAAACTAATTAACAGAAAATTTTTAGACTCTAAAACAAATAAGTAAATATAGGAATCTGAATGGTCAGGAAATGTCTGCGCGCTTGAATTCTAGGACCCGCAATAAAACCTAACAATATCCTATTTTTGATCCACTTAAGTGACCCCAAAAAGTATAAATAACGAAGAATTTAATCAACCAGGTCATTCATTCTTTCGACTGCCAAAAGTTCATTCCTTCGACTACCCATCAAACACATGACACGGCAAAAAAAAAAACATGTGACCTTCTTTTACCGACTATCAGATACGACACGTTGTCGCCAAGATCATAAGAAAACGCACGTGCGGACTAAAGAAAACAAAGAGCATACTTACGGTCCATCACTTATACACACACACACACACACACATACGCATGTATGTAAGTAAAGTCAAATTTTTATCTTCTTTACTTCGGTCAACTATGGACCCATTCATTTGATAGACTTTATTAACATGTAAACACACACACTCGGGCGAACAATCCTATTTTCATTCAACTGGCCATAGCTGTATTTTCTACAAAGGCCGCTCATACATAACATGAATCTTGTATTTCTAATTATTTTTATCCTCTTTGTTTTGATTAATAAATTGGTTGTTTCTTAATACTCGTTGTTGTCATATTCCATTTGTTTACGTGCTTGTAAAATTTGTGTTGTATTTGTGGTGGAACTTAAAGTGAAAGTAATACTCGTAAAATACAGACAGGAACTCACTCACACACAGTCACTACAAATTGGAGAGTAACATATCCACTAAACAATTACATGTACCCACTACAGTCTTTGGTATGATTCGACCTGGGATTGAATCCCGGTTTACAGAGCTTAATGTGGCATAAAATCTGGTTTTATCATTATCAGAAAGTTTTGAATACAAAATATTATACTACAAAGTTGTATTTTTTCTGAGATTCCTACAAACTCACTGAAAAACTGACAAAGTCTGGTGATATCTTCATGTACTGCTGAGGCAAGCAACGGTCGTATCGATAAGCTATGTGGATACACTACTTGGACGCTAACTAAACGGTCGGAGAAAAAGCTAGACGGCAATTACACAAGAATGCTGCGAGCAATACTGAACCATTCCTGGGGGCAAGACCCCACAAAGCACCAACTCTACAGCCACGTACCTCCCATCACGAAAACTATCCAAGCTAGACGAACCAGACATGCAGGACACTGCTGGAAGACCTGCCAGAGGCGATGAACGATTGGGAGAAGTGGTGAGAGAGGGTCAGGGATATCTGTGCTGGCGGCACGACATGATAATGAGGATGACTGCTGAGGCGCTCACATGCTTTTGCCCTGAAACCAGGCTTATTACCAGGGTCGTCATCTGATGAAGTTTTTGTTGGTTGCCATAGCAACCCTATCGTGTGCATGAAATATTACATATATATATATATATATTGTTGCAGAGAGAGGGGGGAAAGCGAGTGAGAGAGAGAGAGAGAGAGAGAGAGAGAGGGAGACGCTGATAAGTGAAAAGCGAGTGAGACAATGAACGCAAAATAACCAAATCCAAGCCGTAGCAACAACTAAAAATATTGTATAAGCAGAAATGGGTCAGATAGAGGGCGATAAAACACACTCAAACTAAAAGGTGATGAGGGAAGAAATTTAGTTCCCAATTGACCACGGCACCATGAGGACCAGATGAAAAAGTCAGTAGACATCAATTCTTTAAGTTGAGCAGAAAATATGCCAGCTTGACCTTGAGACTGAACAAGGCTAAATCGGGTAAGCGCTGAAGAATGGAAGAGATGCTATATTTCCTTTGAAAAAGACGTGGAAGGAACCACGAGTATGAGAAATCCCATGATAAAGGAAAAAGACTGCCCGCTAACTCTAGATAAGTCACGCATATTAAATCTCTTCGCTCTCAAGAACTGTTATATTCGACTGGGAATTTACATGCACCATTCCACACACAAAAAAAGAACATTTTAATTAACGGGACATTCCACTCTTCATGTTATCATGAATATTTGTTTGCTTGTTCATTTGTTTGTTTGTTGGTTTGTTTCTGTGATTAAATGCTCCGTTTTCTATCTTAACCTTGGGTCATCTTCGTCTTCTTCAATCCTCGAAGAACGGGGTTTAGCCGAATGGATATCTGCCTTCTTTATTTCTTTTTTTTTTTTTTTTTTTTTTTTTCTAATGTATGTGTGAGAGGATGTTCTAGGGGCTCGCACATGGTAGCTCCAGAAGGATGGTTATTGTCTCTGCGCCACAAAAATTCTCTGAATTCGTAATAATATACAATTATATATATATATATATATATATATATATATATAGAGAGAGAGAGAGAGAGAGAGAGAGAGAACGAGAAGGTTAACATTTGCATAATCTAGTTCAGTAAAACAGCAACGGCACCGCCAACAAAGCTTTCATCTGACTATGTCTCCCGAGAAATCCATGATTTCAGCACTTAAACATCATTGAATTATGGTTCTCAGGCAGTAACTTACAATATCACAAGTTTTTTTTTTTTGTTTTTTGTTTTTTTTTTGTTTTTTTTTTGTGGGGGGTTGTCGTCACAGAATAAGAATATAAATTCAACACCTGTCCAATTTTACAGTTTCTTTACATAATATATAATATATTCTTCAGATATCTCATTTCTTCTCTTTATCAATACATTTAGACAAATTAGTGTCGAGTCATGAAAATTGTATTCAAAGTGTGGATTTTATTGATTGATTGGTTGATTCTGACGGTATGTCAACCCATCTGGGTTTATTTCATTCCAAATGGTTTGGGAATTCACTACATTATAATTTATACTTATATTTTTTGCGTAGTTTCTTAAGAGATTTTTGCACACGATTATACGAAGATTATTCAATAAATAAAAGGAATTTTTGGAAAAAGTAAAACAATTTTTTCCATAAATGTAAAAAAAAATTATGGAGGTGCCCGTGGTGTAATGGTTATCGTCATAGGAAATGGACACGGCGACACGTGTTCAAACCTGGACGAGACTGATTGCATTTCACATAGCACTAATACTCTTGGGAAAGGTATGAATCCAATTATTCTCCCTCCAGCTATGGGTAAATTGTAGGACAGACTAGGTTCTTCAGCTTGTTTTAGTCAAAAGGAAAACTCTGAATTCAAACCTGTTAAACTCCGCTTAAAAATTGACCTTGTGTCATATCCTGCCGAGTGGAGGGGTTGGTAAATAGGATAAATGTAAACACTGAATTGTTTGGGATTAGTTTAATCTCTCAAAATGGAGGCAAGTCAAACGGAAAGTTCCAGGCTTGAATAGAGGTCTATCATCCAATTTTTGATGACTAAAAATTGCAGGCTATGTGAAATTTACGGAAGAAATTGTGATATGTACAGAGAAGCTTGTTTTAGTCAAAAAAATGTTTACAAATGTGATAAATATGGGTTTGCCGTTATGAGCCTGAGTTGAAATGACAGTTGATGGAGAAGAAACACATTGACTTTCTGGTAAAGAAAAAGTTCCTGATGCAGCGTTCAATAAAGAAATACACGCTGACTGTCTTCTAAGGTAGGAAAGGATCCATCAACATTGATTTCCATTAGAAAAGTGCATCAGTAAACAGTGGTTCTCTCGCCAACTCCTTAGTCAAAATTACCCTATTTATTGAATGACTCCTGTATGATATCAAGTATTTCTATTTAATACCAATTATTTACAAAATGATCAACAGCTCCAACCGACTGGGCTGTAAAATACACCGACTGCATCTCTGCAGAGAGGTAAGATCTCTCCAAAACGTGTCCAGGATATGACACTTAACAATCTGATGGTGAGGCTCCAGTAATGATGGAGCTTTGGGGAATACGGAGTACACTTTCATTGCCATCACTTCCAGGTATGGTGATTTGTTCATAATGGTGAAAGAACAAGCCAACTAAATAACACTCCTCAGGTACTGAATATATATATATATATATATATATATATATATATATATATATATATATATATATCAGCACAATGAACAAATCCCCATACTCAACAATTTGCCACAAGCAGGATTCGAAAGAATTTCACTTTTTTAGCAAGTTTGAATTCAGTTTTCCTTCTTCTAGACTGGTTGCCATACTGAAATTAAAGAGCCCAATATGCCCTACAACTTACCCATAGCCAAGTTGATAGTTGTATTCATAATTTTCTCCTCGGTTATTGAATATATATATATATATATATATATATATATATATATATATATATATATATATTGGAGGAAGACGTTTGGAGTAACGGTTAATTTTGCATAGCGCTAATACCCATAAGAAAGGTATGAATCCAACTATCTTCCCCAGCTATGAGTGAATTTCAAGGCAGATTGGGCTCTGTAGCTTTGAAAGGCAAATTGGGCTCAGTAGCTTTAAAAGGCAACCAGTCTAGAAGGAAAAACTCCGAATTTAAAACCTATTATTCGGAGAATCACTAATACTCTGTTCTTACGTTATTAGCTCATTCAAAAAGTACACAGGCTTTCAACACTGTAAACAAATTATCTTGATATCTCAGCCGCTTCGCCAAGAGCAGGATTCGACACAATGTCAGTTTTTCTGTGATTTTCTCCTAGATTGTTTGCCATACCAAGATTAAAGAGCCAAATCTGCCTTACTATTCACCGATGAACAGGATTAATAGTCGAATTCCTACCTTTCATAAGGATAGATATTAGCGCTGTGGGAAATGCAAACAGCCTTGTCCAGGATTTGAACTTGGGTCACAAAGTCTATTCTTACAACGGTAACCCTTACGCTGTGAACACTTCCAAATTTTCTTCGTATGCTATTTGCTGAGCAATCGTTTAGCGAATAGTCGTCATTGAATACAATTGATTATTTTTTATCTATACGATGTGTGATAAAAAAAAAAGTATTGAGCTTTTTTAGTGCTAATATATTTTTTTTTAAATTAGTTTCCTTATTATTTTTACTTTTCTAAATGAAATTTGCATGATCAAGCTGGGTCTAAATTTCCCCAATCATTTGGAAAAAAAATGAAAGAAAATTGTTCATTATCAAAAATTAATTACACTCAGTCGGCAGGGCTCAGAATCCGCTAACTATATCTCCTACAAGACCCCACCCTTTCCGGGTCGGCTAGGGCTGTAGAATACACCGACTGCACCTCTGCAGAAGAGTAATAGACCCACCACCCAACGAGTGTCCTAGATATGACACTAAACAATCTGATAAATACGTAAATAGTTGTCCTAGGCCTAGCCTTGGCCAACTGGTACCCCTACAATTTCCAACTGCAAAAGGTCTGAATTTAGTTCTCAGAAAGTCGCATGATACGCGATTTTATACGGTATTCGTGCCAAAAAAAATCAACAACACAGAAATCTAAATATGAACGTACAATGATTACGATTCTCTAACTTCAAGGTACAAAATAACTCTAAACTGCTTGAGATGCCATTAAAATCAATCAATCTTTTAAAAACAAAATTATTTCTAAAATTATTTTCTGTCTTTTAAGTCAGTCCGGAGAATCCCTCTAATGTAGTGGCTAACGTTCTAGATTACGACATCAGAGTGAGCTGGAATTTTCTGACAATTACCTTTGGGAAAGATATGAACTCCCTTATCCGCCACCACAGCTAGGGATTAAACGGTAACACTACCGTACTTCTATGAAAATTGCTTTGGCATTAGATAACCCATGAATATTTATATACCATTAAGAAAAGAAACCAATTTTTAAGTCAGTTCGATTTATAAACGGATACGTAAAACAACTGCACCGTACCGACATTTTCAACTTACATTCTCTCCAATATATTTCAAAAAATTTGCGATTATAATTCCTCTTCTCGGTGATTTTATTATCTTCATAACATCGTTATCATTATTGATATGACTATCGTCATAATTTTATTTTTAATCTTTATAAGTTCATTTGTATTTGAACCAATTTTTTAAAATTGTCAGACAATTTTAAATCTTCATAACTTAATTTTAAACCACCATAATTTCATTTCAAATAATCATAACTTAATTTAAGATCGTTATAATTTTATTTAAAATCGTTCTGATTTCATTCTGAAATCTGGAACGTTTAAGGAAATACGATATCATCAAAAACTAATGATTATCAATGGATTTTAGAGCGAAATGTGTGCCCGGGTGTAAGAAAAGATAGAAGATTTTTAAAATATACATAAAAAAGCACGCAAGAATAGTTCAAAGAAAATGATAGAAAATGACCTGCTTAAAATGGTCCCAATCTCATTCCCAGTGATCATAGAAACCAACAAAAAAAATTGTTCTGTAAATGTCTATATATGTTTGAAACTAATTTTGTGGTGCTGATTGAGAAAATGTCCATTTTTATCCAACTCGTATCATTCTTGTGTTACGAAAATACTATATATCAAGTAAAATCAGAACTGATGAAATTATATTCAGCAGATGCCTATGGTATTGTTCCTTCCTGATTATGCAATGAAATAAGATGGAATATATTTTCAGAATGAAAGCAAGAGAACCATTTTTTAAGTATCTAAATTTTTTTAGTTTCCACTTCAATTTGATGATTTATTGTTTTTTTCTTAGTTGTCTAAATTTCTGCGATGAAATTTGATGATTTTTATCAATAAGGATTTTCATCTCTGTTGTTATTTCCACAACGTTTCGACCGTGTTTGTCGAACTCGGGAACCTACACGGAACTTCGAACTACGTCCTTTATTGAATCCACGGGTGTCGCCTGTTCTGATTCCGTGAGCGATAACCGGGTACAAGTGTTAAGTATTCCTGTATCGTTACTCGCCTGCAATCAGGATTGAACCTGCAACCTCCAGATGATTGTCTCCTTAGAAGCTTAGGGAACCAACGCCTAGAGCCGTTACGCTATGTGTCCAGTTTTTTTAGGGGAGGAGTCAGAATTGAGTATTTTAATGTAGTGGATAATTGAGAAGAGGCGATGAATTTAAGTATTGCTGTAAGATTTTTTCGGAGCATGTCAATGTAATACACTTTATTTCAACCTGCCGACAGGAAAATCACTTAAAAATTACAGTACGAAGTTTATCAAAATTCGGGCATTTTTTAAAGAATTTTTTAAATTCTCTTGTCAAATTTAAACAGTTTTCTCTTATTTAAATGAAGCTACATCTGATATTTCATATATAGAGAGACTGATTTAAAATTCTATCAAAATTTCAAATACCATTGAAATTTTCTAAGGTTATTGAATTGATTTTATTGAATGAATCATATATATATATGTGTGTGTGTGTGTGCGAGTGTGTGCGCGTGTGTATGTGTGTGTGTGAGAGAGTGTACGTGTGTGTGTGAGTGTGTGTGTGAGTGTGTGTGTGCGTGTGTGTGTGTGTGTGTGTGTGTGTGTATGAGTGTGTGTGCGTGTGTGTGTGTGCGCGCGTGTGTGTGCGTGTGCGTGTGCGTGTGAGTGTGTGCGTGTGTGTGTGTGCGTGTGAGTGCGTGTGTGCGTGTGTGTGTTTGTACTTCTTTGCAAGAAAATCCTTTATCTAATTAACAAGATTCTCAGAAAACTCTCTGCTCGTATAGATAAATTCATCTTTTAATTTTTGCTGAATTATTTCAAAAACAACGAAGAATCATCACTAATTGGATGAAAAGGTTATATTTTCTGCGTCATAAATAGCATTATTTAATATATGGTAGCTTTCTGGGACAAAACCTCCAAAGGTTCTGGGGAAAATGAACAGGTTTTTAAATCGGCACCTTGAAAATGTTAGAAAAAAAGTTAAAATATTTCATGCTTCAAAATTTGTTTTTGTGTAAACCAGTTTAATCTTAGTTAAAAGTTGAAGTCTACTATTGAGGATATGAATCCAACAAACATTGAAGATCTTAAATAAACTCAAAATACACTTCATTATAAACTCTCAGTCTAGATGGGATCAAAAATTATCGAGACTGAAGTTTAATATTCAAATTTGAATGAAGACGTGTGTACGACTGAGCAACTTATATAAAGTGCTGACGTCTAGATGTTTAAACTGAAGTTTTGATATCAAGACGGATTTTCGATCCTCCTTGATCAGCAGTTTTTGGCGAAACAGAATTGTGTAAGTGAAACACTCTACATACCTACTAGACCGAACTTTTTCTGTGACTTTTCCTAATTACCTAAACTGAAAATTTATCACAAGTAGTAAACACTTACTATTATCAAAAGGTGTTTCAGAGTAAATAATACTGTAGATTCTGGTAAAAGTAAATACCTAATGATATCGTTTTGATCGTTTAATGTGCATCTAAAAATAATAAAATTCTAGTATTCTTTGTTTAGCAGAAAATAAACTTTTGTAAAAAAAAAGTTGTAAGAGCTTATACTGCCTGTATGGACTGATTGATTTTAACGACATGTCAGCCTGACTAGGGTTATTTTATACCTTCTGGTTCGGGAATCACGTTCTTTGTTCGTTCTTATTAACATTTTTTGAGTTGTTGTTCCGGAAGATTTTTCTTTTTTTTTTTTTTATTCTTTTTTCTTTTTTTGCTCAGGGTCCAACCAAATATAAACAATTTTTAAACAGATCTATTTGAGCTCTAACAGATACTACCATTCCAGATCATAGTGGACCTGGGAGTAATGGTAATAAAGGAGTACTTCACAAACCCCAGATCTCCAGAATTGGAGCCTCACCATCGGATACAGTTTTTGTTATACCCAGAACATATGGAATAAATGGTAGAGGTGGATACTTTAAATGACTTATAGCCCATTTTTTTATCCAGCGACCCAGATTACCCTCAGTCTGCCCTTGGTACATAATATTAGTTGGTGCCGCACATTCTCTCGTAGAACTGAACGTAATATCCGAGTACAGAGAAATTGAATAATTACGTTGTGATTACGTCGTGATGACGATAATTATGAAAATGTTGATTCGCTTTTCGAACTGAGTTGAATAAATGTACAGCACTATTTTAAGAGTAATTTTTAAAAAAGTATCTTTTAATCAAAACACTCTCGGGTTCGGGCTTCTTAAAGATAGAACCACAACCCAAAAAATCAATAGCTTACAGTATGCATTTACATTAATATAAATTCCTTTCTGCTTCACCACCCCCCGCCGTGCTGTTATTCATTCTCTTTTCGCCCCAAGTTCTAAATATTAATTTCGTTTTTAAATATTTATCTTTCTTTTTTTTCTTTTTTTTTTTTTCACTTTAAGGGGTAGGAAGTAAAAATTTTAATAATTCATGCATTTTTTTTTTCTACATTTTTTTTCAATTTTGGTATATTTGCTCAATGTATGCATTACATACATGAAACGTTGAATGAAATATAGATCTATGCACGCACATACGTATCTGTGAGGAGGCAAGAGAAAGAAACATAAAATAGGGTTGTTGAATTTGAAAAAAAAAAGATTGAAGGGAGGTCGAAATGGGGTCGGTTTTAGTTTGTTTTTTGTGGGGTTTTTTGTTGTTGTTGCTTTTTGTTGTCGTTTTTGTTTATTTTTTCCTACAAAGTTCAATCAAAATTACTTTCTTTATATATTTTGTGAAAATCTCTTTCCTTTTTTTCAAAAAATCAAATGAATAATAATTTCTTTGCTTTTTTTTCTGTAATAATTTCTATCAATGTTGTGTTATGTCTAGTTACGCTTCACATCTCGCAAGTTCACGTCGATGAGCGTTTGTTCTCGCGTGAGCCCTAGCCAATAAATAAACCTGGGTCCATTGAATATAGAAGTTCAGTGAAATGCCTTTAATTTCTTTTTGCTTTTTTTTTTTTTTTTTGGTTCATTTTTGTTTGTTTCGTTGGTTGGTTCTTTTTCATTTTGTTACTCTTACATGTTTACACATTAGCATATATATATATATGTGTGTGTGTGTGTGTGTGTGTGTGTGTGTGTGTGTGTGTGTGTGTGTGTGTGTGTGCGTGCGCGCGCATTTTTATGATTTATTTTTTTCATTTAAAAAGTGTCTAAACTAAAAGTCTGTACAAACGTCTCTTTATACACTGAGAAACATATCGCTAGTTATTTGCATACACATGTACTGTTATGTGTCTATTTATAAAGATCTATATATATATATATATATATATATATATATATATATATGTGTGTGTGTGTGTGTGTGTGTGTGTGTGTGTGTGTGTGTGTGTGTGTGTGTGTGTATTTTATGCATGTGCATAGGTAGATCGTACGTGCTTTTCAATCTGCGTGCTTACGCGTGTTCGTGCTTTAAAAAATCGTTTTTATTTGTTTTTTGTTGGGGTTTTTTTTTTTCGTCCTTTACTCAAACTCATATATATTTTTGAAAGCATTTTGCAAAATAAATCAATACTCATAAAAATAAACCAATCAACAGATAACTAAATAAGCAAATCAACTATTACGAATGAAGCATGAATGCATTGGGAACACATCACAACCCTATTCAACTTAAAACGTATATATATATATATATATATATATATATATATATATATATATATATATATATATATATAGTTTGTGTGCGTGTGTGTACTTCGGAGGTTATGTAAATTCTCACTGAACACAGATACACATGGCTCACAGAAAAGCACAAATTTCTGTTAGCCATTTTACTCAACACTTTCCACTCTTTAATCGTCAAAGAAATATATTTTCCTTCCTGTAAACATATAGTAATTTATTAAGCTTAGATTAAGGCCTAGTGCACTCAGTGCGATTCAAATTCGCTCACAATGGTACAATGGGTTCTTAACCAACCTTGCTAACCAGTGAACCACACGAAAGGCTCCTTTCCATAAATACATTGGATATCTCATAAAGGGAACAACTTTTGCGAAACGAGGGTAGAATTTACGGAGCATGAATTTTATTCTACAGTGCTAATAAGATGAAAACACTATATTCAAACACAATCTTATCTATTAGTAGAAATTATTTGTCATGCTCTCGCCTTATTCAACAATTTTCAATTGTTCTCAAATTGTTTTGACCTTAGGTCATCGTCAAGAGAAATATTTTGTGAAGAAAGGTCTTTTCTTTAAGTTTTTTTTTTTTTTTTTAGATAGTTATACTACAAAAGAAGCCACGAAAAGTTCACAGGAAACGTAGCAAATCCATTCGTTAAATGAAAATTATTTTCGACAGACCATTATATGATCTCTGCAATCGTTAACACTTAACAATGATCTCTACACATAGAAGATATTTCAGCATGGACGAAAGGTGTTTCAAATTTACCGTAACTATATTTACCAACCCCTCCGCTCGGACAGGATATCACACAAGGTCAATTTTTAAGCGGAGTTTAACAGGTTTCAATTCAGAGTTTTCCCTCTCCTAGACTAGTTGCCTCACAAAGGCTGAAGAACCTAGTCTGCCCTACTATTTACCCATAGCTGGAGGGAGAGTAATTGAATTCATACCATTCCCAAGGGTATTAGTGCCATATAAAATGCAATCAGTCACGTCCAGGATTTGAACTCGTGTCGCTGTGTCCATTTCCTACGGCGATAACTATTACACCACAGGCACCTCTAAATTTTGTCGTAACTGTTTCAATCAGATATCTGATTTAGGCATTTGTTCATTTAGATATTGATGGGTCAACTCATATCTGTCCAACCTATTTTAAAGCGGTGCTTTGATTATTGTTTACTATGATATTGTATATATATATATATATATATTGTCGCGAACCGAGGGTCGTTAGAATGGGTAAACGATACTTAATGCAGAAATATGAATAAAATTTCAGGACTTCTTATCTTGGACCCTGCTCAAATGGGTCTATAATGCTTAAGTATAAATATTGTTCACATAAATATCCTTTCAAAGATCCGCTGAATCATCCGTGACACATTAAAAATAAAAATGAGGCGGGAATTCCCCAAAGAATATAAGCCGAAAAAAATTTAACAAACTTGTCTAACTGGAAATTTTATTTGTCTACACATGAATAAAAAATAAAAGGATAAATAGGATTAAACATGAATATTACAAACAACTTAAACATTGTTCTTGAGATGATGCATACAGTATGTATGTCATCATCATCATGTCGTGCCGCTAGCACGGATATCCCTTACCCTCTCTCGCCACTCCTCCCTATCATTCATCGCCTCCGGCAGGTCTTTAGGGTTACATCCTGTGTCCTCACATAGTTGCTGTATGTAAGTTCGTGCTGGTCGTCCTGCTTTTCCACATCCATATGTGGGGGTCCACAGGAGTACATCGCTTATGAGCTCGTCCTTGCTTCTCCAGCAGTGTCCCACGTGTCTGGTTCGTCTAACTTGTATAGTTTTCGTGATGGGGGGCAAGTGTCCGTATAGTTGGTGTCTTGTGGAGTGTTGTCGCCAGGACTTGTTCAGTACTGCTCTCAACATTCTTGTGTAGTTTCCGTCTAGTTTTTTCTCCATCCGTTTGGTTAGCGTCCATGTAGTGCATCCATATAGCAGTATCGACACAACCGCTGCCTGGAAGAAACTGCGTTTCATTTTATCGGTTAGGTCTGATTTCCATATGATCGAGAGCCTATCGATAGCCATCCATGCCTTCATCAGTCGTGTGTCGATGTCTTTTTCGGTTGATGAGACGCTACTTCCTAGGTAGGTGAATTTGTCTACTAGTTTCAGAGAGGCTCCGTCTAGTGTGGCAATGTTGACCGTTTGGTTGTAACACATATATTCAGTTTTGTGTGCATTGACATGGAGGCCAATGCCAGCTGCGGCTCGTTCCAGAGTGTGACAATAATATCATAAGTGCAAAGAAGTTAATCATAGTCTCAACTTATCTCGTTGGAGATTTCATAAATGTCTTTCTTTTCTCTTCTCTTTTCTTCTCCCTTTTTTTTTTTTTTTTTTTTTTTTTCACTTCTTTTGTTTGAATTGGTCAATGGAGGGACTTTTCAATTTCATATTTTAAGGGTCACTGTTCTGTGTTTATTAGCAATATAGACGTGGTTATTTCAGGATATATTTTGGGTTACTTATCCTTTTTCGTTTTTTTTTTTTTTTTTCCTCCTGCTTTCTTCATTTGAGAACTAAGCTGGGTGTCCCCGGCGAATAAGCTAGCCATGTCAATTCTTTTCCACTCGGAGCATTTTCACGTGTGTCTCTTGACGAGTAGCTGGGCCAAACTGAATTTTTCCGTTAGCTTTTTAGCTCTCACCACGTGGCGCCTTTCATCCGGACGTCGGCCTTCCTGTCCAGACCACAATGTCAATTACAGGTTATCTCCAGGGACGAACCAAGAGTTAGACACACACACACACACACACACACACACATATATATATATATATATATATATATACTGTACATAAATGTATACATATTTATATTGTATATAAATATATACACTCTAATATACTACCACTCAAAAGTATTTGATCACCCGTAAAAGTGTTGATTTCTCACCCTACAAATGTTATTTTTAATGATACAAGTTAAGCACCACAATGGTTTTATTTATCATACTAAATACAAGTCTTCCCGAGCTACATCAAATACAAATTAAACCAAAAAAACAAAAAGTTCTTAAACTTTTGATTCATCAAAATGACCACTTTTAACCGCTATCACTGTTTCTTAGATTCTCGTCATTCTTTCCACCAAAGACTGGAGGTAGACTGAAGATAAGCCTGCCCAGCTTTTCTGCAAGAGCTGCCAGAGGTGAGCTGCTTTTATGGCTTGACTTTTCGGTCAAGTTCATCCCATACCAATTCAATGGGACTTAAGTCCGCTGATTGCACCGGCCAAGACATCAATTGAAGGACGTGCTGTTCTTCTTTGCTTTTAATGTACTTCTGGCAGAGTTTACTAGCATGCTTTAGTTCATTATCTTGCATGAATACAAATCCTTGAGCCACAAGATGGGCTCGTGTGATGCTGGAGTATGTTGTAATAGCCAGTTTGATTCAATTTGCCCTTCATCTGGTGCAAATTCCCGACTTTGCAATTGACGAAAGTTCCTAACACCATAACAGAGCTCCCCCCATGCTTTGTGATTGATATGATACAGGGGTGTGGCAACTCTTTCACCAAATCTTCGCCACAAATAGACCCTCCGATTTGAGCCAAAGATTTCGAACTATATTCATCAGTTTTTATTTCCCTGCTCTATTGTCCAGTCTTTCTTTGCCTTGACCCACTGGAGCTTTTTGAAATTGTTTTCCTTCCTCGACAATGGTTTCTTAACAGCAATTCTGTCATATAAGCCAGATTCTCAGAATCTTCTCACAGTGAATGTTGGCACGTTTTTTCACATGAGATCAGTTTTACAATGATATTTGGAGCAGTCAGCCTTCTGTCATGCAAGCTAGTGACTCTGATGAAATTGTTCTCTGCAGAGGTAAAAGGGGTTGTATCTAGCAAGCAGTAATTCAACACAAGATAGTATAATGTGAGTTCAAGTGATGGTACAATGTAACTTTTCGAAAACGTTTTATTCATGCTCAGTACTAAAGAACAAAAACGCCATCACATCAATTTTTCTTAAGATATCTGGTTATACATATTTACCAACCCCTCGGGCAGGATATGACACAAGGTCTATTTTTAAGCGGAGTTTAGCAGGTTTCAATTCAGAGTTTTCCTTCTTCTAGACTAGTTGACTCACCAAGGCTGAAGAACCTAGTCTGTCCTATTATTTACCCATAGCTGGAGGGAGAGTAATTGGATTCATACCTTTCCCAAGGGTATTAGGGCTATGTGAAATGCAATCAGTCACGTCCAGGATTTGAACTCGTGTCGCCGTGTCCATTTCCTACGACGATAACCATTACACCACGGGCCCCTCCATATCTGGTTATAATAAGGTCAAAGTTACAGAGAAAGACTTATATTTAGTATGATAAATGAAAACATTTTGGTGCTTACTTGTGTCATTAAAAATAACACGTAACACTTTTAGGATGAGAAATAATATATATATATATATATATATAGTAAAGTTAACAAACAAACAAACAAAAATTCCCAACAAAAAACTATATATATATATATATATTGTTACGCTACCATGTGCCCAGCGGACTTGCAGGGTGCTGTTCATTCCCGGCAAGTCCACCAGTTAACGCAGGGCACAGACGTTAGATGTGGTCTGCCGAACGCTATTTAATGATACAGATATCACCAACTCCCGAGCAGAACCACATTTTAAAGCCACCAGGCGAGTTATAGGTGAAATTATTAAAAGTCAACACAGTTAACTGGTTAGCTTTCCCTCTCAAATACAAGGTCTTCGACAAATACAATTTTTCACAATAAAAAAAGGACTCTGAACTGCCGTGTTTGGGTTAACACGATTAATAACAGTGTTCTTTTATTGAATAAAAGAAAGAAACAAAGAAAAAAAAATAATTAAGATAAAAGTCAGGAGCGAGAAAGTCTTTCTGTATCTCGGAGGAGCCTCCACTTAAATATCCATATCCTGGACTAAGCCCACATAAATATCTTTATTCCTGGATGGGTCCTCTATAAAATATCTGTTAATAGCGGAAGGTGAGAGGGTAGTTCGATAACGATAGACACGGTCCGCTTTCCTGCAGACTATGGGATTTAATGGCAGAGTTCATACTCCAAATCTCTGGTTTATCATTTCAGTATGAATGCGGCAGGATAAAGTTGAATATACTTAAATTATATGTTTACTTACTTTCAGTTTTGTGGAATTTATTCTCTTCTCTTTTTTCTTAATTATTGGATTTCCATAACACGCTGGTAGAAGGATACACGTCTTATTTCGGATAAGACCAAGATTAATAATTGTCTCTTTCCTCGTGGACAAGTCTTTCCTTTGGGTATTCGTTTAACAAGGCTTACCATACCTCGGAGTGTTGGTTAATTCAAAAGGATAAGCTTTTTCTTTTTTTCTCATGGTTCTCAGCGCAGCATTATTTTGGAATTTGGGATTCTTTCATATCCCAAATTATGTTCTTGGTTTTTCAACGAACAAAAGACAACTCCTTATGCGTCTTCATCCTTTGAGGAATACTTGGCAACTCTTTATGCGTCTTTACCCGGTAATGAATGAACGGCAACTAACTTATTGCCGTAGTTTGAAAATTCACTACGTGTTGGCCTTTTGGGGGGAGCGTTTTGTCTCAGTCCCAATCATGGTCACAGATTTGTCTCTCCGCTGACACATTCATGGCTAATAGAGAGTGAGATCCTCCCATGCCTATCTCACCTTATAATGATATCGAGGGTGGGAGAGAGAGACAACCTCTCCCACTGCCACTATCCTGTAATTCTTGCTTACTACTATCGTCCGCTGACGGCCAAATGTACTAGGGTGTCATATTTCCTCGTCACAATACACACACACACATATATATATAGTAAAGTTAACATATATATATATATAGTAAAGTTAGTATATATATATATATATATATATATATATATATATAGTAAAGTTAACGAACAAACAAGCAAACAAACGAAAATTCCCAACAAAAAACTATATGCATATATATAGTAAAATTAACATATATATATATATATATATATATAGTAAAGTTGATACACACACACACACACACACATATATATATATATATATATATATATATATATATATATATATTGTAAAGTTAACAAGCAAACAAACGAAAATTCCAAACAAAAAACAATGTATATATATATATATATATATATGGGCACTGACAAGTTCTTTTTTGTCAGGATGTTTTTGTTTGTTTATTTGTTAATTTTACTAGATAGATAGACAGATAGATAGATTTGTTAACTTTACTTGTGAACATAACATCCTAGTGAAATTATTTTGGAACAAATTATAATAAGGAATTGTCTAAAAGAGTGTTCATTCTAAGTGCTTTCGGCTATTCTGTTTCAACAAGTGTTGCAAGAAAATGTTATAACAACGATTGGCCTGTCGTATTATATTTTTTAATATCTTGATGCATGAGAAGTGTATCGCTGATACTAATTATAAAAAATGGTCCAGAATACACCGACTGCATAACTGCAGAACAGTAAGACTTCCCCAACGAGTGCTCTGGATATGGCATTAAACAATCTGATGGTGAGGCTCCAGTAATGTAACAATACTTACAACCCTTTAACGGTCTGAAAACAAATGACTGATGTTGGTGATGCATAGCAATACTTAGAACCCTTTAACGGTGCATAAAAGAATGAGCTCAAGCTTATTTAAAAATGCTATCAACAAAATGTGTCTACAAATCATATATATCAAATACATATGTATAAAGAGGATTTGACATTAGATATACTAAAATGCCTGATATGCCATAAAACCAAACCAAACGAAACCAAATCAATACTAGATAATACCATAATATTTTCCCCACATTGCTTGGAAAAAATTATACCATTAATTATATAATTTTATCTAATTTGAATAAGAATATTTCCTGAAACCAGAATATTCGACTATTAAATGAAAAATGTTTTGTAACTTATCTATCTATAGTTTGTTTTGTTTTTACAGCTAAATAAAAAAAAACGTGAATATCCTCTAAGTGTTCTACTTCCATTCGCCTGAGGTAGTACATTGGTGAGGATCAGATCCAACGAAAAATATCAAAGTTATTCGAGAAGTAGAAATTGTGTTGCCTCCCATGGTCAGTGCGTTGTGGGATTTTGTAGAGACCGGAAGAACAGACACACGTGAGAGACGTAAAGACAGACTCGGAATCTACCATGATAGATCGACGTACATTTGACTGATACACACAAAATTAAAACAGTTCTTTTCCTGGTCAAAAGACACATCACTGCCTGTGGTAAATAAACCTAACCGTTCTGTTGTCCATCAACGAGTCTGTCTCTTTTTCACTTTTGTTAACCTATTTTCTTTGTTCGTAAAAAGGACACTGCTAGAGAAGTAAAGGCGAGTTTATAAGGGATGTTCTCCTGTGGACTCCTTCACACGGACGAGCAGGTGTTGAACGTCCAGCATTGACACAACCGCTGCTGCGAGCTGTATTGGACAAGTCCTGGAGACAACATCCCACAAAGCAGCAGCTGTACGGACACCTACCACCTATCTTGAAAACTATCCAAACTAGACGAGCAAGGCATGTGGAACACTGCTGGAGAAGTAAGCGATGTGCTCCTGTGGACCCATTCACACGGACGAGCAAGGGTTGGGCGACCTATCTACAGCAGCTCTGCACCAGTATAGGATGTAGCATGGAGGAACTGCCGAAAATGATGGACGATAGGGACGAGTGGCGAAAGAGGGTCAGGGAAATCTGTGCTAGCGGCACACCATGATGATAATGACTGGGTATTACGTAAGGAATGGAGACTACTTTTTTTCTGAAGAAGCAAATAAACAATGGTGAAGCGAATCAAAGTTAAAAAGTAAAGTTGGCGACCGAAGTCGAGGGCGACCAGAAGGCTCCCTTTTCAATAGCTACTGCACCAAGGAGTAGGGGAGGGCGCTACTCCTTTCCTGGATTGCTCCACTTTACCCTTGATACGTACCTTATATTGCTGAGTGTTAAGCAAGGAGGTATCAAGTGCCATTTTAAAAGTCTTTGGTATGACGCGACCTAGGGTTGAACGCAGGTCTCCCGGACCATTGGTGAACACTCTTTCCAGTTGTGCGCCACACACCAGTGTATAAAAATGGATATAAGAGAGCCACTTGATTTGATTATCAGATTGGCGAGAAATTGACAGTCACCCAGCGCCGATAACAGTGCCTATGCTATTCAAGCTTTATATATATGGGGTGGGGGTATCTATGTAATTATATGCACGTATGCGTCTGTATGTATGTTCATGTGCGTATGTGTATGTATGTATGTGAGTATGAGAATGTGTTTATGCGTATGTGCGTATACGCGTGTATGTGTTGTGTATGTGTATGTATGTTGCATATTTCCCTACCTTAAATGTACTGAAAATACTTGTTCGTATTTACTGAGGTTGTCTTACTACTTAATTTTATTTTTTTATAACATTAGATTAAATAAAATGAAGTAACTGAATATAAAGCAGGATTTTGAGAGGTTCATGCCATTTCCCACAAGTTGCCTTTATAATCAGGTCCAATTCACACCTACAGGTTGATTCACAGTTTCATGTTTCTGTTAACATGTAACTTCCCGAACATCAATATATATATATATATATATATATACAGCTAATCTTATATATATATATATATATATATATATATATATATATATATATATATATATATATATATATATAAGATTAGCTTCACGTTCAGTCCCTGTACACATTCGTAGATGGCACTGTATACGTGCGCACGCGCCGACGCCTGCTTCAGGCAGCAGACATTAATATGTATCGAATTGAAGGGTCTGATTCTTTATCAGTAGGCACGTTTATATTTCTGAGCATGTGTTGATGTGTGTCCCGTCTCATACAAGAAGGGGGAGGGAAAACTTGAGCCTTTAGGAGTTTGTCTCAATTTCCTGTCACGTGATTTCGTTCACTACCCCTACGAGCTTCGTGTCTGTCCCTGCTCATCTCACTTCCAAACTTTCGCCAAAATCTCTGTAGACGGATGGAAACATTCCGTGCCAGGCTGAATTAAAAAGAAACTCACAAGGTAAAAAAAAATAAATAAATAATAAATAAATAAATAAATAAATAATTTTTTTTTTTAAAAACCATAAAGATGAACACTAACCCCATCCAAAGCAAACCACCCACACCCACCCGTGACAGAACAAGTCTTGCACAAATAAGATAGAAGAGAGTGTTCATCAGGCGACTTCTCAAATCTTGGGCAAAAATTCACCGACAGAGAATTTTTTTTAATCTATTCATTTATTTAAAACTTACTTTCATTTCTGAATCACGCCATTTCTTAGCCGACTATTTTGATTTGATTCAATACCACTTTATGCTGCTTTTGTGTCTTGAGATAGATAGATAGATAGATAGATAGATAGATCTATCTATCTTAGTAAATAACAACACATTTCAGGGAGGAGTCCCGAGGCGTAGTGGCTAATGTGCGACATCATAGTAAGTGAGTTCGAACTCCAGTCGCACTGTTATGTTCTCTTTCGGAGTAATACCCTTAGAGTATGAAACCCCTTATCTCATCAACTATTGGTTAAATAGTACGACTACTGTTCTTCTACAAGGATAGTTTTGGCATTAAATAAAGAAACGGTTGATAGATAGATAGATAGATAGATGTAAAAATCGTTTTTTTTTTTTAGCAATTCTCCAACTCTGATTTACACCAATGGGAAATACACAACCATTTTAGACTCTTATTTTTTTCTTACCTCACATTCATACATAACCTATCTTGCTATTTCAGTCTGTTTCTTTCTACCCACTGTATTGTTTTGTTTTGTTTTTCCCCATATCTAAATAGATATAAATGGACTCAGATAGATAGATATGAACAACCGAGGATATTTAATTAGATATCATTTTTAAGCTTTTGGCTTTCTGGACTAGTTATGGTCCCCTCCTCTCTCTCTCTCTCTCTCTCTCTCTCTCCACACACTCACACACACATACACATATATATACAGGGTGCGATAGGTAAAATGTCGCCATTTTAAACTAATTATTTCACATATCGCCAATGACCCCGGAGACCTAGGGTCAAGCCCAGGTCGAGTCATACCAAAGACTCAAAAATGGTACTTGATGCCTACTTGCTTAACAGCATTATAAAGTAAGGATCAGGGGCAAAGTGGAGCAATCCAGGGAAAGGAGTAGCGCCCTCCCCTACAACTTTGTGTAGTAGCTATCGAAAAGGGAGCTTTCGGGTCACCCTCGACTATGGTCGCCAACTTTATTTATTTTATACCTGCGCTCCGTTTGTTTCTGATTTTGTCTACAGCTTGACTCTATCTTTGTAGAAATTAACACTATGCAAACTGTTCCTCCAGAAATTTGGAAATGTACTATTGACATTCACGCGGAAGCACTAATACGAAGATTTTCAATCTGAAGATAATGATATTTACCCAACCCCACCGCTCGGGCTGGATATGACACAAGGTCAATTTTTAAGCGGAGTTTAACAGGTTTGAATTCAGAGTTTTCCCTCTCCTAGACCAGCTGCCTCATCAAGGCTGAAGAACCTAGTCTGCCCTACTATTTACCGATAGCTGGAGGGAGAATAATTGGATTCATACCTTTCCCAAGGGTATTAGTGCTGTGTGAAATGCAATCCGTCTCGTCCAGGATTTGAACTCGTGTCGCCGTGTCCATTTTCTCCGACGATAACCATTACTCCACGGTCACCTTCATTTTCAATCTGAAGATAATGCAGAGTCCAATGGTAATTGCAAAGGAGCAGCAGCTGAGAAGCCTCACTGTGAAAGTTCTGATTAAAAAATAACTCACAATTTTATTGTTGAGATCCAGGCTATGATTGACAACGATCTCAGCAAATCACTTTGGTCGATAGCCAAGGACTTAGGAGTATATGGGTTTCTTATCAGGCAAGTAGTCCATGAAGACATACGGCATTTCTTGGAATCTTAATCACAGGAGAAAAGACCCGGCTACAAAGCTCTTATACAAACTCAAGCATCTCGGGCACCTCTGGTGGTGTAACGGTTAGCAAGCTTGACTAGCAAACCTACACGAGTGAGTTCGATTCTCATTGGGTGCCCAATTCATTCGGCCTTGTGCCGCATCGAAGCAAAGAGCTTTGTAAATTACTACAAACTCAAGCATCTCCTCCAACCGAACATGCTTTGCTTTTTCTCAGATGAGAGAAATTTCTACCAGGTTCAGATGATGAACTCACAGAACTACCATTGGCTTCCTCTATCTCCACAAGATGTACCGATAATGATAAAAACAATATAAATAGTTCACATCTTGGTGTTTGGAGTGGTCACTAGCGATAGTGACGTTATACTTCCATTCATCTTCCCACATTACCTCATACATACTCAATGCAGAGGGGTAGGACCCCCCACCCCATGAGAGTCCTGGATATGACACTAAACAATCTGATGGTGAGGTTGCAGTAATGCTGGAGCTTTGGGGAATGCAGAGCACCCATTCATTGCCATTGCTCCCAGGTCCACTCTGGCCCGGAATGGTAGCACCTGATAGGGCCCTATCTATGGGTTAAATGGAACTAAACTGCATACTTATGCTAAACTGAATTGTATGAATTAGAACTGATTGACTAAACTGAATTGCTTGAAATAGAAATGTTTTTGACAAATAAATTGTACTTACATTTAAACTGCGTACTTATGCCAAACTGAATTGTTTGAAATGGAACTGTTTTTGAAATTGAAACTGTACTTACACTAAACAGAATTGTTTAATGTAGAGCTGTTTTGACATTTGAATGTGTGTAAACAAAATCTATACTTATGCTAAACTGAATTAGCTGAATTAGAACTATTTGATTAAACTGAATAGCTTGAAATAGAAATGTTTTTGACAATTAATCTGTGTACTCATGCTAAACTGATTTTTTAAATTGAACTGACTATTTGCATAAAAATGGATTTGGCGTTAAATAACCTACAAAGGTTGATATGCCGTAAAACCCAAACAACCAACAACCAGCTCATACATACTCAATGCAGAGGCCTACATAAATTGCCTGGATGAGGTAGTGCTTCTCTGGACCAAGAGGGTGATTTCTGGAAGACTCTACGTTTGACTGCAGAACTCTGCACCAAACACAAACAGGAGAACCCAGTATTCGAAAATTTCTGCGACTAAATCACCCCAAACATCTAGCCGCCTAAATCCCCAAATTTCAATACCTTGTTTATTATTTGTGGGGAACAGTTGAGCGAGAGACCAGTAAAACTCTGTGCAACACCAAAGATAAACTGAAGAAAAGGATATTGACATCATTTACCAGTTTAAACAAGGAGGCCGTCGGAAAGGCTTGCAGAAGATTCCCAAGTCGTCTGGAGGCCGTGGTTGAAGCCAATGACGGTTTTTTTTATATAAAATCGATCCAAAGTATTTCATGACATTTTCATGTAATTTTGATTAATATATCTGAGAAAGTGAAAAGTCAGTATTATTTTCATTTTTGTGTAATTCAGACGACAGTTGACCCATCGCACCGTTTATATATATATAGAGAGAGAGACAGACAGACAGACAGACAGACAGACAAGAGACAGAAAGAGAACGACAGAGAATGTGAGTGTGTGGGGGTGCGTGTGCGTGCATGTGCAACACAGAAGTTGGTTGGTTGGTTGGTTTTGGTTTCATGGCATATCAACCTTTGTAGGTTAATTAATGCCAAATCCATTTTTATGCAAATAGTCAGTTCTATTTCAAACAATTCAGTTTAGCATGAGTACACAGATTAATTGTCAAAAACATTTCTATTTAAAACAATTCAGTTTAGTCAAACAGTTCTAATTCAGCTAATTCAGTTTAGTATAAGTATAGATTTTGTTTACACACATTTAAATGTCAAAACAGTTCTATATTAAACAATTAAGTTTAGCCTAAGTACAGTTTCAATGTCAAAACAGTTTCATTTCAAACAATTCAGTTTAGTATAAGTACGCAGTTTAAATGTAAGTACACAGTTTAATTGTCAAAAAACATTTCTCTTTCAAGCTATTCAGTTTAGTCAAACAGTTCTAATTCATACAATTCAGTTTAGCATAAGTATGCAGTTTAGTTCTATTTAACCCATAGATAGGGCCCTATCAGATGCTACAATTCCAGGCCAGAGTGGACCTGGGAGCCATGGCAATGAAGGGGTTTCTCTGCATTCACCAAAGCTCCAGCATTACTGTAACCTCACCATCAGATTGTTTAATGTCATATCCAGAACATTCATTTGGGGGAGGGTCTTATACCAACACAGAAGTTAAAACCATACAATGCAATAGTTTCACACGATATTACATCCTTTTTGCATTTCCTAAAAGAAAGGTATGCGTCCAACAATTCTCCCTCCAGCTAAATAGTAGAGCAGACTTGGTTCTGTAACCATGAATGCAACCAGCCTAGAAGAAGGAAAATTCTAACTTCAAACCTATAAAACTCCATTTTAAAAATGTGACCTTGTGTCACATCATGCTTGTTCAATTTAGTATGGCCTGATGATCGCGAAAGCGTGAATTTTTTAGTTGCTATATTCTATTTACCAACCCTTCCGCTCGGGCAGGATAGGACACAAGGTCTATTTTTAAGCGGAGTTTAACAGGTTTGAATTCAGAGTTTTCCTTTTAGACTAGTTGCCTCACCAAGGCTGAAGAACCCAGTCTATCCTATTTACCCATAGTTGGAGGGAGAATAATTGGATTCATACCTTTCCCAAGGGTATTAGTGCTTTATGAAATGCAGTCAGTCTCGTCCAGGATTTGAACTCGTGTCACCGTGTCCATTTCCTACGAGGATAACCATTACACCACGGGCACCTCCATTTTTTTTAGCTGCTATATGCCGTTTTGGTTTCGGTGCTATATATATATATATATATATATATTGCCTGTATATACTCTATTCCAGATATCGAGCATTCTCTCTATACATACTTTAACTTTGAAATACAGCAAGGATATATGTATTCATAGCCAAAAATATAAGACCACCCTCAAAAACGAAGAAAAAAGATATTGTTTACTATTTTAAAATCATATAAATCAAATATATGAAAGATAAGGCATAAAGACAATTAAATCTAAAATATGAAGAAATTTCAATTCATTTTTATATTTATATTAGCATTTATGCTTAATTTTAAAGTTTTGTTTTCACATAAATATAAGACCAATGAGCAGAACTATAGAATATAAAAGCAAATTTTTTATTTCATATTTTGTAGATCCGCCGTTAGCTTTGATAACCTGAAAAATTCGGCTAATCATACTATCAACTAGTTTCTGAAGTTAAACCGAAGGTATTTTTTCCATGCATCTAAGATTGCATTTTTGAGTTCAGAAATTACTGAGTACTGTCGACCTTCTTCATAAACTTTTGCAACAATCAATCCCCACAAATTTTCTATAGAATTGAGTTCTGGAGATCACACTTGGTAGTCAAGAAGTCTTATTTTTGTTCAACAAAGTACTTCTTTGTTATTGATGCATTATGGATAGCAGCATTATCTTGCTGAAAAATCCACTCTTCTCCACATAGACGACGCCCTTCTTGTGCGAGAGATAAATCACTTAGTATCTTCTCATAATCTGCTGCTATTTGTTGACCACTGACAAATTGTTGTTTAAGTTTTCCTGAAGATTACAAGGCTCCCCATACCCAGATCATAAGAGATCCTCCACCACTATACCTTGATGCGTAATTCTCTTCTGGTAAATTTTTTTGCGTGCCAGTACTTCTGAAGGCTATCTGAACCGTCAAAATTGAATTTCTTTTCGTCTTAGAAAATAACTTTTCGCCATTCTTTAGCATTCTTGGTTTGATATTGTCGAGCATATTCCAGTCGTTTCTCTTTGTGCGTCATAGTTAATCTTGGACGATTAATTCTTTTCTTAATCTTAATTTTTTCGTTTGTTAAATGCTTTCAAATTGTTCTAATACTGCAAAGAGCATCCACTAGAGATTTCAATATTTTTGATGTTGACGAAGTTTTTTTTTTTACTTGGCGAACAATTCTTCTCTTGGTGGTGTCCTCGTGGTGTAATGGTTAAAGCAATGCACTGCGGAATCGTAGTACGCGAGTTCGTACTCCAGTCGCGCTATTACGTTCACTTTCGGGCAAATACCCTTGGGAAAGGTATGAACCCCCTTTATCCTCCCAGCTATGGGTTAAATAGTACCACTACTGTTCTTCTAGGAGAATGGCTTTGGCATTAAATAACCTAAAAAGAGTTGATATGCCTTTAAACAAAGAAACCAAACCAATTCTTCTCTTGAATCGTGGTGATAATTTTTCTAGTCTGCCAGTCAGTTTTCTTGTTCCATAGTTATTTGGACTTTTCAAGTAATTGCAGATTACGGTTTTACTGCGTCCTAAGGCCTTTAAAATGTCTCTCTGAGATTTTCCAAATCTTTTCAGAGCTGTAATCTCGCTTTTCTCAAATTCAGATAATTCAGTTCCTTTAGCCATTTATGTTTTTAGTATTCTAACTATTACAGTTTTAATAGCTTTTATTTTATTTAGACTATTTTGAATAAATTTTCGAATTAAATAAAGTCCTTTTTTCTTTAGTTTTTATTGGTGGTCTTAAATTTATGTCAAAAATAAATTTTAAAATTTAGCATAAATGCTAATATAGATATGAAAAGGAATTGAAATTTCTTCTTATTTTAAATTTGAATGTGTCTTAAACTTAATTTTTATATATCTGATTTTTATAATTTAAAAATTGTAAACAATATTTTTTCTTCATTTTTAGGGTGGTCTTATATTTTTGTCCAAAGTCTATATATATATATATATATATATATATATATATATATATATATATATATATATATATATATATCACTAAGTCACTATCTCTCTCTCTCTCTCTCCATCCGTCCTAGAAGGTGTTCTAAACTCTATGCAGTGTCTGCACGGAACTGATATATATATATATATATATATATATATATATATATATATATATATATATATATATATATATATGTGTGTGTGTGTGTGTGTGTGTGTGTGTGTGTGTGTGTGTGTGTGTGTGATTATTAGTATTTTTTTTTCGATGGAAAGATAATCTTGTGTTAAAAGATAACTAACCACATATTCAATTCTTTTCCATAAAAATATATCTATTCTCGGTTTTACTTACTGCCATTATAATAATAATCATTATTATTATTATTATTATTATTATTATTATTATTATTATTATTATTATTAAATGTCTGGCATGATTTACTCGCTAATACCCAACTGTACTCACGCACGCACACACATGAACATGTATCGAAATATAAACATATGATTACCGAAGAATGAGAAAAACCCGGACATATTGACACACGCACATTAACCCTCACGAGAAGCTATTTTGCCGGATGTACACTGAAGCGCACGCATGCGCACATATTTACTATTGATTGTACAGAAAGCAGCACATCGAATGGCAATAAATTATAAAGCAACGCATAAGCGTTTGCTTTTCTTTCTTCATCATGAGATCATTACATGCTATAAACTTGAAACATTTAAAATAGGCTAAGCGCTCCTTCTAAATTTAGACCTTCGTCTCGTTTTTCATTTTCTCCCTCTTTTTTTTTTTTTTTTTTTTTTTCTAATGAAGTATCTCAGATGTTTCTGACGAAAAGAATGGACAATGTGTTTACCGACAAAGATACGCTTATTCCTGGCAAAAGATCAGAACATCGAATATTGTACGTTGTGATGGAATTTCCAAACACCAATCTAATAACTCTCTCTCTCTCTCTAACTCTCTCTCTCTCTCTCTCTCTCAAAGTAATAATTATTTCTGTCTATCTCTCCTCCCGCTTTCTCTCTCTCTCTCACACACACACACACTTATATACAGACATAGATAGTGTATGTAACTGTTCGACTGGACTTAACAACAAATTAAACCAACCAAAAAACGTAACACTTTAACCTTAGAATAGATTATCAATTTTTTAAATTCATTATCTAAAATGTCATTATCTTTAATAGACTGATTCTTCTACTTAACCTTCCCAGTTGGCTGAGATTGTAGAATATACCGACTGCATCTTTGTAGAGAGGTAAGACCCCCTCCCCAATGAGTGTCCTGTGGCCCAGTCGACTGGTGCTGCAGAATACACCGACTGCATCTCTACGGGATGGGGGGTAAGACCACTTCCCCAACGAGTGTCCTAGATATGATACCAAACAATTTGGGAAATGCAGAGTACTCCTTCACTGCCATCGCTCCCAGGTCCACTCTGGTTAGGAGTGGTAGCACCTGATAGGGTTCTATCTATACGTCAAATAGAAGTTTGAAATTTAAACTCAGTATAAACAAATGGCTTATGCGAAATAGAATTGTTTGAAATAAAACTGTTAGATCATTTAATTGGGTTGGTTGGTTGGATTTTATGGCATATCAACCTTTGTAGGTTATTTAATGCCAAATCCATTTTTATACAAATAAACAGATTTTTTCAAACAATTCAGTTTAGCATGAATACAGAGTTTAATTGTCAAAAACATTTCTATTTCAAGATATTCAGTTTAGTCAAACATTTCTAATTCAAACAATTCAGTTTGTCATAATTATAGTTTGTTTTTTTTACACACAGTTAAATGTCAAAACTGGAACCTCATCATCAGATTGTTTAGTATCATATCCAGGACACTCGTAGAGGGGGGGGTCTTACCCCCTCTGCAGAGATGCAGTCGGTGTATTCTACAGCCCCAGCCAACTGGGCAATTTAACTATGTGCAAACAAATGACTAATGTTTAATTGAATTGTAAGTGATACATAATAATACTTGGAACCATTTAACTGTGTCCAAATGAATGAATAATGTTGAATAGTGTTAATTAGTGTTAATTAGTAATACTTTTTAATTAGTAATACTTGTTAATTAGTAATATTTGTAACTACTTTACTCTTTGCAAACAAAAAATATTCTATCAAATAGAATTATAATTGTTAGATAGCAAAAATTGAAACCATTTAACTGTATAAAAATTGCCCAGTCGACTGGGGCTGTAGAATACACCGACTGCAGTGGGGTAATACTCCCCCAATGAGTGTCCTAGATATGACGCTAAACAATCTGATGTTGAGGCTCATGTAATGTTAGAGCTTTGGGGAATGCAGAGTGCCCACTCATGCCATCGCTCCCAGGTCAAGAGTGGTAGTACCTGATAAGTGCCCTATGTATGGGTTAGATAGAATTAAACTGTGGTTTCAGTTTATTGGTTTTGGCATTTAAACTGTGTATTTATGCTAAATTTGATTGTTTAAAACAGAACTGATTTGAGATTTAAACTGCGTACTTATGCTGAACTGATTCGCTCGAAATAGAACTGTTTTGACGTATAAACTGTGTACTTATTCTAAACTGAATTATCTGAAATAAAACTGTTTTGACATTAGCTCTGTGTATTACTCAGTCAGCTGGGACTGTAGAATACACCGACTGCACCTCTGCAGTGGAGTAAACCCGCTCCCACCAATTTAGTGTCCTGGGTATGACACTATACATTCTGATCGTGAGGTTCCGGTGATGCTAGGGCTTTGGGGAATGCGGAGCTCCTCTTCATTGCCATTGCGCCCAGGTCCACTCTGGCCCAGAAAGGTAGCACCAGATAGGGCTTTATCTATGGGTTACATAGACCTAAACTGCATACTTTTGGTAAACGGAATTGTTTGAATTAAAACTCTTTGACTAAACTAAATAGCTTGAAATAGAAATGTTTTTGACAATTAAAATGTATACTTACATTTAAACTGCGTACTTGTGCTAAACTGAATTGTTTGAAATAGAACTGCACTTATGCAAAACTGAATTGTTTAATATAGAACTGTTTTGACATTTAACCGTGTGTAAACAAAATCTGTACTTATACTAAACTGGATGGTGTGAATTAGAACTGTTTGACTAAACTGAAAAGCTTGAAATAGAAATATTTTTGACAATTAATCCGTGTACATATGTTAAACTGAACTGCTTGAAATAGAACTGTTTTTAACATTAAAACTGTACTTATGCTAAACTGAATTGTTTAATATAGAACTGCTTTGACATTTAACTGTGTGGAGACAATCTATACTCATACTAAACTGAATTGTTTGAAATAGAACTGGCAATTTGCATAAAAATGGATTTGGTATTAAATAACCTACAAAGGTTGATATGCCATAAAACCCAACCAACTCATACATACTCAATGCAGAGGCCTACATAAATTGTCTGAAAGAGGTAGCGCTTCTCTGAATCAAGAGGATGATTGTAATCATTTAACAATGTAGAAACAATAGCAATACAAATGCGCAAACAAATTAGTTCTAACTCATTTAAAAATTGAAATTACCAACAATCTAATCTTGCATATCATGTATATCTATTTAAATATTTGTAAAAAAAATGACAGTTAAATTGTGACTCTTGTAAACAATACCGGACCATTAGCCTGAGTTGAGTGTTTGCCACTGGTCCGGAGGACCAGAGTTCAATCCCCGGCCGAGTCATACGAAAGACTCGAAAAATGGTACTTTATACCGCCTTGCTTGCTTAAGGTAAGAGTAAAGTGGAACAATCCAGGGAATTAAGTTGTGCCTTCCCCGACACTTTTGTGTAGTAGCTCCGGCGTCGTGGCCGACAGCATTAATTTGCTGTTGGCTTTGACCCTAGCGAGCATTATCCAACAAAGGCAGACTTGAGGCCGTATGGCTCCCGGTTTCGGCTGGACCACCTTCGGGTGGCCGAGCTGCAACATTGACACCTTTGTCCCTTCTGTACAGCGCGGGACCTTGCTGTCCAGTTTAAGCTATAATCAGGCGTACATGCCTGGCCCCAGATTTGGGTCCAAGTCCAACTAAGCTCATCAAGCCGACATTGCACTAAGTGGGCCAATGACTAGCAGGGCTCGAGCCTCGACTCGTACCCAACCTTCCCCTTCCCAAAATCCCCACTATAATCGACCTTCGGGTCATTGACTTTGTGTCAAGTCCTGTCTGGTGGGAGGCAGAGACAAATATACCTTTGTGTAGTAGCTATTGAAAAGGAGCCTTCGGGTCACTCTCGACGAAGGTCGCCAACATTACTTTCTAATATAACAATACTTGAAACCATTTAACTGTGTGCAAAAGAATGTGCTCGGGCTCGTTTAAAAATGTTATCAACAAAATGTGTTTACAAATCATATATATTTAATATATATGTACGAGGATCATTAAATAAGTTTCCAGACTTTTTTCGTATGGACATTTTTATTGATAGTACACACATGAAACTCTAGTCCCCTTCAAAGTAATCTCCTCCAGCTCCAATGAACTTGTTGTACTGTTCCAACAACTTCTGGAAAGCCCCGTGGAAGTCCTCTTGTATGAGCGTGTCAATGACCTTCGTCACAGCCTCTTTCTTTCTCCTCAATTGTCTCATAATGACAGCCTCTGAGCTTAGGGAATAAGCAAAAGTCACAGGGAGCAAGGTCTGGACTATAGGGAGAGTGAGGAACTGTCTTGATGCCCATCTTGGTTTAATAGTCTGTGACAAGGATGGAGTTGTGGACTGGTGCATTGTCCTGGTGGAAATGACACTGACCCGATTTGAAGAGTGCTGGCCTCTTCCGACGGAATCTCTTCCTGAACTCCCTTAAAACCTCAACATAGTAACCCTAACCCCTTGGCCAATCAACCCTGGTGTATTGACTTCTTCACTCCTTCTGCACCTCTCATCATCCCTCACAGACTCCCTGTCTTCCTTGAATCTCTTATGCCACTCAAAAACTGATGCTTGAGTCATGCAAGATGGTCCAAAAGCAGTCTGAAGTATTCCATACGTTTCTCTGGCATTTTTCCAAGTTTAAAACAGAATTTTATTGCATAACGTTCTTCTAAAGAGTCAGATTGCATTTTTGAAATTCACCAGCTGTGACAATCAGGCCTTAGTAGGGTGTTTTCCAATTGCGGCTGTAGCAGTTCATTTGAACCTGAAATCATAAAAATTGGTCAGTCATCTCAGAAGATGTATAGCAATAACATACTGAATTTTCAAGAGTCTACGACAATTCTAAATGCCTGTACAAAAAAGTCTGGAAACTTATTGAAGGCACCACGTATAAACAGAATTTGGCATTAAATAACCTACAATGTTTGACATGCCATAAACCCAAACCAACCAATTTCTACATAACGGCATTTTCGAGAAGAAAGACACATTTGAAATTATTAACAAAGATGGGAAAAATCAGACGATAATCTCATTACGCTAAATTACATTCACATGTGAATTGAATTCTTTAGCATTCATATATCTTTCATTCATAAAATGTTGGTCTAGTCGTCTGAGGCGGCAGAATACATCGACTGCGTCTCTGAAGAGGGATATGACTACCCCAATGAGTGTCTTGGATATGATACGAAACAATTTGATGCTGAGGCTCCATTAGTGTGAGAGAGCTTTGGAGAATCTAGATCCACTCTGACCCGGAGTGATAGCACCTGAAAAGATCCTATGTCTGGGTCAAATAGAACTGCCTGACATTTAAACTGGGTGCAAATAAATGACTGATGCTAAATTGATCTTTTTCAATAGAATTGTTTTTACATTTAACTGCGTGTAAACAAATAACTGATGTTTAATGGAATTGTTAGTGATACATAGAAATACTTGGAACAATTTAACTGTGTTGACTTTTGCTAAACTGAATTGATCATTTAACAGTGTGTAAACAAATGACTGATGTTTAATTAAATTGTTAGTGATACATTGCAATACTTGAAAACATTAAACTGTGCAAACAAATAATTCAATAGAATAATTCGAATAAGATAGAAATAAGTGAAACCATTAAACTTTATGAAAAAATCAGCTCAGGCACATATAAAAATGCTATCTACAAAATGTGTTTTGAAATGATAAATTTAATATATAAGTATAACAAGGATTTGGCATTAAATAATCGACAATGGTTGATTTGCCATAAAACCCAACCAAACCAAATAATATATATTTAATATGTATGTATAAAGAGGATTTGGCATTAAATAACCTACAATAGTTGATATGCCATAAAACCAAACCAAGCCAAAATATATAAATCTAATATATATGTATAAAGAGGATTTGGCATTAATTAAAATATAATGGTTGATATGCCATAAAACCAAACCAAGCCCAAGCTGGAAATATAAACAGTCATGAAAAAAAACATTCTCAGTTAATGGCCAGAACGGTACCAATTTTAAATCAGGGAGATTATTCTGCCGGATCCTGCCTAATGCAATTTTTTAGTAATATTTAGCGAAGAAATATATTGTTACGTGTTGTTACGTGTTGTTAAGTTGTTTATTTCCTCGCTAAATGTTGTAAAATAAATGAGAGAGAAGACGAAGATGCCGTAAGGTTTTTATATGAAGGTTTTTAATGGCAGCGTGGAATAAAGGGCTTACGTTTATGCTGCAAGTCTCGTAGGAAGGAAGGAAGGTAATAGTTATGGAGTTGAGACGGAATTTTAGCAGCTATTTGCCTGAGGGAAATGTGCGTCGCTAGATTAAGGCATTGTTGAATTACTAAAATTTAAAGAAAAAATGTCACGTAACGTAACGTAAAAATAATGATGTAACTTAGTAATAACGTAATGTGACGTAAAAATCATAAAATTCATATTTACGTTATTCACAAGATTCGGATTGTCGTCAGTACTTTGGTTGTTATACTTATGTTTCGGCCGCTGTATTCACCGACAGATGTCAGCCACTGTATCCACCGACAGATTTCGACTGTTGTACTCACCGACAGACCTCAGCCACTGTACCCACTGATGTCGGTCACTATATCCACCGACAGATTTCGGCCGCTGTACCCACCGACAGATTTCGGCCGCTGTACCCACAGACAGATTTCGGCCGCTGTACCCACAGACAGATTTCGGCCGCTGTACCCACCGACAGATTTCGGCTGCTGTACCCACCGACAGATTTCGGCCGCTGTACCCACAGACAGATTTCGGCTGCTGTACCCACCGACAGATTTCGGCCGCTGTACCCACCGACAGATTTCGGCTGCTGTACCCACAGACAGATTTCGGCCGCTGTACCCACCGACAGATTTCGGCCGCTGTACCCACAGACAGATTTCGGCCGCTGTACCCACCGACAGATTTCGGCCGCTGTACCCACAGACAGATTTCGGCTGTTATGCTGACAAAAAAAGGTTCGGCTACTTTACTCACCAATAGATTTCAACCGTTGTACCCACAGAGAGATTTCGGCTGTTTTACCCAAACAGATTTCGACTGTTGTACCTCAGTCATTGTACTCACCGACTGATGTTGGACACTGTATCCATCGATAGATTTCGACTGTTGTACCCTCAGGTAGATCTCGGCTGTTGTACTCACCCACAGATTTCGGCCACTGTACCTACCAATAGATTTCGGCCGTTTTATCCACAGATAGATTTCGGCTGTTGTACTCACAAACAGATTTCGGTCGCTCTACCCACAAATTTTGCTCGCAGTACCTACAGACCGTTTTCAGCCGTTGTACCCACAATTTCAGCTGCTGTACACACAGACATATTTCGGTCGCTTTATCTCTTGAAACGAACTGTCCATTCTATCTACCTTTTATTGTATTTCACGGGATAAATAAGAAAACATTAAAAAAAAACATATAGACCTTTTTACCGTGGGCGCGAGCTAACCACTGAGTTTTACTTGCTTACAATACAAAGAGTGTTTAGTGCAACACCTTATTTACGAGTAGAATGCCTTTATGTGATATGATTAACTGTCAGATATATTCGTAATATATCTTTTTGCAAGTAAAATATATTAGATCTGTTCTCTTTGAATACCAGACTTCTACTGTTTAAGCAGGGGATAGGTGATCCCAGACCCACTAGATTTAAACAACAAAATAGGGAAATGTTTTGTTAGGATGACACCCTTGGTGTAGGGCTATAAGAAATGGTAATTTGATTTTTTAGATGTAATGAAACAGCGAAATTCTGAGACCTTTATAGTCGGACTTTTGAATAGATTTTGATTAATCTTACTCTGACAAGAAGCTTGTACTCAAAATCATTTTTATTTCTATGTATATTAATACTTTTAATTCTAGGAAAAATCGTAAGTGATAACTTGTTTTATTTATGATTTGAATATTATTGTAACAACTGCCATGCAGGAATATGTTCCCAATGAAATGAATAGCTAGCTAATACCAGTGTTATTAAACAATGTCTCGAGATATTGTTCTAAGGTCTAACGTTCCTTTCTTTGTTCTTTCCTGGCTTTTAAACTTTTCTTCTTTCATTTCAAAAGCTGTTCGGATTATTGATTTTATTCTTTATGATGTTTGAATTTCTATCAAAACGTTCCGGCCGACTGATTCTAAATGAAAAAAAAAAGAGATTGTTATAAGTAAATAGTGTGTCCCTCCACCTAGAGAGATACAACTACGACTGAGGAATTGACTTTCCGTCTGTCCTTTTAAGGTAAAAAAGAAAATGGCTCATAGGTGCAAAACTAATCAAAGTTGAGTAGAACACCTGACATATCGCAATGGTTAACAAACAGGTCTCGTCGGCCATTCTGATACTGCAATTAGTTTATTCCTAATTAGAATGTCAATTACAGCAGCTTTGTACAGGATTAATCTAAGATAAACATTTATAAAGCTTCGTTTGATTTATTTGTTCCACAACATATCAACTCTTTATAGGTTATCTAATGCCTAAATTTTATTCATTTGTAAACGTGGGATTTCAGTCATAACTACAATTTCAATGATCCATTGTATTTGCTACGAGGGTATCGTGAATGTTTTACCGAATTACATGTAATGAGTTCGTTACAAAATATGACTTAATATTGGAGGAGAGTTGTTTTACGGGTACTGTGATAAAAAAAATTTAATGCTAAAGAGATTTATAAATAAAACAGGGAAACGATAAAACAAATAATAGGTTATAGTAGAAACAAACATTTTTATGTGTATTCTTTATAATCAGCAATCATTTAGTATCATCATCATCATCATGTCGTGCTGGTAGCACGGATATCCCTGACCCTCTCACGCCACTTTTCCCTATCGTTCATCGCCTCAGGCAGGTCTTCTGGACAACATCCCGTATCATCACATAGTTGCTGAATGTATGTTCGTACTGGTCGTCCTTCTTTTGCACGGCCATGTGTGGGAGTCCATAAGAGTACATCACTTATGAGCTCGTCCCTGCTTCTCCAGCAGTGTCCTGCATGTCTGGTTCGTCTAACTTGAATAGTTTTTGTGATAGGAGGCAGGTGGCCGTACAGTTGATGTCTTGTGGGGTGTTGCCGCCAGGACTTGTTCAAGATTGCTCGCAGCATTCTTGTGTAATTGCCGTCTAGCTTCTTCTCCAGCCGTTTTGTTAGAGTCCATGTAGTTCATCCATATAGCAGTATCGATGCGACCGCTGCCTGGAAGAAACTGCGTTTCATTTTATCAGTTAGGTCTGATTTCCATATAATCGATAGCCTATTGATAGCTGTCCATGCTTTCGTTAACCTCGTGTCGATGTCCTTTTCGGTTAATGCGACGCTGCTTCCTAGGTACGTGAATTTGTCTACTAGTTTAAGAGGGGTTCCGTCTAGAGTGGAGATGTCACCCGTTTGATTATAGCACATATATTCCGTTTTGTGTGCATTGACATAGAGGCCTATGCCTGCGGCTGCTCGTTCCAATCTATGCAGTAGTGTTTCGGCTTGTTTGGGTGTATTTGCCGGTATCGCTCTGTCATCGGCGTAGTCGGCGTCGGTAATTGTTTCTGCGGGGTACCTTCTGCTTCTTTTCTTTGTCAGCTTGAAGCCGTTCTCTCTGATTTTGTCAATCGATGTTCTAAGTACGTAGTCTAGACAAATGATAAAGAGGTATGGAGCTAGCGTGTCCCCTTGTTGTATTCCTGCTACAATGTTGAAGTATTCTGTGTCTCCATCTGGTGATCGGCTTGGTTGGGTGTATTTGCCAGTATCGCTCTGTCATCGGCGTAGTCGGCGTCGGTAATTGTTTCTGCGGGGTACCTTCTGCTTCTTTTCTTTGTCAGCTCGAAGCCGTTCTCTCTGATTTTGTCAATCGATGTTCTAAGTACGTAGTCTTGACAAATGATAAAGAGGTATAGAGCTAGCGTGTCCCCTTGTAGTATTCCTACTACAATGTCGAAGTATTCTGTGTCTCCATCTGTCTGGTATAGTGAGTATTAATTTTGGGATGCGTACAATGTACATAAATATTATAGTATTCTTTTTGAATGCTTACTTGCATATCATTCTTGAGTTACTTTGATGATAAAATTCGGTTATTGTCGTGAAATATTGTGACTGATATTTTTGGTTCGACGAGGAGAATCTAAAGTCTGTTTTCTTCGACTGTTGGACAACTACTAATTAATACGGGGGAACTGGTATATTCAAACTTACTTACCTTTTGGTGTCAAAAAGGAGAAAAGTAATTTGGGGAATTTATGACACGTAAGGGTCTTCTTTTTTTCTTTTTTTTTTTTTTTTTTTCATTTTTCGATTTGATGACATACGTGGGTTAGGAACCAATACATTTTTATGGTACATTCATTTGTTTGCACACAGTTATATGATATTAAGTATTCTTATTTAAAACAAATAATTTGCACACAGTTGTATGGTTTCAAATATTCCTATCCAATAATAATAATTTATTTATAGTTTTATATATTTATATAAATATATTTATATATATTTATATGGTTTCGAGTAACCAATTTAATCTAATAATAGCAATCTTTTCACACAGTTTTGTAGTTTCAAGTAAACAATTTTGGCTTCAAGTAACTATTCTTAATACAAATAATTGGCACTGTTATATGACATCAAGTAATCCAATCAAACAATTTTAAACAGATCTATTTGGCCTACGACTTGGACCATAACAGGTACAGCCACTCCGTCACAAAGAGGACCTGTCAGCAATGGCAATGAAGGGGCATCGTGATGTAAGAATTACGTAGCCAATAGTGATGACTACGTAAAAAAATAATGATAATTCCCCCTTTCTCTCTCTCTCTCTATATATATATATATATATATATATATTATATATATATATATAGTTTGTGACCGTAGTTGAGGGAGACGCGAAGGCTCTCTTTTCATTAGCTACTACACCGTGGTATAGGAGAGGGCACTACTCCTTTCCTTAGATTGCTCCACTTTACCCCTGATCCGTACCTTATAATGCCGTGTTAAACAAGACGGAATCAAGTACCATTTTTGAGTCTTTGGTATGACTTGACCAGGAATTGAACCCCGGTCACTCAGGCAATTGGTGAACACTCTACTCACTAATATTCCAAGGATAAGATGAAATAAAACTCGGAGTTTCACATAGTGTCTACATCTATCTTATTACTTCAAATAGACCACCATAGTTTACTGGTTGCCATCATTTTAACGATGAATTATATATATATATATATATATAATCATCCACAGACAGATCTGTTTCGTTCTATCAGAACTCATATATATATATATATATATATATATATATATATATATATATATATATATATATATAAAAGAAGATTTCTGTTATTGTTCGCTTGCCATAAACTTGAGTATTTGTTGTCCTCTAGAACATGAAGGGACAGGCTCACAATAACAATGCCGGCAGTATTATACTTGCTTGAAGAAAAACTGATTCTTTATCAAAGACATATTTGCATATGCAGATTAATCGATTTGAAAATGATATATGTTATACAGGGTGCTTCAAAAAGTATACAACATTCTTTTCGACGATTTGTATTTAAACTGTCTTAATGACACAAATTTACAAAAGATAATCGCACATACGTTTTAATTTTGTTACAAATATTACATATAATAATATATATAAAATTTTATTTATATTTTATAGCAAATATTACATATAATATTATATATAGTGTTACATATATTAGACTAATTGCACATACGTTTTAATTTTACTGCAAATATTAGATGTAATATTTGCAGTAAAATTTTATCTATATTTTATAGCAAATATTACATATAATATTATATGTAGAATTACATATATTAAACTAATTGCACATACGTTTAAATTTTACTGCAAATACTGCATGTAATATATATAAATTTTATTTATATTTTATTGCAGATATTACATATAATACTATATATAATATTTTATTTATATTTCATTGCAAATATTACATATAATATTATATGTAGAATTACATATATTAAACTAATTGCACATACGTTTAAATTTTACTGCAAATACTGCATGTAATATATATAAATTTTATTTATATTTTATTGCAGATATTACATATAATACTATATATAATATTTTATTTATATTTCATTGCAAATATTACATATAATATTATATGTAGAATTACATATATTAAACTAATTGCACATACGTTTAAATTTTACTGCAAATACTGCATGTAATATATATAAATTTTATTTATATTTTATTGCAGATATTACATATAATACTATATATAATATTTTATTTATATTTCATTGCAAATATTACATATAATATTATATGTAGAATTACATATATTAAACTAATTGCACATACGTTTAAATTTTACTGCAAATACTGCATGTAATATATATAAATTTTATTTATATTTTATTGCAGATATTACATATAATACTATATATAATATTTTATTTATATTTCATTGCAAATATTACATATAATATTACATATAAAATTACATATATTAAACCAACTGCACATACGTTTTAATCTTATAATAGATGTTGACAGTGAATTAATCTAACTTTGATGCTGGTTCTCATTTCCTTTCATTACATTTGAAATCGTGTCCTTTCAATCCTGCATGCTCCCAGGCTCCCAAAATTTGTCAGCAGAGCAAAGAATACACTGACTGTATCCTCAATGGAGGGGTAAGAGACTCCTTACCCAAAAAAGAGTGGTGTCCCGGATATGACACTAAACTATATTCAGTAGTGAGGATCCAGTCCTGGAGATTAGAGGAGTGTAGAGTATACCTTCGTTGTCATTACTCCCCGGTCCACTTTGACACTGAATAGTATTATCAGTTAGGGTTCCACCAATGGGTCAAATAGATCTGTTTAAAAATTCTTCGTATTCGATAGGATCATGTGCAAAAAAATAATTTGTGTTCGATTGCACTATATACAAAAAAATGATTTACATTCGATAGGACCATGAGAAAAAATAATTTGTTTTCGATAGAATCATGTGCAAAAAATAATTTGTATTCGATTGAATCATGTGCAAAAAATAATTTGTATTCGTTTGGATCATGTGCAAAAAATAATTTGTATTCGATTGGACCATATGCAAAAAAATAATTTGTATTCGATTGGATCATGTGCAAAAAAATGATTTGTATTCGATTGGATCATTTGCAAAAAATAATTTGTATTCGTTTAGACCATGTGAAAAAAAGTAATTTGTATTCGATAAGACTATGTGCAAAAAAAAAACTCTTAAACAAAACATAAAATGAAAATATGAACGTACAATGAACGAGATTTCCTAACCTCTTGGTATAGAATCAATCAATCAATCATAAATTTCATAATATTATCCTTCGGGTTGTGGCTTTTTAAAAAAATCCTGTATATTAAAGATTTATTTGTGGGAATACGTACGAAGTCAGTTGCAATAAAGATGCATTAATGTGGGATGCTTACTATAGGTCAATGTTGATTTTGTGGACCAATTTGCTGATATATCAAGCTATATTCTCGCTAAATGCTTCACATCTGTAGTCTTGTGCCAAACTATACAAAGTTTAATGAAAGGTCGCTTCTCGTGACGCGATTAATTGCAATCTTATTTTTACAAAACCATTTACTAATGTAACGGCATCAGTTAATCTCCGATTACTATTAAGCTATAAATCAACCCTCAAGGGCTCATCCATGCGGCCCTTCACACAACTTTCAAAATTTTCTCTTCGTCTTTTGATGTTGACCACGAAGAAGCATTGCAGGTAGAACTCAGATTGATCTTCAGAGTTCAGAAAATTTTTGTTTTCTTTATCGATGATTTCTATAAGAACCGCGTGCTGCTATCTAGAATTTTCCCCAACCTTATCACTCACAAAGTAGTTGGTTTGGTTTCTTTGTTTAATGGTATATCAACTCTTTTTAGGTTATTTAATGCCAAAGCCATTCTCCTAGAAGAACAGTAGTGGTACTATTTAACCCATAGCTGGGAGGATAGGGGGGTTCATACCTTTCCCAAGGGCATTTGCCCGAAAGTGAACGTAATAGCGCGACTGGAGTACGAACTCGCGTACTACAATTCCGCTGTCCATCGCTTTAACCATTACACCACGAGGACACCCCCCCCCCCAAGCACAAATTAGTGATCAAGTTTGGCACTACATACCGCTGTGAACAGTTGTTCTCCAAAATATGCTACATCAAGAGTACTCTGCGTTCGCTACTGTCAAATAATTACTTGTCATTTGTGCTCCTTCAGTCAATCTCAACATTTAATACTGATATTACATCTCTTGACTTCGCGAAGGTTGGTATGCCATTAAACAAAGAAATAAAACCAAAACAATAATCCTTTTTGTGATTACAAACAACATCAATTGTCACATTAATAAATAATGATTTGATTTGGTATGGTTTTGTGGCATATCAACCATTATTTAATGCAAATCCTTATATATATATATATATATATAATTTAGTACGTTCACTGGATGGAGACACAGAATACTTCGACATTTTAGCAGGAGTACTACAAGGGGACACGCTAGCTCCATACCTCTTTATCACCTGTCTAGACTACGTGCTTAGAACATCGATCGATAAAATCAGAGAAAACGGCTTCGAGCTGGCAAAGAAAAGAAGCAGAAGGTACCCCGCAGAAACAATTACCGACGCCGACTACGCCGATGACAGAGCGATACTGGCAAATACACCCAACCAGACCGAAACACTACCGCATAGATTGGAACGAGCCGCCGCAGGCATTGGCCTCCATGTCAATTATTTTTAATTATTTCTTTTTGATAAATTATAGATATCATAATTCACGAAATTCCGTCCGTACAGCTAAGGCTCCGCATTTTGGGTCTGATTATAGCCAAACTTTCAGAAATTGTAAGACTTATCTTTAGAAAGATTTTCAAATGGCTATGAGATTCAATTCTGCCATGGTTTTTGATAGGAACTGTCTATCACCCTCTATGTCTTACTTGCAATACTTGAAACCTAAATATAAAAGAGCTTCAGCCTAATAGCGCTTAACCACTCACTTAGGAATCGTTAGACAAATACACACATACGTGTGTGTGTGTGTGTGTGTGTGTGTGTGTGTGTGAGAGAGAGAGAGAGAGAGAGAGAGAGAGAGAGAGAGAGAGAGAAGAAAAAATAAACAAAAACAAAAAGAAAACAAAAACAAAAAGAAACAAAACAAAACAAGACGAAACAAAAAGAAAAAGAAAAAAAGTAAAAGAAAACAAAAACAAAAAGACGACACAAACAAAACAAAAACAAAAAGAACAGAAAAAAAAGAAAAAGAAAACAAAAAAAAACAAAAGACAAAAACAAAACATAAACAAAAACAAAAACAAACCTACCTTTTTTTAATCATGTCAATACAACATCTCCAAATCAAAAAATAATAATAAAATCAAATATTTATTCGAAAGTTTTTAGAGATATCTGAGATCTCCGATCGAACCCAAAGCCTTCCGTATGCTAGGCTTGGTGTAAACAAGACAGTAGCCCGTAATCGATAAACGATAAGAACAAATAAAACATCCTTTAAAAACGAAATGTAATCCTAAACTTTAATAAAGGTTATTCAACGTCCGTCATATTTTCACAGTCCCCATCCACAACTCATATCTAATATGGATAATCTACCCTGTCGGTTGGGACTCCAGAATATGCTGACTGCACCCCAGAAGAATGGTAAAACTCTCCAGCCCCAATAAGTGCATAACACTGAACTGCATCTGATATTGAGGAACTTGTCCTGGAACTTTGGGAAATATGAAGTATCCCTTCATTACAATTACTCCCAGGTCAAGTCTTACCTTGAGTGGTAGTATTTGCTAGGGTCTCATCTATAAATCAAATAGAACTGTTTAATCATTGACTATACTCGAAATTATTTAACAGTGTGCAAACAAATAAGTAATGTAAACTAGAATTATTAGCTGTTGCAATACTTGTAACCATTTAGTGTCCTTGGTATGACATTAAACTGCATCTGATGATGCGACGCCAGTCTTTCATTTTGGGGAATCCGGAGTACTTCTTCATTACCATTATCGTCAGATCAACTCTGACCTGGAGTGGTAGTACTTGTTAGGGTCTCATCTATGAGTTAAATGGAATTGTTTTACAAAGGATTATTAGTAGTAGTTATTTGGAACCATACAGCTGAGTGCAAGTAATTCGTATTAGACGGGAACACTTGATAGATAAAATTACTAATATTAAATAGCAGTGCTTAAAACCATTTAAATGTGAGTAAACCAATGATTGATGTTAAATAGAATTATTAGTATTAGATAGCAATACTTGAAACCATTTAATAAACAGAATTATTTGTATTAGATAGCAATACTTGAAACCATTTAATAAACAGAATGATTTTTATTAGATAGCAATACCTGAAACCATTTAATAAACAGAATTATTAGTAATAGATAGCAATACTTGAAACCATTTAAATGTGTACAAACAAATGATTAACATTATTAACCGTTTGCAACCAAATGAGTAATATTGAATTAGATTGGAAAACTTGATAAATAGTAATATCAATGTTAAATATCAATCCTTGAAACCATTTAACTGCGTGTAAACAAATAAGTTTTAACTCGATTAAAGGTGAAGTTGCCAGCGAGCTATTCGCTTACAGGCAATCTACATACATCAATAGGATTTGGCATTAAATAACTATCAAAGGATGATTTGCCATTAAATCAATCCTAACCTAATATGGTTTGGTTTGGCTTGGTTTCATGGCATATCAACCATTGTTGATTATTTTATGCAAAATCCCTTTTTATAAATATAAACAGTTCTATTTCTAAAAATTCAGTTTAGCATAAGTATAGTTTTTGTTTATACACAGTTAAATCTCAAAACAGTTCTATTTTAAACAATTCAGTTTGATATAAGTACACAGTTTAAATGTTAAAAACTGTTCTACTCCAAACAATTCAGTTTAGTATAAGAAAAGTTTTCTTTTGTTTACACACATTTAAATGTCAAAACAGTTCTATTTCAAAGAATTCAGTTTACCATAATTACACAGTTTAGTTCTATTTGACTCATGGGAGCGATAGCAATAAAGGAGTACTCTGCATTCTCCAAAACTCGAGAATTACTGCAGCCTCACCATCAGATTGCTTAGTGCCATATCCAGGACACACTTTGGGGGAGTCTTACCACTCTGCGGTGATGCAGCTGACTGGGCCACTTAATATGGATAAATACTGTTAGTTATTATAATATATCATATTAAATAGAATGATATATTATAACTAAGCAGAAGTTCCCGTAGCGTGGTGGCTAACGTTCTGGACTGTGAAATTGTAGTAAGCGAGTTCGAACTCCAATTGCGTTATTATGCTTACTTTCAGACAATAATCTTTGGGAAAGGAATGCACCCTTTTATCCCCCAAGCTATGAGTTAAATAGTGCCACTACCGTTCTTCTCCCGAGATGGTTTTGGCATTAAATAACCCTCAAAGTTAGATGTGCCTCGGAACAAAGAAACCAAACTTTACAATATTAAAAATAAAGAAAATCATCATGAATATATATGTTTATGGTTTAAGTGAGAGTCATGGCCATCTTTCGATTGCTGTGTTTTATTCTCATCAATAGCAGAAGTTTCCTGGCAGAACTATTTGATCCTGACCGTTGACCTCTAGGGCTCTTCGGCCCAACATCAGGTGAAGTGCGCCATTGACTCGACGTTGGGTTCAACCCCCTTACTTCACATCCACCATGCTGCTTCCCATGGCTTCTGAGGTATATTCCTTGATTTCTAACTTAGTTTAAGTCCAACTATTTAATTTTTTTTATTTTTTATTGTTTTTTTTTATCTCCTCTACTTCCAAGAACTTATCTACAACAGCTCTGTGCGGACACAGGATGTAGTCTTGAATACCAACTGGAAGCGATGGAAGATATAGACGAATGGCGTGAAAGCGTCAGAGAAATAAATGCTAGCAGCGTGACATGATGATGATGATTTATGTTGATTTTTAACTGTTTTTTTTTTTATAAACGGTTATCAACGTCATTTTAGGTTTGCGTATTATTATATTTAATCTTTGAAATGTTTTCACATCAGCTCTCCCTGGTGGTCTTTCACGGGAGTTTGAGTGACACCAAGTCTCATCTCCGGGACTAAGTATGTTAGCTAATTTTAGTAGTGCTGTGGTCTGAATGGGCTCTTTTCTTCTTCTAATCGCTGGTTCACCTAGTTTTTTTTTCCAGGTTCCTGGGGACTGATCCAAGAAGTCCAAGTACGATTCATGTTCAGCGACTTTTTCAGCTCTCTGGTGAGATCCACGTATTTGTCTATCTTTTCGCTTTCACTCTGTGGTTTGCTGGATCGACAAAATCCACTAGAAGAAAAATTATTTTCTTCTAGTTAAGTAAAATTAGGTCAGGATGACAGGATCCGTTATTATCTCAAAATCCCTGAGAATTTCGTGTTTCATTTTCAAGGACAGATTCTGGTTTGTGCATAAACAATTTGTCAACCAGGGTAAATTTCAATCTCTTGCATAAATTCCAGTTGATCAACTTTCTCAGCCAATCATATCATTATTGTTATTATTATTCAACTCCTTGCGAATTTTTCACCCCAGTTAAAACTGGGGTGAGAGTCCACGTGTCATAGTGACTTACGGGCTGAACTGTGATATCGTAGTATTCGAGTTTGAACTTAGGCAAAGAAACCAAACCAAACCAAAATTTTAACTTGTGGTCTTTTACAGGATTCTGAGTGACAGCTAGTCTCCTCAGGTTTCCAGGACTCTTCGCAGTATTCTGGCCGATCTTAACAATACTGTGATCGGTATGGTCACGAATTTTCCACAGATTTCCACTTACTCCAATCTTTTTTCCAAGTCTTTGGGGACCGTTCAATACAGATCAGTAGCAATTGGTATCACCATCACCGTCATGTTCCATGGCTTTTTCAGCTCTCAGGCAAGATCTATTATTATTATAATTATTCCTTGAGGGTTTTTCACATCACCTTTAGCTGATGGTCTTTCACTGGATTTTGAGTGACACATCTCCTCAAGTTTCCAGCACTCTTCTCAGTATTCTGGCCGATCTCAACAATGCTGTAATTTGGATTGTCTCCACTCATTCCCATATGTCCAAATCCTCTAATCCTTTTACCCAGAACACCAATAAGAATTGGTATAACTGTCACTTTCATGTTCCACAGTTGTTATTTTTTTTTCAATTCCCTAGGAAGGTCGAAGTACTTATCCTTCTTTTCGCTTTCTTTCAACTATACTCTGTGATCAGCCGGGACAGTATTATTATTATTATTATTATTGATGTTTTTGTCGCTGCTGTTGCTGGTGGTGGATTGGGTAAAGACATGCTGTGTCCTTACACCACACTTAATTAAGCTTACTATATATATAGATATATATAGATACATACATACATATTTAAGTATGTGTATATGAACATTCGTGAAAGTATAAATATATATATGTGTGTGCGTGTGTGTGTGTGTGTGTGTGTGTGTGTAAAGGTCTACGGTTGTCAACGTCAGTGTATGTGAGTGTATGAACTTGTTTTTACCTTAGTGATCGCTTCAGATCGCTTGTGTTTATGCCCGCCGATCAATTAAATCGATCTGCAAGCCACTCCGAGGGGAAATGTAGACGGAAAGGGAAGGCCAGCGGAATAAGAAAGTGACCGTATGCTCCGCTGTGGTCATAGCGAGAAACGGAATAACAGGGCGAAACGGAAGACAGACTTTCCACAAAAGGAAAGATTTCAGAGTGCATACACGTTTGTTCGACACTGAGTCCGACGAAAATAGTCGATGGGTTTGGTTCCTCCCAGGGCGCGGCCGGTCGGATAAAAGCTACAATTAAATCACAAATTTTTCTGACCGATTCTGTCTTCCATAAACACCGCGGTAAGAAACCAACGAGCAGGGAACTGGAAAACCGGTCTTCTCAATTAAATAACAATGTTCAGACGACTATCAAATATCGTTTATTCGGCCGATTAGACGGGAAAGAAGGTTATCTTCTAGTTTATGTCTTTATATATAAAGTCAGTTGTCTGTCTGTCTGTCTGTCTGCATATATCACATAAAAATGTATCATTAGAATTGTTATTTATGCTATTTCAGTACAAAAAAAATCATACGGTAAATAAAGAAGTGTGGAGGCGCACTTACCGTAACGATTACGAAGCAGAAAATGGAATCGGTGACCCGACTTCGAATCCTGTACAAAGCAGTACAAAACAATTCGTACTAATGCCTTTTGGCAAGATGAATCAATCTGTTATAATCTGCCGATAGCTATGGATAACGTCGTAGCGTAGATTTAGCCTTGAATAAGAAACTAGTGTAGACGTAAGAAATGCCTGAATCCAAGCCAGCTTTACTCTACTTAAAAACTGTCTTTGGGTCATATCTTGTATTTGGTGGAGGAGTGCAAAAGAAGATGATTTTTTTTTCTTATCTAAAGCAAAAAAAAGTACGGCTTCAAAAGCCTATTTAAGTTACTGACCCTCACGATACAGTTTTGTAGAGTAAGACTTTCTTAATGTTATAAATAAGGCTTTCAGTAACACCAGGTGTTTCATTGTCTGTCACGATGCACAAAAAAAAAAAACTATAACTTTTTAGAAGGTATTTTTTATGTTAATGTCCCGAGAAATGATGTCGAAAACATCGGTGTCGCCATCGGGTTAGCGAACCATTGCTTTAGTTTTTTTGTAAAGCATCTTTATAGCGATGACTGTTTTCTTTGGAATACCATATGCTAGTAGAATTTTCTCCATTTTCCATTTTGACTCCCATGGAACTCACCATTTGGCTCTTGGTTTGGTTGTAATGCACTCGGAAGCTGCTTCTTTATGGATGGTGGCAAAATTTTCATATTTGTCATTTGAAGTATGTTTCGGAAATCTCCTAAAGAGTATCAAACTTGAAGATAGGATTTTTTTAATGTCCTTATTCAAAAGGGGTTGTATTTTGTTTTGTTTCGTTTTTTGTTTAATTTTGTTTTGTTTTTTTATTGTTGTTGTTGTTTTCTTTTTTCTTTTTTCTTTTTTTGCCGTTTCCTTCTTTTATTTTACTTTTTTGATTTTTTTCTTTCTTTTTTTCTCCAACTTATCTAAGATTCTCAGCACATTCTTTATGTAATATTACGGACGAGTGCTGTTGTCAATCAGTGAAGGTGTCTCGAGACTAGCGCGTGCGGGCAAAATGACCTGCAAAGTTAAACGTGATTTTAGAATAATTACAGATGAACTATCACATGAGAAGAAGGACACAACTAAAATGAACTTTTCGAGTTACAGCGATCATAGCTGAATAATAAATAACTGCTATATTTTCTTCCCTTACCTTCGAGTTTGAGTATTTCTTTTTCTGCGGACTTCTTTCTTTACAGCACAACACGTTGGTCCTATGTTACATTTTCATGTTAAACATACTATTTTTTTTTTCATTTTAAGAAGGATTTGGAGGCTGAGGGAGTGAGTGTAATGGATTTTTAGTTTTTATTAGGTGTTGTAGGACCTTATTTCAAACGTTATTTATGCGTTTGGCCGGATATCGTAACGCAAATTAAGAGTTGCAAGTTTACGAGTGAAAGTATAAAGTTTTAACTTAGTTTAAGTTAAACAATTTCTTTTTGTTTTATTTCCTACATTAACAGTTAATCTTCAATTTAGTTATTGCATTTTTCTTTTTGACTTGGACTTTTAATTCTATGCACAAAGTTCGTTCTTCGTTGGTTTATTTCTAGGGTAATTAATGAGCATCAAAATATCATCAAAACATAGATAATAAACATTTCCACTTGTGAACAGAACTATGGTTTTAAATATTAAAATGCATGCAATATATTTACACAAGAAGAATAAAGCTCTTACCAAGATATGAAATATTCCATCAGTCTCGGAATCTGTTGCCTGTCTCTACTAATGACTGTTCCTTCTGGGTTATCTGTTTTTATCCTCTCTAAAAGTATGTGTTCATTGCTCGGGCTAGGGGAGAGTTATTTTAGTGAGGTTTACCACTTAATACTATACATAATATTCATTCTTCATAGGTTCGTTTCTTTGGCAATGATTGAGCATCGAAATATTAACTAAATATACATAATAAACATTTCCACTAGTTATAAGAACTATGGGTTTTAACATCAAAATACACATACAATATATATATATATATATATATATATATATATATATATACGCTCCCCCATGGGGGTTGAGCACTCAAGCGAAGGAATTTACGGCTGCTGGTCGCATAATGCAAAGCTCTTCGAACGAATTGAGCACTCTGATATCCGGTAAGGTATAGAATATAAACAAACGCAGCTGCTTAATACCTTATAATTCCCTAGCTGACATGGTACGCTTGTTGGCCGTGCGGTCTGATACTAAGTCAAACGTAAAGTTTGGTGGGTTTCACTTCAAGCGTTAGACGTGTCTAGCCACACTGAAGAGATGTGATACAACGAAACAGTCGGTCTGTAGATGACTCTATATATATATATAATTGTATCTACTGACCAAATGCTTTCAAAGATTTATTTTAGAAATATGTTCAATATGATCGTTCAAAATATATAGTCTTTTAAAATGATTTTTTTAAAATACTTAAATGTTTTTATACAAGTTTTTAGAAGTTCTGAAGTGTTTACTTTTAGTTTTGGCACCAAAATCTATAAGAGCTTAGAAGGCATTTTCTGAGCGTGAAAATGTAAAATTGATTATGTTACTGTCGTGTAAAGACATTTTTTTTCCACATTTCTCTTTTTGAAAATTTGGCGAAAATAGTTGAAAAGGATTCCTTACAGACTGCTGTTATTGCAAAGTCTAAATGACCTAGACAAGTTTGGTTTGGTTTTATGGCATATCAAGCATTTTAGGTTATTTAATGCCAAATCCTTTTTATACATATATGTGTATTAAATATATGATTTGTAGACATATTTTGTAGATAACATTTTTAAACGAGCCTTGGCTTATTTTTTCACCCAGTTAAATGGTTTCACTTATTTCTATCTAATACGAAGAATTCAATTTCCTATTAATTATTTGCTTGCACACAGTTTAATATTTTCAAGTATTGCAATTTAATACAAACAATTCAATTAAACATCAGTCATTTCTTTCCACACAGTTAAATGATCCAACAGTTCTATTTCCAACAATTCAATTTAGCATAAGCCAATAAAGTAAAATGGTTCCAAGTATTGCTATGTATCACTAACAATTCAATTAAGCATCAGTTCTTTGTTTACACACAGTTAAATGATTAACCAGTTCTATTTCAAACAATTCAGTTATGCATAAGTACACAATTTTTTTTGTTTGCACACTGTCAAATGTAAAAACAGTTCTATGTTAAACAATTCAGTTTAGTATAAATACACTGTTTAACTGTCAAACAGTTTTATTTGATACATAAAAAGGCCCTTTCAAATGCTACTACTCCGGGCCAGAGTGGACCTGGGAGTAATGGCAATGAAGGGGTACGCCGCATTCCCCAAAACTTCAGCATTATTGTAGCTTCACCATTGATTAGAGTCATATACTGGACATTCGTTGGGAGGTCTTATCCCTCTGCAGAGATGCAATCGGTGTATTCTACTGCCCCAGCCGACAGGGCCATATTCAGCTTGAAAATCATATTTTGACAAATAATTGACAAAATTTGTTTTTTGTTTCCAATGGGATTTCATATGCTTTTATAGTTGTCATTTACTCTGCTAACCTTAGATGTAGCACAAGGCCAGCAGTACTGGGTCTTCAGTGAGAATCGAACTCACTAAAACAATCAGCTTGCCTAATTCACCAATCACTTCATAAGAGACGTGCCACTCTTCATTGGCATTTACTAAGCTGAAAGTCGTACTGTCGGTGGGATTTCGAACACGCCGATTATATCCACTGCAGAGGAATAAGACCTACCCTACACCAGAAAAAAGGCACCCTATGACATTAAACTGCATCCAGTTGTGAAGATAGAGTACGTCTTCATTGTCATTACTTCCAGGTCTACCTGTTACATTCCCATTTTTTTAATCGAGCAAATCAGTTTGAAAACTATTTTTAATAGATAGGAATAATTGATACTATACAATTGTTCGGTAATTATTTGCATTAAGAAAGGTTACTTGAAGCTCTAATCGTTTACTAGAGATTATTATTAGTTACTTGAAACCATATAAGTGTGTCTAAAAAACGAATATTATTAAACAGAAACAGTAAAGTCCATACAATTGTACTATGTTGTCGAGGGAGACCCGAAGGCTCCCTTTTCTAGAGCTACTACACCGAGATGTAGGTAAGAGCGTTACTCCTTTCCCAGGATTGTTCCACTGTACTCTTGATCCGTACCTTATAACGATGAGTGCCAAGCAAGGCAGTATCAAGTACGATTTTTGAGTCTTTGGTATGACTCGACCTGGAATTGAACCCCGGTCTCCGGGACCATTGGCGAACACTCTACGCATTAGGACAATGGCCTGGTATGCACATTGTATGATATGAACGTACAATACGTTCATATTTACAAATATGAACGTACTATATACGTGATTCGTTAACTTCCGTTAACATGCCTTTAAAATCAATCAATCAAATCAATTTGTATTGTTTAATGATTTATATGTTTATTTCTTTATTCTTATTTATCAAAATTACTCAAAGAAAAAAATCTAACATCTTATTATTAATAACAAAGAAATCACTTTTTAAATGTTCATTGGCTATGGTTTTTATAGGTGCTCGTGATGTAATGGCTATTGTAGTAGGAAATGAACACGCTGATACGAGTTCAAATCATGGACGAGACTGATTGAATTTCACATTGCGCTAATACCTTTGGGAAAGGTATGTATCCAATTATTCTCCCTGCCTAGCGGTTAGAGTGTTCGCCAATGGCCCGGGAGACCTGGGTTCAATCCCAGGTCGAGTCATACCAAAGACTCAAAAAATGGTACTTGATGCCTCCTTGCTTAACACTTAGCATTATAAGGTACAGATCAAGGGTAAAGTAGAGCAATCCAAGAAAAGGAGTCGCGCCCTCCCCTACACCATGGTATAGTAGCTATCTAAAAGGGAGCCTTCGGGTCCCCCTCGACTATGGTCGCCAACTTTACTTTACCTATTCTCCCTGCCGCTATGTGTAAATAGTAAGAAAGACTGACTTCTTCAGTTTTGTTTAGACAACCAGTCTAGGAGAAGGAAAGCTCCGCCTCAAAATTGCCCTTGTGTCGCATCCTACCCGTGCGAAGGGGTTGGTAAATAGATACATTGGCTATATGTGAAAATCCGACTAGTTTATATGCATTATGTCGTAATTAACGTCTTTGCACCAGATTCTTTATTCCGGACAACACAAGAAAAGTCAGCCGGTGTTATATGTTTATATATATACATATATATATATATATATGTGTGTGTGTGTGTGTGTGTGTGTGTGTGTGCATTCACCATTTTCGAGGAACGCAGTCATTCTCACCAAATAAATCGCTCAGACTGTCCAAACAAAGCTTCCCCACCAACGTCCTTCTTACATATCTGTTGACCGTGAATAACCAAGTGACCGTGAAGGTCTGCTTGCTGAACAATGATAGGAACTCTCAAGCAGAAATCCTCACTCAATGAACGTTTGGCATTCGACCAATCACGTGGTCATGTCTAGTTTGATTCCAACAAAAAAGTCCAAAATTGGCGCCACGATTTTTTATCGGCCCGAGTCTACATTAATGAGTGCGTTTTGAGAGGCTGACAATTTTGTGCAATGGTTGATATGCAATTGCAATGGTTGATATGCAATTGCAATGGTTGATATGCAATTGCATCTATGTCTCTCTTTGACTCTATACTAAAATGCGTTTCCCATGTTCAGAAAATTTTTTAAGATATATTCGAGCTTGCGTAGACGCTCATATCTATAAGTGCTTAGAGTGTGAAGTTGGTCACTAACTTTTTCTTCTTATCCCCATTCACTTAACCTTTTTTGTTTGTTAGATTGTTCGGGCTAAAAGGAATTAATGACAGAAAAAGAGAAACGGGGATACATTTAAACTCAATTTTATTTCCAGGTTTACGGTTGTTTTCTGGAGTAAATGTTCTTCCCGAACCAGAAAAAATAGCCGTGTTTCACGGTCGAGGTTCTGATTCCGTTAGCCATAACCCGGTGCACATGTTAAGTATTCCTAAGAGGAGGAGACATCATGCGCTGCACGGCTAAAAGTCTACCAGATACGAATGCTCCAACTGGCTGTCGAGAGAAAAGGAATGTCCACTTAATCGAGATGTGTCAAGGGTATTGAGGAAGAGTTTCTTTTTGGTGCATGTAAGCCCATCTTATTAGGCATTCGTGGGTTACGCTCCCTGTCAAAGGACCCCTGGTAGATTGTTATTTTTGTATTTATTTGTAATATTTTGTGTTTACTTTTACTCTTATTCTTTATTTTCTTATCTAATTCTTTATAAATTTCTTATTTCATCCCTACATCTATGTGTGTATACAAGGGACGATCCGAAAATTATGCCTCTTATTTATTGTAAGTTTATATTTACATTTTGCTTAGTTCTTTCTAAAGAGTTTTTAATCAATCCACTTTAAGTTTTTAACTAATATTACGTACCTCCACTTTAATTAATTAATAAAGGTTTTAATTAATATTACGTACCTCCACTTTAATTAATTAAGTTTTTAATTGATATTACGTATCTCCACTTTAATTAATTAATTAAATTTTTAATTAATATAATGTATCTCCCATTTAGAAATTTATGTTGTATATTGACCTCCGACCCGGCCAAGCTGTCAAAATAAGAAATGCACCTGTGTAAATAACAGGTGCATCCGGTCGAGGAATATCAGGATATAACCTTGACCGTCGAGGGGTTGAATTGAGTGCAAAATTGTGACGCTCGCAGGAAGAAGAGTGGGCGTCAAATTATTATATAACCCCGGCGACAGGAAGTTCAGGCAGTTGGAGAGAAGATGCGGTAGAGAGAACCAGCACCCAGCAGAGGGGTCCCCAGGCCCCCAATTGAGCAGTTGCAGTTGGAGAGAAGATGCTGGAATGAGGACCATGTCCCAGAGAGGCTGGGCCCCCAGACCCCCTGTTGAGCAGCCCAGGAGAACGGGAAAGAAATGCTGTTATGGCCATAAGAGTGGGGGTCAATATGTTGCAGTTCTGTTCAGTCTCCAACTCCCTCTCACACACAATCCTTTCAATAAAGTGAGAGGTATATTTTTCTAAAGAACTGTGTCGCTCGTCTTTATTGTGTCGTCGTTATATTTCTGCATGCATCTGCATATGAGTATGCAACATTTATATTCCAATGTTTTTTATTTCGTTTTTATTTTTTTAGCTGTTATTTTGAGTGGGAGTAAAAAGATAATCTTTAAATTTCATTAAAAGATTAGTCGTTTGTTTTGTTTTGTTTTTTGTTGTTGTTGTTTTTTTCATTTCTTTTAATTAATAAATTCTGACAAAGTAACGAAAAGTTTAAACTTTATATTTGGTTGTATACAAAAGCATTTGAGTGTGACCTTATTGATGGACACTGAATATCTGCGTGGTCTTTAAACAAAATAGTTCCTTACTCTAGGAAACGCATTTCCGCCAGCGCCGAATTACAGATACTGAGAATCACATTAATATGCATCCTTATATCTCAACTCAATCAACGAAATGAAAGATTAACCCAACCTACGTTGAACAGTTCTTTTTTGTTTTAAACCATTTTGACATATACCGTCATATTCCTCCCTTCAACATTAATTGGTTCCAAAAGTCATGACGCAACCAAGTTTTGATGTAAACCGGACTTAATACCTTTAAAATGTCTTAAAACGAGAACAAACATCGTAAAACTAGCGTAAATAATTCGTGAAAGAATATATCTATCGCTAGAACTTTAAAAAAAAACACTAAAAACACATTTTACTCAAATATTTTTTGAATAATGAAGGTAACAGAATTATATTTGTTTCCAATTTCTTATATGTAAATATTTTATTGTGCAGTATATACGTTTTTTTAATTTGTTTTTATTGTATTTTAAATTCTTTTTCCCTTCTTTTATCTTTTATTCATTTTTATGTATTTTATTTCAAAAATATTTTAAAGAAAAAATTTATTTATTTCACGTCATTTTATTATGACGTAGTGGACGTTGCTAAGTGACGTAACGTCGCTGAACTGAAAATGAAGGGTAAAAGCGAATTCGACGTTGTTCAAAATCACGTTTAGCTGAATATTACTGGAAATACATTTAACTTCAAACATTTCCTTAGCTTTAAGATGTCTGGCACAAGGCTACAAATATGAGTACTTTTAACAACACCTTCAAAAACACTGTAAATTTAATTATCACCTAGCAGGTTAGTATATTTCTTGAAAGAACTGATAAATATGGGGGTGTTTGTTTAACGGCATATCAACCTTTGTGGGTTATTTGATACAAAAGCCATCTAAGTAAAAGAACAGTTGTGATACTAATTGACCCATTGCTGGAGAATAAGGGAGTTCATGCTTTTTCCAAGGGTATTTGTTTGAAAATGAACGTAAAACCACGACTGGAGTTTTAACTTGCTTACTTCGAGCTCCAGTCTAATCTTTCGCAGAGATCAAAATCGATTCAAAATTATGTGTGTACATGTGTTTGGCCTTGGTTGTGGTTTAACGGCATATTAACATTCGTGGGTTATTTAATGCCAAAGTCATACTTGTAGGACAGTAGTGGTATTGTTTAACCCATAGCTGAGTGAATAAGGGGATTCATACCTTTCCCAAAGGTATTAGTCCGAAAGTGAACGCAATAACTCAACTAGTGTGTGTGTGTGTGTGTGTGTCTTAAGCATACGGCATATATTCGTATTCCTATTGATGATGTATACTGCTAACTTCTATATGAACTCTTTCTCAGCTTACTCTTGGAGTAATAAATGTAATCAAATATATTTTTGTTATCAAAGTGTATATCAGTCTTCGTTTCTTCACCATAGGATTTACATAATGCATTTTCCAGCTTAAAACATACACCTAGACACAGAAAATATTACCCACTAATACATTTCTGTTTGATGATTGTGCGCTCCATGTGCAACTCTAAGTAACGGACATCAAGAACATAAGATATAACGCACAGATACATAATTTTATATCTGTAACCCTCACTGTTAAAACTTTGGATTGACAGAGAACTTGATAAAATTTTTCGCCAGTACTGATGAGCCCTTTCTAATTCTTGTAAAAATCCCCGCAAGCTAATGTATAAATGTATTCTTCACTGATTAAAGTGTGGTAGTAACTTTGAACAGTTTGATATTGGCACGAATCCAGAGATATGTTGACAACGTGCAACATTCGACGAGTCGGTCAGTGCAAGGGGAAGACAAGGAACTAACCGACCGTCGATCTCTGGTGTGAAATAAATTGCGCAACTCCCACGGCTTTTGGACAGTGTCCAGTCGGAGAGAGCTGCATTTCCAGATGCGGTCAATAAAACAATGTCAGTCCAGATATACCTTCCAGAAATAAGTATGATGTCGGCTCTTTTTACTCGAATTCAACTTGAAGTGTAGTTGATATGAACACCGTAGTTGCTACTGCCAGTTTTAAATTCAGTTCAGATCTATGCTATGGTTTAAGGCTTAAGCTGAATACATCGTTACTGGAAATGTTATTCGATGGTTGGCCCCTTACAGCTCTTGGCTATTGTGAAGCTCCAAGGCTCAAGCAAGAGAAGAGGGCTTCAAAGAGACAAAGATTTTTACTGCTGTCGGATCTTCTCTCTATATAACTTAGTTATATATTTTGAGTGTACCACAGAGTCGTATATTGGTGAAAAGTGATGAATTTGAGAAGGTGAAAGAGTACGTCTACGTAGGACGGATGGTTAATATGTGCCAAGACATGGATGCAAAAATCTCGTGAGGAAGGCTTTTACCACGATAAAAGATGTGCTCAAGGCAAAGCTAGGCAAGACCCTAGCAATCTCTTCAATAGCACTGTTTTGCCTGCGATGTAATAAGCAAACGAAATCTGGGATACCATAAAGATAAACAGAGACCGGTTACACCAGTTGAAAGATACATGCTGGGAATATCGTTACGTGAGCACATCCGAGGCAAGTAATTCAGAAGAAGAGCGGAATGAAGGACGCGACTGCATAGTACTGAAAGCAGAAGTTCTGCTGGGTGAGATATGTCACAAGGTTCACCGATAACAGTTGAACCTGCCCATTCGGCTGGGGTTGTAGAAGACACCGACTGTTTCTCTGCAGTGGGGTAAGACTCCAACCCTAACGAGTGTCCGGGATATAACATTAAACAATCTGATGGTGAGGTTCCTGTAATGCTGGAGCTATGGTAAATGCTGTTTACCCTTCGTTACCATCGCTCCCATGTCAACTTTGGCCCAGAATGGTAGCACCTGATAAAGGTTCAATGTATTGGTTAAATAGAACTAAACCATGGTTTCATGAGTTTGTTTTTTTTGCATTTAAACTGCGTATTTATGCTAAACTGAGTTGTTTAAAATAGAACTGTTTTGACATCTAAACTGTGTACTTATGCTAAACTGAATTATCTGAAATAAAACTGTTTTGACATTAACTCTGTGCATTGCCCAATCGGCTGGGGCTGTAGAATACACTGACTGCCCCTCTGCAGAATGATAGACCTCCACAACGAATGTCCTGGATATGACACTGAACAATCAGATGGTGAGGTTCCAGTGATGCTGGGGCTTTGGAGAATGCGGAATAACCCTTCATTACCATTGCTTCCAGGTCCAATCTGGCCCGGAATAGTAGCACCTGATAGGACCCTATCAATTAGTTAAATAGAACTAAACTGCATACCTATGCTAAACTGAATTGTTTGAATTAGAACTCTTTGACTAAACTGAATAGCTTGAAATAGAAATGTTTTTGACAATCAAAATGTATACTTACATTTAAACTGCGTATTTATGCTAAACTAAATTGTTTGAAATGGAACGGTTTTTTGACATTGAAACTGTACTTACATTAAAATGATATTTTTTAAATAGAACTGTTTGAACATTTAACAGTGTGTAAACAAAAGCTATACTTATACTAAACTGAATTGGCTGAATTAGAACTGTTTGAATAAAATGAATAGCTTGAAATAGAAATATTTTTACAATTAAACAGTGTACTCATACTAAAATGAATTGTTTGTATAAAAAATGAATTTGGCATTAGATAACCTACAAAGGTTGATATGCTATGAAACCAAACAACCAACCAACATGTGAACCGTTTAGTTGTCAAAGAGACTGAAAACGACCCCTCCGAAGACCTCCATGACAAAAGGAATTTAGAATCGTCAAGTGATTCGGGTTAACAAGAAGAAGGGGGAGATCAAGAATGAAATGGTCATGCTTGGTTATGTTTGGTTTGGTTTTATGGCATATCAACCATTGTAGGCTATTTAATGCCAAATTATTTTTATACATATAAATTAGATATATATGATTTGGTTTGATTTGGTTTTAGGGCATATCAACCATTGTAGGTTATTTAATGCCAAATCCTGTTTATACGTATGCTTATATAAATATATATGATTTGGTCTGGTTGGGTTTTATGGCATATCAACCATTATAGGTTATTTAATGCCAAATCCTTTTTATATGCATATACTAAATATATATGATTTGGTTTGATTTAGTTTTATGGCATATCAACGATTGTAGGTTTTCTAATGTCAAACCCTGTTTACACATGTATATCAAATATATATGATTTGTAAACATTTTGTAGATAAACTCATACTCTAGTCTGTGCTCTTTTTTGTACACAATTAAATGCTTTCAAGTCTTGCTTTATAGCAGTCACAATTTAACATCAGTCATTTATTTGCCCATATAGTTCGTTCAATTTAGCCCATAGATAGGAATCTATCAGGTGTTATCACTCCGGGTCAGAGTGGACCTTGGAGCGGTGCCAATGATATTTTCTTCCGTGACATGAAAAGTTGTTCGGATTTGGAATCGTCCTTCAGGGATGCTATTCTCGATTTGACACGCTTATACCACTTACGTCATGGCGTGCCGCTCATTAAATTCCTGTCTTAGACTTGCTGCAACAATGTCTCCGGATTTCACACGAGTACGTGGCCCCTCAAATGTTCATCATGAGTAAAACGACCAACGCAATTCCCTCAAGCATGTGTAGTTCCCATACTAATTAACATGAGAACTCTCTGTGACGTCGTGGCTAACGTGCTTAACTGCGATTTCATAGAGAGTTCAAACTCTGGTTACACAATTACGTTCGCATTCAGATTTATATCCATAGGAATTGTATGAACTCTTGGATCCCGCATGATGTAGGTTATCCATCTAAAAGGATTGCTTCGGCACTGTGACTTTCCAGTAGTACGGATTCCTTTAACTTTCTCTTTGTTGGTCGTCAAGACTGCATCCAGTGTCTTCACAGAACTATTTTATGTCATTTTTTGCTGCTTGGTCAACACTGATGTGTTCTTACGTAGTAGTCTACAGGCAAAAACGTCAATGAACCATTTCTTTCGTTTTTGTTTTTTGTTTTGTTTTGTCCTTTGTTTTTTGTTTTTTGTTTTGTTTTTTTATAGAGGTAAGAGTTTTTCTCGGAGAGACCATGTGCTGAAAGAATATTTCCTCTGTTGATGGAATCAAATGCTTTGGAGAAGGATACAAACAAAAGTGTTACCTCAGGATTTTTTGCACGTATTCCTACGATGATTCGGTAAATTGTCAGAATCTGAAAAGTTGCAGATTGATTTTTCCGAAAATTAAACAATTTACGGAGGGAGAACTTGACACAAATCAGAAAAGCTGCTGACCTTGACGAAATACCTCCTTATATATAAAAGACAAGGATATTTAACGACATACTTCTTCAATTATGCAAATCCCAATCGAGAAATGGACACAAAGGCTGCATCTAAAAACTAGAGGCATAGAGTCATAATACTTACTTCTATAGTTGCAAAATTTTGTAATACCTTGCTTCTCAATTGTGTTTGACGTTAAGTCGAGAAAACTTTTTAAAAGATCGGAACGGTTTTGGAAGTAATCGATCAACAACTAGATATATTTAGACATAATAAATTATCTATGTATATTCATATTATGCCAATATATATCATTACTATATATATATATATACAAGGTGACCCAAAAAAAAAAGAACCCATATATTTTTGTAGAAGTAATATTGGTTCAGTTTTTGTTTTTTTTTGGTGGGGGTCTCCCTGTATATATATATATATATATATATACGTTTAGAAATAGAATTTATCATTTTATATATTTACATACATATATATATATATATATATATATATATATATATATATATTATATATAAACACGTCACTTTGATGGATTTTCCGTGTCATTTTTCAGTCTTCATTCTGTCTGGTTTCATTCCAAACCTTAGTGATACGTGTGTTTACCTGCAGAGGCTTTATATATACATATATATATGTGAGTGTGTGTGTGTGTGTGTGTGTTTATACGCATAGAAATGTTCGTAATATACGTATGGATATTTATATGAAGCATATATATATATATATATATATATATATAAATGTATATATACATACCTACTTATTTATATATCTTATGCGTATATATATATATATATACATCATATTTATATATATATATACATCAAATATATATATATATATATATATATATATATATATATATATATATATATATATACAAACATATGAACGTTTAATTTATATATTGATATATGCAATTTACTTATATCAGATATATACATATATATATATATATATATATATATATATATATATATATATATATATATATATATATATATATATATATATATGCAACATTTATACGAATATATCCATGGTCTTAATACGCTCCATATGCAAACCTACGTGTGTGTGTATGTATGTGTGTCTAACATACGTGTAAACGTATTAATACGTATAAACCTGTATATCCGGGTTCAGCAAGAATTTGTTTGGCCAATTGTTGTCCAAGTGTTACCTGTCGGCGTCTTTTCGTGAAATGAACAGGTGTCATAACTAATTATTTGACGAATGTAGAATCAGATTTTCTATGGCGTTCAAAGCAGGATAAGTAATAGAGAATCAAGGTGAGGGTAAGTGTGATTGCGGTTGTTATGATTTGGAAGAAAAGACGAAGCAAAGGTAAACAAACAAATAAACAAACAAGCCATCGTAAAAGAAAAAACAGATTATGTCGATGGTTTGGAAACGGAAAGGTAGCTTTAAAGAAAGCGTTGACGAAAGAGAGAAGAAAAAGAAAGCTCGTGAAAAGATTAAGGAAGGGGAAAATGATTAAATAATGACGTGTCAAAGAGAGATGTAAAAGATGAAGAAAAAAAAAGAAAAGAAAAGAAAACGCGCGAAAAGAAAAAAAGCAAAAGTAAGTAAGAAAAAAAAAGATAGACCCGCTAAAAGCACCTATTTCTTCCAGATCCCTGAAGTTAATCAGTAACAACCTTATTCTGTACTTGAATGAGCGACCACTTACAGACAGCAGATACTGTGAGTATGTATTTACCCAACCTCTCCACCTCGGAATTAAACTGTGTACTTATGCTAAACTGAATTGTTTGAAATGGAACTGTTTTTGACATTAAAATTGTCTATTTATGCTAAACTGAATTGTTGGAAATAGAACTGTTTTGATATTTAACTGTGAGCAAACAAAAAAACAGTACTTATATTGGACTGAATTATTTGAAATAGAATTGTTTATACGTATAAAAATGGATTTGTCATTAAATAACCTACATTAGTTGATATGACATAAAACCAAATCAAAAAAAAACTAAACCTCCACAATGGTCAGGATGTGACACTAGGTCGATTTTTTTAAACGGAGTAAAGCTAGTTTGAATTCAAAGTTTTCTTTCTCCGATACTAGTTGCTTAACCAAGGCTAAAAAAAAACAGTCTGTCCAACTATTTATACATAGCTAAATCGTATAATAAATGACTTTTCAACCGGATATACATAACTGTTTATTTCTTTTTCTCAAGTAAAGTGCTTTATAGAAATATTTAACGTACGTTTGCAGAGATCATGGCCTATCTCAGGCACGAGTTTTTAAGTGGCACAAAACATCTTCGTATGGCTGAGAAAATGTGGAAAATTGAGCTCGTCAATTTGTCTCTTCACAAACACTGGTAAATAAGACAAAAATGAATACGCTGATCAGTTCCGATCAACATTTGATAATGAGAATGAATGGTGGTAAACTAACAACAATTAGTCTATTAGCGATCAAGGATTATTGTATCCTATAACGAATGAATTTTCATCCGAAGATTACTGTATCGTATAATGAACGACTTTTCATCCAAGGGTTACTGTATCGTATAACGAACGACTTTTCATCCGAGGATTACTGCATCGTATAATGAACGACTTTTCATCCAAGGGTTACTGTATCGTATAACGAACGACTTTTTATCCGATGGTTACTGTATCTTATAATGGACGACTTTTTAAGATGAATTTTTCACCTAAAATTATTCTATATCTTGTTTCTTGCCTACGAAGATTGATATACCATTAAACAAAAAAACTAAACCAAACCTTGTTTCTTGGCTTAACCTTAGCATAACTTCGGTTGAAAGAGTCCCTATATAGCCTAAACCTAAACAAAGGTTATTAGTTAAGATAATTAAGTTTTTACAAAACATTGTCTATTTATAACACCAGCGCATAAAATAAATATAAACAAATCAAATCGTAAACAGACTAAACACGTAATATCCAAGTAAACATAATAGGTAACATCTTAGTCTAGACAAGCTTTTTTATTTACGATATTGCATTGATTTTGACTGTATTACAGCAGCTTTGAAAGTATAAGTGTTTGAACGCTTTCTCTTTAAGTCATTGTATGTTGAAGAAATATTTTTGTTGGCTAGAATAGTTAAAAGTCAGAGGTCGTTCATTACACGCAATATAAGATAATAATGCCTTTTTTTGAACCGATAAATTAAGGGTCTTTCATTACTCAAAGTCGTTTATTACAAGAGTATAAACGGTACACAAAAAGCAAACGTCTAACATTTCAACCCAAAAAGAATATTAACGCTCATCAGAATAACTCCAGCATCCCATTGCATTAAAAGCCCCACCAATAAACTGCATCTGATGATGATATTCAAGTCCTGGAGCTTTGGGGAATAAGGAGTACCCGTTCATTGCCATTACAGCCAGGTCTACTCTAACTCGCATTAGTAGTACCTATTAAGGTCCCTTTCTATGGGTCAAATAGAATTTTCAATCATTTACTAAGGATTATTATTATTATTATTATACCAGACACTAGCATAATGATTAGATTGTTCACCAATGGCCCGGGAGACCTGGGTTCAATCCCAGGTCGAGTCATACCAAAGACTTTAAAAATGGTACTTGATGCCTCCTTAACACTCAGCATTATAAGGTACGGATCAAGGGTAAAGTGGAGAAATCCAGGGAAAGGAGTAGCGCCCTCCCCTACACCTTGGTGTAGTAACTATCGAAAAGGGAGCCTTCTGGTCACCCTCGACTAAAGGGAGACAACTTTCATCATCATCATCATATCGTGCTGGCAGCACGGATATCCCTGACCCTCTCTCGCCACTCCTCCCAATCGTTCATCGCCCTAGGTAGGTCTTCAGGACAACAACCTGTATCCTCACATAGCTGCTGAATGTACGTTCGTGCTGGTCGTCCTGCTTTTGCGCGGCCGTGTGTGGGGATCCATAAGAGTACATCTCTTATGAGTTCATCTCTGCTTCTCCAGCAATGTCCTGCATGTCTGGTTCGCCTAACTTGAATAGTTTTCGTGATAGGGGGCAGGTGGCCGTACAGTTGGTGTCTTGTGGGGTGTTGCTGCCAGGACTTGTTCAGGATTGCACGCAGCATTCTTGTGTAATTGCCATCTAGTTTCTTCTCCAGCCGTTTTGTTAGCGTCCATGTAGTGCATCCATATAGCAGTATCGATGTGACCGCTGCCTGGAAGAAACTGCGTTTCATTTTATCGGTTAGGTCTGATTTCCATATAGTCGATAGCCTATTGATAGCTGTCCATGCTTTCGTTAACCTCGTTTCGATGTCCTTTTCGGTTGATTCGACGCTGCTTCCTAGGTACGTGAATTTGTCTACTAGTTTAAGAGGGGTTCCTTCTAGAGTGGAGATGTCCCCCGTTTGGTTATAGCACATATATTCCGTTTTGTGTGCATTAACATGGAGGCCTATGCTTGCTGCTGCTCGTTCCAAACTATGCAGAAGTGTTTCGGCTTGGTCAGGTGTATTTGCCAGTATCGCTATGTCATCGGCGTAGTCGGCGTCGGTAATTGTTGTTGCGGGGTATCTTCTGCTTCTTTTCTTCGTCAGTTCGAAGCCATTCTCTTTGATTTTGTCAATCGATGTTCTAAGTACGTAGTCTAGACAAATGATAAAGAGATACGGAGCCAGCGTGTCTCCTTGTAGTACTCCTACTACAATGTCGAAGTATTCTGTGTCTCCATACTTATTATTATTTGAAACCATACAGCTGTGTGCAAATTAACTCTATTCTATTACATAGAAATACTTACTGAACAGAATTACTAATGTTGAATAATGTTACCATCTGTGTGCAAATAAATGACTTATATTGAATAGAATTATTAATGTTAGTTAGGAATACTGCAAAGCATTCAACTGGGTTCAAACAAACGAGCTGTAACGAGTCGTTTAAAAATAGAGTTACCCACAAACTATTCGCTTACAAATCATACGCATACACACACACACACACACACATATATATATATATATATATATATATATCATCAAGTTCTGTAGACAGCGTATATTTCCCTGACACTCTCTCGCTATCCATCCCTATCATCCATCGCTCAAGGCAGGTACTCTGGGCTGCATCCTGTGTCTGAGCAAAACTTATATATATATATATATACACACACACACACACACATATATATATACACACACACACAAACACACACACATATATATGTATGTATATATACATATACACACACACACACACATATATATATATATACACATAGACACAGGATGCAGCCCATATATATATATATATATATATATAAGCTCTGCGCAAACACAGGATGCAGCCCAGATGACCTGCAATGATATGAACAATGGATGATCGGGGTGGATAGCGGGAAAGTGTCGGGGAATTCTACGCAAGGACGGATTTCCCTGACTCTCTCTCTCTCTCTCTCTCTCTCTCTCCCTCCATCAGTCCCTATCATCCATTGTTCCCGGCAGGTCTTCCAAACTACATCCTATGTCTTCACAGAGCTGTAGTAGATAAGTTCTTGCTTGTCGGCTAATACTGTCACGTTCATAGAACGTCACTTGTAAGTTCGACCCTTGCTTCTCCAGATGGAAGGTATGTGGCCGTACTGCTCTTGTTTTGCGAGCTGTTCCTTCCAGGTGTTGCTCAATATTGCTCGTCGTATTCTTGTGCAGTTTCCGTTTAGCTTTTTTCTCTATACGTTTTGTCAGCATCCATGTGGTTCATCCGTACAGTAGTACTGACACGAACATTGCTTGGAAGAAATCCTGTTTTACTTTATCAGATAGATCAGACCTCCATATGATCAATAGCAGTCCAAGCCTTCGCTAAGTACATAGTGACATCACTTTCAGTTGTTGAGACGCTGCTGCCGAGGTACGTGAACTTGTCTCATTTCAAAGGACCATCATTTAGAGTGTAGATGGCTCCTTCTCGATTTAAGACATGCACTCCGTTGTGTTTTCGTTCATGTGGAGTCCAGTGCTTTCTACTGCCTGCTCCAGGCTAAGCAGCTGGGATTTGGCTTGAGTATGTGTATTTGTCAGAAGCGCGATGTCATCTGTATCCTATTTACCCTATTTACCAACCCTTCCGTTCGGGCAGGATACGACACAAGGTCAATCTTTAAGCGGAGTTTAACAGGTTTGAATTCAGAGTTTTCCTTCTCCTAGACAAGTCGCCTCACCAAGGCTGAAGAACCTTGTCTGCCCTACTATTTACCCATAGCTGGAGGGAGAATATTTGGATTCATACCTTTCCCAAGGGTATTAGTGCCATGTGAAATGTAATCAGGCTCGTCCAGGATTTGTCCTCTGTATAGTCTACGTCCGTAATAGTTTCTGTGAGATATCGTCTGCTCCTTGGCTTTTTTTAGTGTAAAGTCATTTTCTTTTATTAGATCAATCGACGTTCGAAGTACGTAGTCTTGGCAGATTATAAATAGATATGGTGCTAATGTATCCCTCGCAGAACTCCAGCAACAATGTAGAAGTCTGTGTCTCCATCCAGTGAACGAACCTTGACTTTCATGTTTCTAAAGAGCATCATTATGGCTGTAAGATTTTGGAGGGGAGACCATATTTGCTCCATCTTTCCTCTGTGTATGGAATCAAATGCCTAGGAGAAATCTACAAACAATAGTGTTGCCTCGAGATTTTTTGCACAAACTCCTTAAATGATTCTCCTTATTGTTAGAATCTGTGATGTTTTGGCTCGATTTCTCCGAAAACTGTTCTGATTTTTCCAAAGAATTTTCTCAATTTCAGGTTCGATGCTATTGAGAAACAGAGCACTATAAACCGTAGCCAATTGAGAAGTAAGAGTTATGTCTCTGACGTTCTTGGTGATTCCGATGTTATCTTTCTAAGGGAAGGGGAGGATGCAATCTTATGTTCATCTCTCTACTGTATTCTGCTTGTATAAATCGAAGAAGTTAGTCATTAGATTTCCTTGTCTTCTATACTTCTGAGAATATTTCGTTGAGGTTAGCTGCTTTTCTGCTTTTAATTTTTTTTGTCTGTACAACGTTGAGTTCTTCTTGAGAAAGCTGTCCTAGTTTGATGTCTAGTTGGTTATTAATGATTTACAATTGTGGAAAATACATCAATTCCCGTCGAATACGATAAAAAGCAACACGGCAATATAAACGGATCAAGAAGAAAATATGAAGACAGAAAATGTCTATTATGTTCAACGAAATTTGTATTAATGAAGAAATGCTGCCAATATATAGATAGATAGATAGATAGATAGATAGATAGATAGATAAGAAAAAATATCAACAAGCCGTCATATGGCGGTTAAAAATTTATTTCAGCCAGCCACTCCATAAGAGAAACCAACCTCTTCAGATAGCCATCGCACAATGGAGAGAAAAAGATTTATAAAAGTTGTAAAAATATTTTTTCCAATAGATTCTTACACGTTTAAAGAAATAGAGCGGAGGACAAAAAAGATATGTGCTTGAATTTGTTGTCAGAACCAAATGTAATGTCATCGTCTCGTGTTATGTACTCTAATGTATCTTTAAAAAATTCTAGCACAACTCACAAAAATTTCAGCTACAAAAATCTTGTAAATAAATGAACATACTTTATTTTAAGAAAAAAATCTCTTTATTTATTCATTTATCTATTTATTAATTCATTTAAAAAAATACGGGGTGATAAACACTATTACTAATGACAAACTTATCTCGTTTAGTTTTGATATGTATACAGTTTTTATTTGATTTCCATTTAAGATTAAAATTTAGTCTTTATCGAATATCTTTATATATATATATATATATATATATATATATACATCATCATCATCATCATATCGCGCTGGTAGCGCGGATATCCCTGACCCTCTCTCGCCACTCCTCCCTATCGTTCATCGCCCTAGGTAGGTCTTCAGGACAACATCCTGTATCCTCACATAGCTGCTGAATGTACGTTCGAGCTGGTCGTCCTGCTTTTGCGCGGCCATGTGTGGGGATCCATAAGAGTACATCTCTTATGAGTTCATCTCTGTGTGAATACTGCCATTATAATTACGGTCAAAATCATTAATACCATCATGATAATTATTAATTATTTATAATCATATTACTAATAAAAAAAAAGGTAGCAATTATTACAATTCTTGCTCATTTATCATTATTATCATTATTATTAATATTAATATTATTACCGTTATTACAATAAAAATACTAATACTAATACCATTAATTTTATCTTACTATTGTTATCACGATCAATTTTCGATTATTAAACCCTTTCATGTGAGCTTAAATCTATTTTATGGCAGCATTTAAATATTAGTTCATTACATTCATTTAATAGATGGCGAGTAAATTTATATACAATGATGCTTTTTTTTTCTTCCTGGTAAAGGTTACGTCTACTATAGAAGCTTCTAAGAGTAAAAGATTTCTTAATAAATCTCCACTTATGAAGTCAGATCCCTATCTTTCAAACTCCAAAACCACTTCGATAAGGCTGTTTGGTTTCTGAGTAAAGAGTTGGAAAATGAGTGTCTTTGATTGTAGAACCTCTGTTTCTAACCTTCAGCTAAGATTCCAATAAAAGTCCTCTCCTCCTTACTATTTTTAATGGGGAAAATAGTTGCTAGGTAAACCACTATCTCGGAATTACACATCCCTCCCATGAGACAATATTTATTTCTACAATTACATTGTAATTTATTTGTTCGTTGAATATCTATTAGCGATTTGTCTATTAAATTCTTGTTATGATTATTAATTATTTTTTATATATTATTCATGCAAGAGTAATTAATTTTTAATGTGTTCCTATTAAAAATTTTATTCAATGAGTTGTCCTTGTTAAGATGTTTATCTATTAACTTAAGAATGTACTTGCCTATATTATTATTATTATTAGAAAGTTTACAGAAGGAGAAGGTTAAACCAGATTACATTTCTTTTCCTATACTTAGTTTTTTTATAACTATAATTAATATTATTGTCACTATCTTTATGTCTATAAATACAACTATCAATACCACTATTGTTGGTGGTGATGCCGTTGAAAATTTTCGATGAGAATAATAGAATCTTTTATGAAACCCGAAAATAAAAGTGGACTCCAGCAGAGGCGAGAATAACACAAACAATTTATAAACAATGAAGTTACTGAACACTGCAATATATATATATAGTCAGCATCCAAAGACAATGGGTGTGGATAATTCGCGTATAGAATATATGAGGAATTTCATTTAAATCTATGGGAGTGCTCGATGTTTGGCTATTGTTATACATTCCCTCTCCAGGATTATACACTTGCGAAAAGTAAGTATCCAATTAATCTCCTTTCATCTATGGGTAAATAGCTGGGCAAACTGAGGTCTTTAACCTTTGGATGACTACTGGTCTAGAAGTAGGAAAACTGAATTCAAACCTGTTAGATTTCGCTTTAAAAATTGACCTTGCGTTACATCCTGCTCGTGTGGAGGGATTGGTAAATATCTTTTTCAAAAAGTACAATCATTAGAGGATTGTAGAAATATATGAAACTTGATGTAATGAGACCGTCATAAGAAGGCGAGTTGACATTCATTTATTTTAGAATTTATCTTACTCTATGGGCCAGTATTGAGCACTTTGCTGGTTTATGAAAAATTATTTTTGGACTATTTATTCATTTCACCAACAAAAAAAACCCGAAGTGTTAAATGTTGACATGTAATCATATGTAAACAAATATATCCTCTGATTATTTTTTTCATTATATATATATATATAGGGAGTCCCCCTCGTCCATCGCATCATGGTTCCTAGTATATATATATATATATATATATTATAGAAAAAAATAATCAGAGGGTGTATTTATTTATATACAATAATATACCAACGTTAATGTTTCGGTTTGTATATATATATATATATATATATATATATATATATATATATATATATACGAATGTCGTTCAAAAATTTCTAAGCTTCAGACAGAAAAAAAGAGTCAGAGTTGAAAATTTTTGTTGTTACAAAATTTCTTATAAAACTAGGAAAATCTGAATTGTTTATATATATATATATATATATATATATTATTTTGAAATTGATATTTTCACTTTCCGTGGAGTAGGAATTCTTCTTCAACAAAGAAGTCCTGACTTACCAAGTGACCCAAAGGATGACAAATATGAAAAATCTTACCATCGATTTGGAAGTTCTTTAACTCAAAATCTAAGATAAATGCCTAATTAAAATTTTTTTTTAAATTCATTCAGCCGACGATATTAGTCAAATATCGAAGCCATAGAAATATAATACTATTCAAATTTCAGAATACAAATATAAATGGAAGTTTAGCAATCGAAAATTAATGTTTTGTATATAAATAAATAAATGCCATGATTTAGTTTTGATAAATATACAGATTTGGTAATGATTTGCTTCAAAAGCTAATATTTCTTCAACGCAAAGATATTTAAATCCTAGTCAAAGGGAAATAACTCATTATTTCAATTAAGAGTTTATTCCCTTAGATTCTTAATGGAATCAATTTTATGAAGCTAAATTTCAGACAAGAGATTTACTGATTGATTGATTATTAACAACATGTTACCCCTTTTGGAGTTATTTTGTGCCTAGAGGTTGGGAAACTGAGTTCATTATATGTTCATGTGTAGGTTTTGTGCAGTTTTTTTCAATAGATTTTTGTTTGGTTGGGTTTTTTTATGGGGGTGGGGGTCACACAGTCTTATCGAAATTACTAATTTCTAAACAGGTCTATCGAACAGATACATAGGACCCTAAATGTTAGCACAACTAAAGGTCAGTGTGGACTAGGAAGTAATCAAGTAATCCAGTATCCCACACTTTTCTTATCTAAAAAACTAGAACCTCACTATCAGATGTAGATTTGTGGTATAACTAGCAAACTCTAGGTGAGACCTTGTGACTAATTGGCTGGACTGCGACATCGAACTCCAGTCGTGTTATCGCGTTCATTTTCGGAAAAAATATGTACTCCCTTATCCCACAACCACTTGCCGTGGGTAAATGGAATTGACTATAAAAAAATTTCCAAGCCGCGGTCGTATCAATACCCCTATATGGATGCACCACATGAACGCTAACAAAGCGTATGGAGAAAAAGCTTGACGGCAATTACACAAGAATGCTGCGAGCTGTATTGAACAAGTCCTGGAGACAATACCCAACAAAATGGCACCTGTACGGCCACCTACCACCTATCACGAAAACCATCCAAATTAGACAAACCAGACATGCGGGACACTGCTGGAGAAGTAAGGATGAACTCATGAGCTATGTGCTCCTGTGGATCCCATCACCTAGACGAGCAAAGGTTGATTTACCAGCTAGAACCTATTTACAGCAGCTCAGTGCCGATACAGGATGTAGCTTGGAAGACCTTTCAGGATCGACGGAAGATACAGACGGGTGGCGAGAGAGGGTCAGAGAAACCCTTGCTAACAGCAGGAGACGATGATGATGATGACAGAATTTTCAATATATTTGAAAAATATGGAGGTGGGGGCTTCAGTGGGTAATTTCTAACATTAGGTTCTGCAGTTTTCTAGTTCGGATACTGATTTTTTCTTAAATTTTACAGACGACGAAATTTAAGAAAAAAAATTTTATACGATAGAAGCAAAGAAAAATAAAGATAGAAAGGATAAAATGTTGCAAATTTGTCGTAATTTTCGAGAACTTATCTAAGAGAGAGAGTCCAGAAAACAAAAGTTCTTTGAATTTGATAAGTTTTTGTGATTTCGTCGAAATTTTTCGTTGAATTTTGAACTTTCGTTTAACTTTACTTGAGTTTTCTGTTAAGTTGACTTTAAGTCGAATTCTTGGATTTTGTTGTTTGAGTGATTTTTTTAAGTTAACTTTAAGTTGAATTTCTCGGGTAGCTCCTTGCCAATTCATAAGTGAACCGAAGAGAGGAAAAGGAACCAGTCTGATGAGTTACGCATCTCGGCCTTTAATCTGAGATTTCAACGCACTAAGCCCAATCCCAAGATTTCGTCCATCCAGATATTACCTACCCCCATGGTTCTAAAAGGGGTGTGAGTTGGGTTTATTAGTCAATGCTTGGAGCACCCCATTTAGGGAGAATGCCGAGAGGACAGAACAAATATTTTCACCAAGAGATTTACTTCCTGCAGGTTCCTTCCATTTTCAACGGTTAAAGGAGCGAGTAACAAATGCCTGTCCACTGGCTATCTCTTTTACTGCTTCATAGGCCGGCATCCGGGGATGCACTAAAGTTTTAGAGGTCACTGTGTCGAAGAAATAGTAGGGCATTTCTTGGTGCTTTATTGTCTTGACCTAATTCTTCTTTCACTCTGAAAGCGCTAAAGTTGCTGTTAATTTGTCACACGTGGTCAGTCTTATTCTATTGTTAGAAATAAATTTTTATCGTGACTCATCTTCTACAAGAATGACTTTGGAATTAAACCCACAAAGGTTATGCTATTAAAGAAACTAAACCAGACCACTTCTTTTGCAAAGGGGCTTACGCCTTTGCAGAATATATAGTCGGCGTATTATCAATCCTATCAACAGTGTGTATACGACACTGACCAAATGATGTAAAAAAACCTGTTACATAGCCATACATGAATATGTGAAATGTACATAGAATGTTCATAACTCATATGTAGATAACATAGGAATCCCGAAACACAAGAAACACTTACGACTTCTTTGTTCAGGCACGAAACATTTTATTACCTTTGAGTTAAGAGTTTTTTCGACATAAGGAGAGAGATACACAATCTTTCTATGCTGACTTTTCCATCTGCCCCCACCACCACGTGCGGCACGCGCCGCAAGGCCTCGGTGAGCCCCGAAAGTCAACCTTCTTCTTCCAAGGCAGGAACTCAACTCACTGACTTTTCTCAAATCTCTGCCCACGCTTCCGGTGCGTGACGTCACTCACATCTGGTCATTTCCTATCTGGGGTTTTATTTTGACATCTGTGAATGACGCGTCCTCTCCGCGCACGCGTGAACACCTGCGTTCATGTTGCACCTAACTAACCCATGTGCTAAGCGAAAGGTTCCCAGTCCAACCAAACCGAAAGGCAAGATATATAAAACGAAATCCCTCGGCCATTATATTACAAACCGAGAAGCAAGAAAATTGAAGTATATTAAGTTCGGAGACAAGAAAATTGTAGAAAGTGAAAGAGCAAAACAGATTTATTGCAGTCTATATAGATATTCTGTCTTTAGCGATTTCAATAAATGACTTGAGTTACAATGACAAAGGAATTTCACATAGTCTGTAATGAGACAGATTTTGTGACCTGTAAATATACACAAGTCTTGCAATATTTTTTTTTTTTTTTATCTGAACTTAGAATTATTCTAATAGAGAAACAAAAACTGGAAGTCTTATCTTGGAAACAGCGATTAGAATCCGTTTTTGTGTTATTTTGTTTGTTTTTTCTTTTTGTTTTCTTTGTTAGTTTTGTTTTTTGTTTGTTTTTTTAATACTGTTATAATTTTTGTCTATTTATTTATTTGTTTCTTTGCTTGTTCGTTTGTTTGTTTTCTGTTTCTTGGGATTTTTTTTAGTAGGGTATTTTTTTTTCTTTACTTTTTTTCCCTTTTTTCTTTTTCTTTTTCCTGATGTTTATTGTTTCCACGACTTTTTGCCGAATCCCCTCTTTGACCTTCTAGTATACAATTTGCATTGAAGCTGTTTCTTTTTCAATTTTTCCGTTCGTACTCGATGACGAAAGGTCTCATAAGTGAACCGAAGGCAGGAAGAAGAACCGTCCTAATTTGTTACGCTTCTCGGCCTTTCATCTGAGATTTCAATGCACTAAGACCAATCCCAAAGTTCGTCCATCCATATATTACCAAACCTCGTGGTTCTAAAAGGGGTGAGAGTTGGGTTTATTGGTCAATACTAGGAGCACCCCATTTAAGGAGAATGCCGAGAGGACATGACAATTTTTTCACCAAGAGATTTGCTTCCTGCAGATTCTTTACATTAACCCAAATATGACAATCTTCTGTCTCTGGGTGCATATTGCTACAATAATGTATCTATATACAAATGTGTAGTAAGGCAGTGGTCATTCATTTAAGCATGTTTCATTAAATAATAAAGACAAATTTTGTCTGTATAATTTATTTAAGGTCCTTTCAAGTTTCCTGATAAGTGTCTTAGTTTAAGGTTGGAATTGGTAGATGAATTTCCCAAAATTGTCCCGAGCGCTTTCGGATCCCTCATAGGCCATCATCAGGGGCTGCTTGCTTGTGTAAGGTATGTTGTTTTTAAAAATTAGTTTTGAAAGTTTTTTATAACATAACAAAAATATGCGAACGCAAGCAACCCCTAATGTTGGCCTATGAAGGGTCCAAAAGCGCTCGGGACAATTTTGGGAAATTCATCTACCAATTCCGACCTGAAACAAAGGCATTTATCAGGAAACTTGAAAGGATCTTAAATGAACTATACAGACAAAATTTGTCTTTATTATTTAATGAAACATGCCTATATGCATATGTATACATGTAAGCGCAACATGTATATGCATGTTAGAGTGAGCGTATCTGCACTGGGGAGGGTGTAGGCATAGGTAGCGTCTATGTATGTATGTATGGGAAAAAATGGCTTCAGATAGAAGTAAGTGGCGGAAACTGATTCACGAAAGCATAGAATCCTTTGAGAATAGCCGTATGCAGTACAGCGTTTACAAACGTCTGATTCGCAAAGGCGAACAGGGTCCAGCACCGGGTCCACAAAGTCACCACGCTAACTATGACATATGTGGAAAATTGTGCGTATCTCTTGCTGGTCTCAAAAGCCATCTGCGTAAATGTGAAAAATCTATCTTGCATCCAAATAATGTCACTGTAAACAAAACTGATCGGTTGGGCCAATTCTGTGGCAAAATCTGTCGCAGTTTGGCAGGCCTGAAGAATCCCCTACGAACACATACAATTTAAGGGGGGGGTAAAAAAAAGGGGAACATAAGATAAACGAGGTGGTCACGCTCGAAACCGAGAGGACAGCCATCATGTATGTATGTACTCGGATGTCTTTGTATATATAAAAAGTAGCAAAACAAGTTTGATTTGGTTTCTTTGTTTAATGGCATATCAACCTTCTTGGGTTATTTAATGCTAAAGCCATTCTTGTAGAACAACAACAGCGATACTATTTAATCTATAGCGGCATTTGTCCTCCGTCCCACAAACAGGTAGAGTATGGCACATGGCCTTTTTTAAGGTGGGTCCGGGCGCAGGGCCGGAGCCCACACGCGTTCGGCATTTCCAAAAATGCCTCGGGACTCGTCGGCATTTCCCTAGCACCAGGCGATAAACCTAACCTCTCCAATGAGGGTTAAAGCCTGGTGGGACGGCCCCTTGAGGCCAGAGGTATGTCCAGTGACGAGACACACCCGACTATTTAATCTATAGCTGGGGGTATTAGAGGGTCCTTAGCTTTCCAAAGAAATTTAGTCTGAAAGTAAACGTAACAGCATCTTGTGGGGCCGTCTAAGATAGTCGACCCAACAAATTTTTAAAATGAGGGATGTGACACAGGAAAGGTATGGATAACAAAAAGCGAAGTGATTATGTTAAAAGAACCAATTTTTTATTTGGTAAGAAATAACAAGATAAGTGTTTGAGGGAAATTCCTGTTTATTTCGAAAGCATAGATTTGACTGTCTTATAGTTCTTGGCGACAGTGATTCTTAATGATATTGAACAGACTGCTGGTGCAGCTATATGGCCAGGTAGTCTGTGGACGACCAGAGGATTAGAAGTATGGGGTGCTGAGGCAAGCTGGTTGATGTTGTGACACGATGCAGAATTGAACATTTTTTGGTATCGTTGAATATGAAGTTGAATGAGGCGTGTGTGTGTGTGTCCAGATTTGAACATGGGTGTACCTACCCAAGTAAAAAAAAAAAAAAAAAAAAAAAAAAAATGAAAGAAAAGTTTTTTTCTCTTGAGATGTCAGATCACTGGGTGAAAGGCCCTGGCCGCCACTAAATCTGGTTTTGACTTCATGCCCCAAATTTTAGATTCTCGGCCTGATAAAAAAATTCATGTTTCTTCAATCGGCGGGAAATTTAGTTCCGGATTTTCTAAATAAATAGAGGTAGCTTCTTGAGAGAAGGGGCAGTTGTCTTCACAGGTGTTTAGAGGTAGTTATGAGAGTAGGCGGTCCGCACGTGCCGTGGGTCTTTGCATGTGCCGAAATAGTAAAATATAGTAGCGATGAGTGTCGCGTCGCCCCTCTCAAATCCGATTGAGAGAAATAAAAAAAAGCATCCAAATCAAAAGAATCTTGGACTTTTCTATCAGCTTGGGTGACGAAACGGCCGGAGAAAATATCCGTGGATACGAACTGTTAATATCGCCTAAAAGGGGGTATTAAAATATGCCAGTGGTTGAATCAGCGGTTCATCTGGGGTTTAGTCGGTATTCGCAGCGAGTTTGCTGATAAAGTCGTCGGCATTTCGAACGGTATTGTCAGCCCGCCAACTTTAATCATCTTCATTTCTTCTTCATGCTTCTTTCACGAGACTGGTTTAGGTCAATTCAAAAACAGAGGCCTTTGTTCGGCGTTCCTATTTTCTTTTGGAATTATATCCATCTACGACTTACAGAAAAGTCTGAAATATACAAAATTCGCTCTCAACCCTGGGCCAACGCTCAGAACGGCGTAACGACTAATCACTCTTCTGCCGGTTCCCTTCGATCTCACTGACTCAGGGTCGAAAAATATTCCGTCGTTATATAATTTTTTTTCAGACGCCCATGCATACCACCCACGCAATGCACAGGAGATTTCTGCTATCTTTTGTTTACCTTAGGATACAAGTGCATCCTTCTTTAATATTACACGGCCTGTCAAATATGTAACAATACCAGTGAAAGGTAGAGTCAAAGTGGACGACTCACTTTAATCCTTTCACTTCGGATCATGCCTGCTAACCTAATGTTGTCTATGACTGCTGGCTCTAATGCGTCAAATTTTGGCAGGAATATTTCTCTTTATTGTTGTTCAATGAAACTGGTCACTATACGATCAAACGAATAATTCTAATAATAATAATAATCTAACACGAATAATTCTATTTATAATTTATTCATAATTTATCATTTGTTTACACAGTCAAATGTTTTCAAGTATTGATATTTAACACAAACCTCAATTAGATAATTAAAGTTCTTTTTCAAGCAATTCAGTTTAGCATAAGTCATTTGTTTGCACTCATTTAAACTGTACTTTGATATTTAAACTATCAAAGTTATATTTGACCCATAAATAGGGGTATCAGGTGCTACCACTCCAGGCCCGAGTGGACCTGGGAGCGATGGCAATGAAGGGGAGCTCCACATTCCCACTATCTGTATCAAAGCAAAAAGTTTTGGTCAATTGGTTCTTGAATGAACCAAAATTTTTGCCAGTCCTTGTTATGAAGAGTCTTATAAAAAAATAGTACATTTTCATTAAGTAAATCTCACTTCGTATCTGTCGCTTAAAGGCCGTAATCAGTTGAGCATTGATAGAAAAACCGTTAATCACTTCCCAAATTTTAAAGTGGTTTTTGAGTTTGCTTAGTGGATCGGAGGTGAATTAATATTTAACACAGGAATGAGTCGTTTCTTCTTCTCCCACCCACCCCAGGACAGCCTCCAATACTCCAGTGTTTCTTTAGTTCAGCATATGATAATAAAGACCACTCCCTTTCCCCTCCCCCACTTCTTTTCTGGGGCTTCAAGCTAAAAAAATAAATAAAATAAAATAAAAAATTTGAATTTTTTTTTTTTTTTTTTTAATTCTCCAATACTCTAGAAGGCTTCTTGCTTCTCGACTTCCTTCCACTTTCATTCTTAGCTTAATAACTGTCAAGTTCCCGGGCTAAACGGACATTCGCATCTAGTGGGAGATTTAAAGTTAATCACATGGTCCCAGGGGACCTTCTCCTCAGGCAGTAATGTCACCTTGTCTAAAAGAGGCAGGGCTAAGTTTTTGTTTTTTGTTGTTTCTTTTTTTTGTTTTTTTTGGGGGGGGGGCTCGGAGCCTGAGGCACCCTTGAAGAGGAATACCAACGGGACCAAGTATTTTTTGTTTTTATAGGAAATAGAAATAAAACCGAGATTAAGCAGAACTATATCAGAGGCAAAAGACATTTGTCAACCTTCGTCTGTCTTTTGAGATCTTGCCATTCATCAACTGTCTGCCTCTAAGCACGATCTGTTTATCACCCAACGGTGTAAAGGCAGATAACGTTTTTACTTGATCGATTTGGTCATTTCTATTTCAGTACCCTACTCTCGGAAAATCTATCATTGTAGAAAGACAATAGTGTTATTACTTTACTCATACCTGGGGCAGGGAGGAATGGGGGGGGTCCATACTTTTCCCCCAATGGTATGAGTGAAAGTGAACGGAATATCCCAACTGTTCGAATTCGCTTACAACGATGTCACAGTCCAGCACTTTAAACCAGTACACCACGAGGAGAAAAGTAATAGTCGGGTTTATACCATTCTCAAAAGGTATTAACGCTATTCAAAATGGAAACTACCTCGTCTAAGATTCAAACTCTGCTCACCGCATTCATTTTCAACAAGGATAACTGTTGCAATACGAGCGCCTCCCATTTTGATTGGATAATGTTTCACTAGAAATCAAATCCGAGAACATTTTGTTTAGAAGATTAACTTTAAAAGAATGTTTTAAAATATTGGTGAGGTTAACTTATTTTTATGGTTGATACACTGTCCATAACCCTAACCCAGAAACATATGGGCATCATGGATTTTTATTAAAGCAATATATTTCAATTGCTCTTGCTGAAAGAATAAGGCAATTTCCAGTTCAATTTGAAACTGAATGAATTTTGTTGAATGTCATTTTTCAATCATCGAAATTATTGATAAAACAAAGTGCTAATTAGAATACTTCACTTCCTCCGTCATCGGAAGAGGACAGTTGTTACAAGAATTCCACAGGTTTACAGATCTAGTTTTCTTTATTATCATAATAGGTTTGGGTTGGTTGGGTTTATGGTATATCAACACTCATGGGTTATTTAATGCCAAATCATTTATATATATATATATATATATATATATATATATATATATATATATATATATATATATATATATATTTGTAAGCAAATAGTTTGTAGGTAATATCATTTTTAAATAAGCCAGAGGTCACTTGTTTGCACACAGTAAAATGGTTTCATGTATAGTAAATGATTAGTTCTGTTTGACCCATAGATAGGACCCTAACAGGTACTAACACTCTGGATCAGAGTGGACCTGGGAGTAATGGCAATAATGTAGTACTCCACATTCCTCAAAGCTCCAGTACTAGAGACTCACCATCAGATGGTTTAGTCACATATCCAGGACATGTGTGGCAGTAGTGAGGAGCTGGGTGATTATCCCTCTGCAGAGATACAATTGGCATATTCTACAGCCCTAATTGACTGGGTTAAGGAGTAATTGGGGCACAGATCAGTTTTAACAGAGACTAGTTGCAGTCCAGAGCAGTGGCTGCTGTACCTACTATTGTTCTTTGAGGGAATGACAGTAGAATTAAGAGGGGACCATTAAACAGAATAAGAGAGGAAACTGACCAAGTCTTTGTAATGTGATCAGTATCACAATAGTGAGGGATCAACACCGAAGTCAAAGAGTCAAACGCCTGACCCCCCAACCAAAAAAAAAAAAATCAATAAACCGGAAGAGAAATTGGTATTTATAAATACAGCTGTACAACCGGCTCATTGGCCTAGTGGGTAGAGTGTTCGCTAATGGTCTGGGAGACCTGGGTTCAATCCCAGGTCGTGTCATACCAAAGACTTTAAAAATGGTACTTGATACCTCCTTGCAATATAAGGTACATATCAAGTGTAAAGTGGAGCAATCCAGAGAAAGGAGGAGTAGTACCCTCCCCTAGACCTTGGTGGTGTAGTAGCTATTGAAAAGGGAGCCTTCTGGTCGCCCTCGACTATGGTCGCCAACTTTACTTTTTACTTACATGTGTATTCAGATATTTGTTTACCTCCACAAAAAATAAAGAAAGAAAAGAAAGAAAGAAAGAAACTCTGGTTTGAAAAAAATCCAGTGACTAATAGAGCTCCTTTCGAGAAACAGTGTGGAGAGAAAGTGACATTAATTAGATGGCGAGGCTGGGTGCACCATGATGATAACTGCCAAAAGGGTCCAAAGAGTTAAACAGTAAACTAATTTTACAGTGGAATGACTTCACAGGCACTCAGAAATCTCCCCAAATGATAAATTTTAAAAAACAAAATAAAAAGATAACACTAACAGAAAAATTTCAAATAGCCAATATATTTATTCTTAGAAAAGATTTTTTTCTTCTTTTTAAGTTGGGCGAGTGATGGAAAAAAGTAAATTTTCATGGATCATAAGAAAATAATGATGAGGAGAAAAAAATAAATAAAAATAAAAAATCTTTTTCAATGTTGCAAAAAGAAAAAGGATGATTTACAATCTCAAAATTAAAAGGTGAGGATAGGAAAATGATTTGAAGGGAGGAAGGAATTAAAAGCAAAAATAAACAAACAAAAATACAAGTCAAAAACTCATTGATTAAAATCAACATTGATGAAGAAAAAAAAAAAAAAAACACCGTGACAAGAATATTTTTTTTATAAAAAGAGATGAAATATTTATAAACTATTTATCTCAATGATAAATGAAAAAATGATTTGATGATAAAGTTTTTCCACAAAAATTTTTAATTTGTGGTTTCATTTATTTTCAGCTTTTATTCTATATCAATTACACATCATCCTATAGTTTAGCTGTCACTCATCTGATAATATCAGCAAATTCAATCTTACCCAATTTGAATACTAGTCTTACTCTCAAATGATACAAAAAAGGAAGTAGATGAAGAAAAGAAATCCCTTGAACTTTTCTGCAAAATTGATAATCCAAGCAAATTGATGCTCTGGACAAGAAATCAGATGTTCTGTCTAGGGTTTTGCAAAGGGGGTTGTTAACATTAAAAAGATTCTTTGGACATTTGAACTCCTTGTTTTTGTTTGTTATTTACAAAAAATCAACTAGTACATTCTTCAACCTTTTTCAGGCATAATATGCATCTCTGTAAGGAAATTGAATTTTATTTTAGTCTCTTTGGAATACATATTTAAAAAAAAAAATTTTTTAAAAGAGGGTATCTAACAATTTAAAAAAAAAAATTATGTGGAATAATTCTGAGGTCTTTTCACAAAACTCAACAGAAAAGGAGGTGGGGTCACCAACATAAATTTTTTTTTTATTTTTATTTAATTTTATTTTATTGAATTAATTTAGAGGGCTATTGCAATGCAAAATAAGTGAGTAATTGATTTTTAAGTAAAACTTCATTGTCAGAGACTTTTTCCATAAATGAACACTATGTCGGATGTTCAAATATTTTTTGAACATTGTAAACATTGTGTCACATAGGGTGTTTAAACGCCAGGCTGAATAGACCTGACTTCAGTTGTCTTAATTAATTTCATTATTTTATTTTAAACTTAAATATGTATCTAAAATGTGCATATTAGTTAATGATATATCCAGTATTTAATTCTAACCTACTGTTAATCAGAGGGTGTAAGTTCGCTATTAATAAAGCTTCCTTAAATCTGAGATTATCAAAATTATCTACTATTGCTTCTATCTTAATCGAAAAATTATCATTTTTTCCATTTAATTAAATGTTTATGGAATGAGGATGCACGTGTGTTGAGGTGTTCTTTAATTCTCATGTGGGGTGGGGGCCCTGATTGTACTTCCTATATAAAAATTATGTCATTTTAAGCAAATTAAACAATAAATAGCCCAAGTTTTTTGGCATATATTTGGATCTCTTATTGGGCAGTTGGCTAGAGTGCATGTAATAATAAAATGAAATTGATTAGGACAACTGAAGTCATGTCTGTTCAGCATGGCATTTAAACACCCCACATAGCACCATGGTTACAACACCCAAAATGGTTCTGTGACACCATGTTTACTATGTCAAAAAAAAAAAAAAAAAAAAGGGGAAAAAAAAAAAAAAAAAAAAAATGAACATCCAACATTGTGTTCATTTATAAAAAAAAGTCTGACAAAGTTTTACTTTGAAATAAATTAGACTCAAATAATTATTAATTCACATTGCAAAAGCCCTCTAAATTAATTCAATAAAATAAAATAATTTGTGCAATGCTTCAAGCAAATTACATTTTTTTTTCTTTTAATTTTATTATTATTATTATTATTATTATTCATACAGTTAGAGTGCTGTTGCAAAATGGTATCATTCTTACCCAATGATTCTGCCACAAGTAAGAAGAGACAAGATCAATTTCTAAGCATAGTTGAGCAGGTTTGAATTCAGTTTTTCTTCTCCAGGACTGATTGCTAGACCAAGGCTAAATTACTCAGTTTACTTTTTATTATTAGCTTGGGAAAGAAGAGAGATCCATGCCTTTTGCAAGGGCATTAGCACAAAGTGATACAGAGACATATATCATACATCAAAATGAAGCTGGTCCTCCATGGATCCCATCATCGTCACTGCCATAATGTTTATCATTTCTTCGGCCCCACAAAAGAGGGTTCAAGAGGCAATCATTATGCCAGTGACAAACTGGCTCAAAGAACAAAAGAATTTTACAAGGCAGTTATACATGCTGTCATTCAAAGGTGGAACATTGTTATCGAGAGAAATGGTGACTATATTGAGAAGTAGGGATGTGATTCTTAGAGGACCAGCTTCATTTTGATATATGATACATGCTCCCGTATTGGGCATCTCAGGTGGCGTAATGGTTAGCAAGGTAGTCAAGCAAACTTTCACGAGAGAGAGAGACTCATTGGGTGCTCCATTCATAAGCCCTTGTGCCACATCTGAGCAAAACGCTTAGCAAATTACTACATGTTCCTGTGTTGGTAATTACTCTTGTACAAAAGAAAAAGTCATTACTTTTTGATTCACCTTTATAACTAAACAACTTGTATAATAAAATAAGAATGCCTTGATGAGTCAGTGCCCATTTGAGGAGAAAAAAAAAATGACCCCCTCTTAATACTAAAGCATTGTAAGTACATTTGTACTCACCCAGTCTGAACACAGCAACTTTCTTTTTTTCTGAACTGAAAATACATCAGCACAACTCCATACCATTCCAAAAGTGGAGTTTGAGATGCTTCAACCAAAGGAAAACTCACTGGAGTAAATTCTGTGGAATATTGCAGGGGAGTATTTTGATAAAAATTAGCATTATTAATTTCTGTCTTAGTAAATACAGCCTCAGTTTGGATATGTTTTGAATGCAAATTTGTATCTTGACTTTACAAAAAAAAAAAAAAATAATAATTAACATACCAGATTTATTCCTTACAAATTTTATACCTGACAAGCTGAAGAATGGATCACCCACCGAGTTAACAACATTGAATTTACAAAAAAAAAAAAAAAAAAGAAAGATCGATTGTCCGAAAACTTCCTCCTAGGGTTTCAGCTATCATCATATCTAGAAATAACACTAGAAAAACAAATCATAATTTTCAGAACAGGAGAAAAGTATTCATAAAAACTGTTTAGCAGAAAAAGATAGGTCAGTGCAAGTTTACTAGTTTTAATCTCATTATTGACCTTATTTTAGGCGAGTCAATAAGTCAGTGGAATGACTTATATACAAAAAGAAAAATATATCCTATTAATATAGATCTTAATTAGAGGGAAAAGTTACTCATTTTGGAGTATTACAAACAGATTAACAGTTTTCACTAATACTTTTTTTTTTAAATAAAAAAAAAAAAAAATAAAAAAATAAATGTAAATGAAGAGAATGGGGACATTACAAAGCTACATAAAAAAAGGAGTTGAAATAATCCACAACAAAGCTGCATTACAGGTCATAAATAAAGACCACCCCACATACTCATTTCTGGAACATACATAAAAGATTTTCCTTATTTACCAATTATGGTGGAGTGGGGATCAAAATTAACGTTGACATCTCCATAGCAGCTCTGTTGAGAAAAAAAAAAATTCAATTAAAAAAAGAAGAAGGGGAGCACAGCTATTTTTGAATGTTTAAGTGAGTAAGGGGTCACTACCTGATCATTCAAGAAAAGAACAGGCTGGGAAAGAATGAAGGAACAGCAACAACAGAGTTGAAAGGAGAACATAGATGTAATGATGAGAGAGAGAGGAGAGAAAAGGTGAGAGTGAGTGATAGAAAGGAAAAGATGCATGCAGTATCAGCTTTATGAGACATTGACTTGAGTTCAACTGTCAGTGGGGCTGCTATTCATGACATCTTGCTGCTGCTGCTCAACTCAAATCTGCAAAATTAAAGAAAAGTGATTTTTATTCTATATATATTATACAAACATACACAAAATACAAAAAATTACTTAAGCTAAAAGTAAACTTGGACTAATTTTGGAATGAAAGTTTTGTTTTTTTAATAACTAAAAAAAAAAAAAAAAATAAAATAAAATAAAAACTTTCATTTCAAAATTAGTCCAAGTTTACTTTTGGCTTACATAATTTTTTTTTATTTTGTGTATGTTTGTATAATATATATGAATTTGTATACATTTGTATAATATATATACATTAAAAAAAACAACTTTAGTAGCCATTAAATTTAAAGTAATCATTCCATTCATAGTTTATTATAAATTGCAAATTATTAAATAAAGAGTCCTATCATGCATGATAGAGTGCCCAACAGTTCAGTTAAAATATAAATTATTAGACTGCTTACATAGGTAACAATTCATAATGGTGAATGCTTGTTGGTCTGGTTTATTTATTTAATGATACATCAACTCCTTATGAGTTATTTAATGCCAAAATTTCATACATTTGTAAATAAATAACTATATTTTTACAGTTATATATGGTTTTCAGTATTCCAATGAAATACTAATGATTTTCAAACAGACCTATTTGACCCATAGATAGGACCCCAACTGATACTACCACTCAAGGTCAAAGTGGACCTAGAAGTAATGGCAATGAAAGGGTACTCCATAATCCCCAAAACTAGAGCCTTACAGCTGGATCAAGTTTAATGTCATACCCAGGACAGAAGCTTGTATAGAACAAGCCACACTTTTTGGATAAGCTAATAATAGAAGAATGGAGCACCCATGTGCTACAGATTCTCCAAACAATACTTCCTAGGTTTTGAATTCAGAATTTCTTTTTTCTGAACTGGTAGTCTTACCAAAACCAAAAAGCCTTATCTGCCCAACTATTTACTTCAAGCTGGTGGGCAAAGAGAAAGCTTCATGCTTTTCCTAAAGCAGCATCATGCATGCTGTCAAATGCTAACAACTTAGTCCAGAACTTGAATTTTTGCTTTCTGATATAATCATGAATTTGCAAACTGGATTGGAAATTGCTTTATTTACTATGAACAGTTTAACACAATTCCATTAATAAAAATATTGCTGTGATATATCATTTTTGAGGAGTTTCAGTAACATACAAAAATAAAATAATGTTGATTATACAAATTTAAAGTGAGTAATCATTTCAAGGAACTTTTCATATTTAATCTTAAAATTTCATTATATATGTTACTTTATTAAAAATTAACAATGTAAAATTTGTTAAATTTAATATTGTTTAAAAACATATTGAGTAAATTATTATAAGCAGTCATTTACTCCCCATAAATAACTGAATTTTAAGGTAACATACAGTAAACTTTGGCCAATAGGGGAACTTTAAGTGCAGTTTGATTTGATGGATAAATATTTCCCATAACCTATTAGGTCACTCAGTATTTCTCCTTCATGGTATCTGACAGGAGAATGAGATTAACTCGATGATACTCATCTCCTCTCCTATAATAGGTCATCTAAGTGTCATAAAAAGTTTGGTTGAGTTTTATGGCATATCAGCCACAGCAGGTTATTTAATGCCAAATCCTGTTTATACATATACATTAGATATATATATATATATATACAATTTGTAAACATTTTGTAGATAACATTCTTAAACAAGCCTGAGCTCTTTTTTGCACACAGTTAAATGGTTTCAAGTACTGTTATATAACAGTCACAATTTAACAGCAGTCATTTGCTTGCACACAGTTTATTCTATTGGACTCATAGACAGGGTCAGAGTGGACATGGGAGCAATGGCAATAAAGGAGTACTCCCCATTCCCCAAATCTCCAAAGCTGGAGCCTTGCCATCAAATGGTTTAATATCATATCCAGGACACTTATTGAGGGGGGCATCTTACCAGAGATACAGTCATATTCTACAGCCCCAGCCAACTGGGATTGCTCCCTAAGTAACATGTGACAGGTTGTACTTGGTTACATGATACAATTAGTTGCACCGTGGTGTAATGATTATTATCAAAGGAAATGGACATGACATGAATTCAAATCCTCGACAAGACTGTTTGCATTTTACAATGCACCAATACCCTTGGGAAAGGTATGGATCAAATTATTCTCCCTCCAGCTATGGGTAAATAGTAGAGCAGACTAGGTTCTTTAACCTTGATTAGGCAACTAGTCTAGGGGAAGGCAAATTGAATTCAAACCTGTTAAACTCAGTTCAAAAAGTGAACCTGTATCACATTCTGTCCATGCGAATGGGATGGTAAATACATACAAGATACAATCAACAAGGAATAGTTTAATTTAACAGATATCAAAATCCAAACTTCAAGTCACACTGAAAGCACTAGTTTTCACTAGTTCACCAAAGTTAAGAAGCAATAAGCCTGATCATTACTTAAAAGGGTGACCACTTAGTAAGAGCAAGAACCATAAGCAATCTGAGTTCATGTGTCTGACAAAGTAAAGCTAAGAAAAAATTTATAAGGAACCTCATATAGCGTAATGGTAACAAGAAATAATAGCTATTAAAATCTGTATTTAATATCAGCTTTTCTGGGATTATCAGTTGATTATAAAGTGTGAGATTTAGTGATTGAAAAAAGCATTATCAAAAACAAAGTTATTTACAATGTTACAGTTCTGGGATACTAAATAAAAATCAAATTTAATAACAATGGCTTAAGAGTTATCTCCCTTTAAATTGTAATAGAAATTTCATTTATCTACAACTATAAAGAATCAGAACTTTCAAAAAAATAAGTAAATTAAAAATTCAAACAGCTTCAAAATACTCAAACTACTTCAGTAAATCATTGAAAGTTCATTTGGTAAGTTTAAATGAGGATTTTTAACTAGCAAAGTAACTACTTACTAAAAATTATGAAACACCTACAAGAGCAGCCTGTAGTTTCCGTCTTGCATCCAATACTTTGTGTTCTTGCCGCCTGACATCATTGTCAGAGACCATCATGTACTGCAAACAAAAATTAAAAAGTTAGAAAAAAAAAATTTTAGATTGATGATGTCTATACAAAAAAGAAAAAAAATTATCCAAAATTTGCTCCCTCAAAGATGTTTGTGTGTATATATATATATATATATATATATATATATATATATACACATACACACACACACATATATACATACATACACACACACTTAAATTTTTTTCATTGCCTCATTATCCATAGCAACAATACTGAAGTAAGATGGATTTTTTAGCCAAGTCAAAAGAAAAAGATTTTTCTATTTGCGAATAATATTAAATCAAACTACAAAAACATTACTTACCTGTAGAATTGAAATAAATATATCAACTTAAATATTAATTTATTTAATATACTAACTTAAAGGCACTTTGGGTGGTCATTAAACAAAATACCCATTCTATTTATAAGAATTTATATTATTAATTGAAAATAAATAATACTTGATAATTAGCTACTTTGAAAATCTATTATAATCAGAGTCCCCTCAAATTGGATAGAAAATTGTTAAATCCTTAGACCACTGTAACACTACTGTGCTAACAAATTCTTGTTCCAATATGCCAGTTTAGCTGTTAGAGTAAACAAAAAAGGATCATAATGGTATGACAATATTGGTCGATGTCGGTACGTGAGGGGTTAACCAAAAAGTTGAGTAGCCAAATATAATTGCCAGGAAGTGTAAAAATTGAAATGTCTGGGAAAAAGAATTTTTGACAATAGTCAAAACAGAAAATGGAAAGATGTTGACAGGTAATGAGGGTGACCAAGTTGGTTACAAGTAAAATCGCGAATAGAGGAAGAAAGAAAAAAATATGTTGTTTTAGGATATCATGAACGGTTCCCAAGCCTGGAGAAGAAAAAAAATGAAAATTAGAAATTTGACAATCAGGGAAGATAACCCGTGACCTGTGTCTCTCACCTGATTGCAGTGACAGGGAGAAAGGGTGTTGAAAGGTGAACAGGGGAATCTTTGTTGATGGTGTGAAGGCTGTCTGGCATGATGATGTCATAAGCAGTAAAATGAGAGAAACTATGTTGGTAGGAGGAAAGTTATCCTCCCGTAGTCCTCACTACGAGGGTAGTGAGAGGGACGACTCTGTGGAAGTAGTGAAAAGAGGGTTGGACCCTTTCCGATGATGTTATGGAGATCACCCCTGCCTCAGTCAGAACCTACCCAGAATATTGGCAATTATTATATAAACAGGCTGATTTTCGAACTCAGCAGTTGGTGGCAGAGAGAGGCGAAGCAGTTGGTACCAGACGAAGTAGACAAAGCCGACGAAGACCAGGCAGGGAGCAATAGATTGGAATTGTGCTTCGCGCTGCCAACTCATATATCGCCAGTCCGCCGCTGGAATAAGTTGTCATTAAGAAAACCTAGACCCTTGTAAGTTGGTGGCAGAGAGGCAAAGCAGTTCGGTTCCAGACGAAGATCAGACAGGGACCAACAGATTGGAATTGTGCTTTGCGTTGCCAACTCAGATATCACCAGTCCGCCGCTGAGACAAATTGTAGTTAAGAAAACTTAACCCTCGTCAGATCGCCGCCCTAAACCATTATACATCACACCCGCAGATTTTTGTCGCCATCTGTAACTTTAAAGTTTTATAAAATCTTTTTTTTTTATTGTCTACGGCAGAAATCGGAGTTATTATTTTTTTTGTTCTGCAATATATGTACCCTTCGGAGTCCAGTCTTCAGCTGCCAGTAAACCCTCTTCCTTTCAGACGTGGCCATCGGCCTTACTTTTAAAGAATCACAACGTGGGGCAGGGCAGTGCATGGTCACTTTCCTGGAGGGAACTTTTAATCTGTTTTTTTCCCGCGTTGTAGCAGAGAGATTGGAGGGAGGCGGACAAGGTTGTGGCAAAGAGATACCATAATTGGTATATTTGGCGCCGTGACCGAGGATTGGGGTCTGGAGGTTTGGTATAATGGTAAAATACAGTAAAGCAGCCAAAAGAACAGTTGGAATAATGTTTTTTGTTTTGTTTTTCCCTTTCCTTAAAGTAAACCCGCAAAACTTAATTGACAACATCTATGTTACAAGTTCATTGCATAAAAGCTAATAAATAACTATGAAACTAAAGTAGAATAAAAAGAATTGCTAACAGGGATCATTTACAGCTTCTAAAAACTTGCTACAATAATGAGAATATCTTTAGTAAATTGCAGATCAAATGCAGCAATATGTTAGTTATGTTTGATTCAAGCTACATCGTGTGATGAAAGCATTAATAGAAGCAAAAATGAGTCTATTTGGAAGATAGAATCATCATTTGAGAGTTGCTTCAATAAGAACATTCAGATCTTACTTGATTTGGGTAGATTAATTCATTGCTTGATTTTAACCACATGTCAAAAAAACAGGGTTATCTTATGCCTAGAAGTTGGAAATAGCATATTAATTTTACATTTTTTGTGTGATTTCTTTCAGTTTTCTTTTTGTTTTACCATACACAATTATGTGATATCAAGTATTCCTATCTGATATAGATAATTTGCAAACAGATCTATTTGACCCATAGATGGGATAGTAACAGTGACAACCACTCCAGGTCAGAGTGGATCTAGGAGTAATGGTCATGAAGAGGTACTCTACACTCCTCAGAAGCCTCACTACCAAACTCAATTCCGTGTCATGTCAAGGACACTCCTTTTTGAGAAGAGGAGTCTTATCTCTCTATAGGAAATACAGCCAGAATATTGTAAAGCCCTACTGGTGGCCAGGTCAGTGGAAAAGAAATGACTAAGTCTGTGGCTGTCTCTTTCACCAAACACTGCTTATTCTCTCTGTTAATGTAAATCAGTTGACATATTTCCTACTATCTCTCTCTTTTTGCTGACTACTGTAAAGGGATGCCTTCACAGGGACAAGCAAAGGCAGGACGACCAGCTAGAACCTACATACAGCAGCTCTGTGCCGATACTGAAAGGTAGCCCTGAAGACCAGCCGGAAGCACTGAATGATAGAGAAGGGTGGCGAGAAAGGGTCAGGGATATCCATGCTGATGGTGTGACATGATGATGATGTGAAGAAGCCGTAACAAACTTTCATATCCCGCAAGCCAACAGTGTTTTGTGTTCATCACTTCTTATGAGGAGGTTACCACAGGTTCAAATTGAACCTAAAGGATAGTGCTACACTCATAGTCTATTTGAAGCTGTGGTGTTACAAAAACTAAATAATTCCAAGAAATACATTGATGGAAAATAAAAGATAAAGCATCCTAAAGGATAATATTTTCAGTTTTAATGTAACACATGGTATTTGCACAAAAATATCTATACATAAGTACAAGTTTAAGGAAGATATATATTGTAATGATATGAAGTCCAAGTACTATTAATACACACCTTATTTTGGAATCTGTGCATATATCAATCTGTATTTGTAATCAGCATATATTAAAAGTTTGTTGATTGATTTCTTTGTTTAATGGCATATCAACCTTTGTAGGTTATTTAATGCCAAAGCCATTCTCCTAGAAGAATGGTAGTGATACTATTTATTTAACCCATAGCTGGGAGGATAAGGGGGTTCATACCTTTCCCAAGGGTATTTGCCCGAAAGTGAACGTAATAGCGCGACTGGAGTACGAACTCGCTTACTACGATTCCGCAGTCCATCGCTTTAACCATTACACCACAAGGACACCCCCATTAAAAGTTGGGGATATTAAGTAAATTGAAACATTTAGGTCATTGCAATTTTATTTTCAGTATGTATAGTAAAAAATTTAACAAATCAAAAAAATTAAATTTAAAAAATTCAACAAGAAATAGAAGTAAAAAAAAAAAAAAAAATTTAATTTCACAAAGTCTGAAATTCAGAATTAAGCAATTTTTAAATGAATGTATAAAACAGAAAATATAAGTTTTCAATTTTTGTACCTGCATTTTGGGCTGGTTAGCATCCATGTTGACCCCGGGATTTTTTTGTATGGATTTGCTAGAATTCTGTCCGGTCACTGGTATATTACTGACATGTAAAGCAGCTGCAATACTCTGGAGGATGTTTTCAGTGGTTAGGTCAGGACCAATGCCTGTAATGGAAGCTAGAACACGTCGCTTAGAGGATAAAAACGAATTATCAAGAAATTTTTAAAAAAAATAAAATAAAATAAAAAATTTTAATTATACAAGAAACAATTTCAGTCGTTAAATATGGAGTGGGAGGAACAATTTACACAAAGATTAGTTTCATTTTCATTGATAAAATTAAACATTATCAATAAATACTAAAATTTTTATCATTTAGAATTACAAAATAAAACTTTCTATTTATGTACACACACAAATGTATGCATATGTAAATACACTAGAATTGGGCGGTTTAGCAATTTATGTTTCAGTATTGTTTTTTTTTATACCGTAGTTTCCGATACAGTTTTTCAGTTTTTAATTCAGTATTTTTGCTTTCTAAGGAAGCCATTTATTTTCTTGTGCATTAATAGCATTTTCAGTCAATATCTGGTTTCGTTTGAGAATGACAAATTTGCAACTTAGTTTCTTCTCATGCATTTCTGGTCCAATCTTAGAAATATCTATATAGCTGAAAAGAAAAGAAAATCTTTCTAAATATGTAATTTGTATGTGTTTTTATCCATTGAATTATTTTTTTCTTTTACAGAAAATTAAAACAGTATTTTGCTTTGAACAGACAAAAATGTGAAATATATTTTTTTAATTATTTTTTTCCAGACTAAATTTTACATGTTACTTTGTTTCACAAAATCAAAGTAACCAATCTTTATCAATACTCTCCATAAGAAGTCACCTTAAACTATAAACAGGAAGATGTTCATTTCTTCTCTGACCCATGGAAGCGAATTTCTTCAAAAATTATAAAGTAAGTAAAAAAGAGCAATGTCTCATTAATAAAAGATGATCTCAGAATCATTTCAATATATGTGTGAAATTTTGATAATGTTTTAACGTCAAGCTTTTTCGGTGAAACTTTCAATTTGGAAAAAATAAAAAATAAATAAACTATTAAAAACCGAGCATCTTTTTTGTTCATGCTCTTAAAGGTTTTAAAAAATGTTAAATTGTTAAAAATATCTTTCCATTTTTTTCCATTATTTTTTTTTATGACTTATTTTAAAGAATAGTATTTCTTTATATGAGATTTAATATTATTTAATGATGGTGGATTAATTCTTTGATTTACTTGTATTATCATTATTATTATACATACAATTGTGCTTTTAATAAAGCTTGATATATATTGAAATATAGATATTATGAAAGCTAGGAAACAATAACAAAAAAAAACAAAAAAAAAAAAACACACACACACAACAAAAAACAATTTACATTGAAAATTTAAAATGTGCAAAATTCGTAAACATACATTCCAAAAAGTTTACGGAAGAAATTACTTTAAAATTGTTAGTACTTGTTTGAGACATACACTTGTTTAGACTAGGTACCAACAACTGTAATGTCAGACATATTTTACAAAACCAAATCACTACTCTGATTGAAAAAAATTAACCAAAAATCAGAAAATTATCTGATTTTAATGAAATTTTCAGTGTTGATTTATCAATGAATGAACTTTATAATGCATCAGTTATTTTAATTAAAAACTTTCTGATTTTTTTCAGGTCACTTAACTTTGACCCCACTTATTTCTGGGGCACAAAATCTGAAAGTTTTTTTTAAACAGAGTTTCCTTGAATATGGTTTCTCAAAAGTTACAACACTAAACCAAACAATTTTGGTTTCGTAAAAAATTTTGGTGTGATTTCACAGTGTGGAGATGAAACTGAGAAAAGTCAGTTTTTCGGTTAAACTGCCCATCTCTAAAATATACACACACACAAGTTCTTGGCCAGAACAAAAACTGAATAAAACAAAACATGCTATTCCACATTATTTTGCCATTCAACACACTTGGCACATCTTTTCCAGAGATTTCTTTTTTTTTTCTTTAAACCATCCCACTCCTAGCCTTCACCAATCCCCTTAAAGAATAGAAATTTTATAGACTTTTCAAATTATTCTCTTTATAGTTAAACCAACCATAGAGGTTGACTGAAGGCTCCATTTTCAAAAGCTACTACGCCAAGGTGTAGGAGAGGGCACTGTTCCTTTCCCATGATCGCTGCACTTACTCTTGGTCTATACCTTATAATGCCAAGTGTTAAGCAAGGAGGCATCAAGTACCATTATTTTGAGTCTTTGGTATGACTTGACCTGGGATTGAGCCCAGGTCTCCAGGACTCTTAGCAAACACTAACCATTATTCCAATGGACCCTTGTCATAAATATGAGCATTAATATGGGTATTTAACTACTGACCCTGCCACTTAGGCCAGATATGACAAGTCAAGTTTAATAGGGCCCACATGCATACCTCATGTTAGGGGCAAAAATTGCTCAATCAGCTTTTTTTTTTTTTTTTTTTTTTCTATAGCACCTGAAGCATCAGAGATTGATCCTGATCAAAGTCCTAAATTGCAGTGTGTAAAAACAACTTGGACAGCCTCCTGAAGCTTTGCCACATGCTTCTGCCCACAGATAACATAACGTTCAAATGCAAGGATCAGGTTAGTATAAATATGACAATCAAATAAGATTTGATTCTTTGCATTTACTATTCAAGGTAAATTTGTAAATAAAGTTAAAATTTATAAGATTATAGAGAAATTTTTAATCATGAAAAAGGAAAATTAAAAAAAACAAAAAAAGCCATTTGACACATCTAAACCACCAGGATCCCATCAAGAAAAAAAAAAAAAAAAAAATAGAAAAACATTCTTTTCAAAAAGACTTACCTCTACTTTGGCAATTTGTCAGTTTTTAAAAATATTTTATGATTATTTTGAGTGGAGGGTAGTGTTCACAATATAAATATTATGTCAAAACGATATGACATTACAACATACAAATATACCAGTTATATTTCTATTGGTTTTATTTACAAATGTCAACTTCAAAACTCAAGTTTTAATAGTTATATCCCATTCCTACAACTTGGGATTTTCATCCGCCTCCTCTTAGGAAACAAAAATAAAACCGAAGAGAAAAATAACTTATGTATATGCATGTCAGAAAGTCTGAGATCATTTTAACATGATATTTATATGATAAATGAATTAATATAATGCACAATTTTCATTTACTTTTTATGAATACGCGAGTCAGTTTTACTTTCATGGAATGTGACCAAATGAGGTTTACTTTTTTAACACTGTTCCACTTGCAGTTCACACACTTCTTCCACAAGTGTTGCAGTAAATGGAGCTCATAGATCCAAAAAAGTCATCAACAGTAGATTTGATGTCATCATATGAACTTTTCATCTTGCTCAGATATGCCAACTCATATGTGACATGATGTTGGGCATTCATTGTGTGTGTGTGTGTGTGTGTGTGTGTGTGTGCGCGCGCGCCAGTCAGAGAATCTTTGTCTGTTTTGGTGCAAAACCTACACAAAGTGTTATATTCTCATTTGCTGATTCATGCAGAAATATACATATATATGCTGGATACATACCGACGCAATGAATTAATCAGACACAAGCATGATAATGATAAAGACGCAGTAATGAACGATGCAAGAAGACTTCTTTATAAAAATATTTACCTCTCGTTTTATTGCAAGGGTTTGAAAAGGTTGTGTGGGGTTTTACTGTGAGAGGGAGCTAGAGATTGAACATAACTGCAATATTCTGACCCCACTGTTATGACCGTCACGTTGTGTCTTTCTTGTTCTCTTGATGCTCAACCGGAGGCCTAGGGCCAACTGCTGGATGCTGGCTTTCTTTATTGCATCTTATCAGCATCTTCTCTGGACCCCAAACTCCATCAGGGCCCCCTCGGTCGGGTGTGGCTTTCCCTACCACATCTCGTCTAGCTGTCTGGAACTCTACTGGCAACTACACTGGCCCCCTGGGCGTCGAACTCAATTGAATTATATAATCGTTCGATGCCCACTCGATCTTTGAAATCGAATGTTTAATCGTCATCAAGCGGAAATAACTGTCATGCAGTTCAGAGGTCACTCTCTTCCGGTGTATCACTCTGTAGTGTACCATGGGAATTTTTTTAGCTCGTCCCATTTCATCAGCCAATTTCCACCCATGCGATTTCCTCTCATAACTGCCATTAGAATGTGTCACTTCCTTCCGGTGCATCACCTTGAATAGCATTTTTGGCCAGGTCAAAAGGTCAAAACATAACAAAAGGGCTTGCACGCAGGATCTCCCACGAGACCGGAAGTGGACAAGGGAAGGAAGGTCTGAGAGAAGACAGAAGACAGCAGAAGGGAGCAGCAGAGAAGGACACAGTTGACAACAGAGAGCAGAAGGAGGCAGTCAGGAGATGAAAGCAGGACAGAGAAGAGAGAAGAACAGAAGTCAGAAAAGCGGCTGCTAGGACCTGTTGACCTACAGATGCAGGGTGGACCCATGCGAGAAGTTAAGTCAGCATTGCTAGTGGCTTTGTGAGAGTTTATGCTCGAGTACATGCTCGTGTTAGCTCACAAAAACACAAATGTACAGAAAGTGTCACATAGTCTTCCTCCCTTCTTGCGCTTGGAGCTGACCCAAGTCCGTGTTTGTTCATTTGTTCTTTTCTTCCACCCTCTCGGTTGTGCTTTGCGTATCTGTGAAGAAATGTGAAATACTCCTGGCCAGAGATGAAAAAAACCACTAGACGAATCACTGGCCACGAGTGGTTTAAGGAAGCTGAGATAGTGGGGTCAGCTAGCAGGTATTGGCACATATACATGCATACACTCTTCCATTCATATAAGCACAAAATAAAGTGTCCCACTCCTACAACTTGGGATTTTCATCCACTTCATAGGGGAAAAAAATGCATGTCTGAAAGTCTGAGATCATTTTGACATGGTATTTATATTATAAAAATGAAAATTATATTCTGAAAAAAAAAAAAAAAAAAAAAAAAAAAAAAAAAAAAAAAAAATCATTCAAAAAAATTTCTTTGATATTTTTTAAATTAACAAATTTCCTGAATGGAGCTGAGAAGAAAAAAAAAAAAGAAAACGTCTTTCTATTTTTTTTTTTTTTCTCTCTCTAGATAAAACCCAGGTGGTTAAGATATGCCAGCTATTTTTCATCAACTATACTTGAAAAACAACATCTAATAACAACTAAAATCAAATTCTCTCAAGACACCATGAAACCAATCCTGATCAATGTGGGTGTTTACATGTCACCAAGAATAAAAGTAAGAAAAAAGTTAACAATCATGGTCAAGAGTAACCTGAAGGCTCCCTCTTTAATAACTACTACACCAAGATGTAGGAGAGGTTGTTACTCCATTCCCTGGATTTCTCCACTTTACTCTTGATCCTTACCTTATAATGCTGAGTGTTAAGCAAGGCAGCTTTTTTTGAGTCTTTCCTATGACTCGACCTGGGATTGAACCCCGGTCTCCTGGACCATTGGCAAACACTATACTCATTAGGTCAATGGCCTGGTATAAATAAAAGTAGAGTTCAGAGTATTTATGGCTGTATGATTAAATATAATGAATCTTTTAATCAACTCATAAAGGAGAATTCTGACAAACTTGAAAGTTATCAAACCACAGGAGTGAATTTATCAAGGGTAGAGAGAATCTGACATTTCAACATTAACAGATAAAATTTTAAAAAGCTGTGGGTCATACCCTTGTAGTCCATACCTTGCATGTTAAGGGGTAACTCGAGTGGAACAAATGGGTCATCATTAACATCTCGTGGTTGAACACCTCTAAGTCGCTTTTCCCAAAACAACTACAATATAAAAAAAAAAAATTTTCTTAATATAAATAAAGCATTATTAAATTGTTAAACAAAAGGAGTTCTATAAGTATTAAAAGCAAAACAAAGCAAAACACAAAAAAAAAACTATTCACATAAAAGATTAGTCTCATGATATATAATTGAAACTTGCATTTAATTCAATTGCTGTTGACTGGTTAAATGTTGAAGAAAACTAAAATGAAAGTTTCTTTAAATAATTTTGTATTATTTTGGAATGAATTTGTTGTATATTGACCTCCGACCCGGTCGGGCTGTCAAAATAGGAAATGCACCTGTGTAAATAACAGGCACATCCGGTCGAGGAATATCAGAATATAACCTAGACCGTGGACGGGTTGAATGAGTGCGATTAGTGAGGCCCACAAGAAGGTGGACATTGAACTATTATATAACTTGGTGCACAAGAAGTTCAATCAGTTGGAGATCAGACCAGATGGAAAAGATGCAGTAGAGAAAACCAGCACCCAGCAGAGTGGACCCTAAGGCCCACAGTTGAGCAGCCCAGGAGAATGGGAAAGAAACGCTGTTATGGCCATAAGAGTGGGGGGGGGTCAATATGTTGCAGTTCTGTTTGGTCTCCAACTCCCTCTCACAGTAAAACCTTTAGGAACCCTTTCAAATAAAGTGAAAGGTATATTTTTCTAAAGAATTGTGTCGCTCGTCTTTATTGTGTTGAATATGTTTCTGCATGCATATGTGTACGTATAGTTGTTCATGGCTATATAACAAATTGGGATAAGTGGTTTTCAATGAATAGCAATATGCTTAACAATATTAGTCATTGTCAAGGCTGGATTTTTAGCTGAAAAATTTTAACTCTAATCCTACCATGGAAATTTATGATTTTCAACAGTTATGACACATGCAGTTACAAAAGGATGTAAGATTTCAAGTTCTGGGCATGTCAGTTGTTACATAATTAAGGACTGATTAATATAAAAAAAACCATTCCTTAATTATATAACATTGTTACATTATGTCAGGTGGATGATGGTATACTGCATGGTTTAAGATTGTTTAAAATCAGTTATTCTCTAAGGCCCTCAATTTAAAAGTATCAATTATTTTGGTTAAAAAATAAGATGGAAGAAAATTCAACTTTGGGCCAAAACAGTACTAAAAACACCAGTCCATAAATAATTGAATGACTGGCTTGCTAAACTGAGACAAGAATTCAAAGAGAATTAACAAGAGAATTAACAAGAGTTAACAAGAAATAGATAAAGAAATAAAAAAAATGAATGACCATCAATTAAGAAGGCCCTTTGAAGTTATGTAGCAAGTCTGGTTGAATTAGTTTAAAGGGTTTTTAGATGTTGCTCAGAATAAGGGGATACCTGAGTCAATGTTTTAAAAAAATAATTCCAAAAGATTTGGGGAAAAAAAAAGCAAACACACACACAAATGTCAATTAGAATAAAGTAGTAAAAACTGTGATTGATAAAGGAAAAGAGGAGGAGATAATTAGGAACAAATCTATAATAAATTACTTTGCAATTTTGGATTTATATAAAAAGGAAGTTGACAGCCAAGTCTATTTAGTTAAAAAAAAAAAAATACTGTTATCCACTACAGTCAATTTTACCAGACTTTACCAAACAATAACATGTTGAAAATATTACATATGCTATTCTAGTAACACTTAGCAATGGTACATAGGTCATTTTAGTGCAATGACCAGGATTACTCATGGCAATAGTACACAATTGCAATTAGGGATGTAATATTTCAAGTTCTGGGTATGATCAATTATAATTATGGATACAAAATCTAAGACAAATGTCACTTAGTCCAAAAGAAATCTCAGTCCAAAAACAGCAATTGGTCAGAAGTAGGAAAAGTCAGAATTAGTAGGATAAAGGTTAGATAAGTGAGTAAAATTGGCAACCGTAGTTGAGGGTGACACGAATGCTCCCTATTTGATAGCTACTACACCAAGGTGTAGGGGAGGGCACTACTCCTTTCCCAGATTTTCCCCACTTTACCCTTGATCCATACCTTATAATGCTGAGTGTTAAGCAAGGTGGCATCAAGTACCATTTTTGAGTCTTTGGTATGACTTGACCTGGGATTGGACCCAGGTCTCCCGAGTCATTAGTGAATACTAACCATTATACCAAATATATGCCATAAATTATCATAAACAGAGAAAATCTAGTGACTAAATACCTGAAATACATAGCAGATATAATGATACTAATTAGAAATTGTTAAGTCTTATTAAGAACATAAAAGGATGTGAAATTTTTTTAATATGAACAAACAAGTGTGATTAAAGCTCAGGATTCAATTATCAAACTTGATAAATTTTCTTTTTGCGATAAACTAGTTAATGTAATAACACTTAAAAAATACCCAATTTCCTATTTCGATGCTTAAAACTTAATCTCATTTTTGTATGGCTGTTAAAAATGATACATCATAGCAAGATTTTTGTTCAAGTATTTTAATAAGATTGCGCTAATTTCTATCTTTCGAAAAAATGCTTATCTCAACATCTTCCTCTTTTTATCATGTTTGTTTGTTATTTAATGCCAAATCCATCTTTTTAGAAGAACAGTAGCAGTATTATTTTACCCATAGATCACAGGACAAGGGGGTTCGTACCTTTCTCAAAGGAATTTGTTCAAAAGTGAACATAATAGTGCGACTGGAGTTTTAACTCACTTATTACAATCCTGCAGTCCAGCACTTTAACCATTACACTACGAGGACACCCTCTCTTTTTATCATGATATACATCCTAATGCATTTAGGACTCAATGAGAGGAAGGATAATAAACTGATTTCCTCAAGGAATCAATCCATTTGAATAAATCTTAGTAACAAAACCTGATTAGGCCCCTCTGAGACACACAACAAAATTCTGGGGATCAGCAACTGGTACCATCTGGTACTTTATAACCCGATTTTCAGCTCTAGTTTCGACACTATTCTTTCGAAGATATTATTGGGCCAATTTTAGCTATATGCCTAAGGTTTTTTAGCTTCTTACTCTGCCCCTGCATAACAAATAGATGATCATTGGAGTTAAAAAATATGAGCCAGCTCTGCACAGTAACCACTTAGTAACAGATACTGTAAGCCATCACTAGTCCATGTGTCAGTCTAAACTCGGTTTAGTAAATAACAATGAGTCAGGGTGTCAAATTGGTTTGCATCCTGTTCTTTCCATGTGGGTGGGGTCATATCTCGGTTTTACATGTTCACGCCAAAGCAGAATAAAATCACTTGACTTACTTCAAAAACAGCCCTTCTTTATATGCAATTTTGGTGGGCATAAATTTTCATAGACACAGCCACAATCACGTCACAACCTATAAATTCATCTTTAAATGGTGGCCGCAATCTTTTAAGGCAACTTGACATACCGAATAGACACATTTTGCAGGAGGTAAGACACCTTTGTATTATGTAGTAATGAGGCTTTAAGCAACACATTGCTTTTAAAATGGAATCTTTAGTGTAAAAATTGAATGTATAGATATAACTTATAGGGACGGAGAAATTCCCTTCCTTCTTTGGGGTTTTTCTGTTGCGTAGCCATATACATGAATATGGCCATGTGCGAAATAGACATGTAATGTTCATAACAATAGAATATATAAAGAACAGGAATCTAAAAAACACGTAACTATTTCTTGTTCAGGTACGAAACCTTTTTATTAACTTTGAGTTAAAGGTTTCGACATAAGGAGGAGAGACACAATCTTCTATGCTGTCTTATTCATTTGGCCCCCAACTCGAGCGGCCCCCGCCCCCATAGGGCGCAAGTTCGCCTCGCGCCTGCGAGCTCCAAAATTGATCCTTCTCGTTTGGTGTCTAAAACCCGACTTATTTTTTTCAAATTCTCACACAAACTTCTGCGTGCTTCTGGTGTGTGACGTCACCCGCACCTTGTCACCCAGTATCTGAGTGACACCTCCATCCGCTCGCGCGCACCCGCGTTAACACCTGCTTCAATCTTACACCCAACCAACTCATGAGCTGAGCCGAAAGGTTCTCAGCCTAACTAAACTCAAAGGCATGAACCGAAATCCCTCGGCTATTTCATAACATACCTATCCAACCACAATAAAATCATTTGTCATCGATGATGACAAATTATTTTCTTAAACTATTGTGCCGCTCCCCCTTATGTCGAACTGAGCAACAAAATCTTCAGCAATACAATTTCAACAAAATAATACAACAAAAAGCATGCGTCAGTCCCAACTCAAAAGTCACTTAAATAAAAATAAAAAGTGTTCGTATTGTCCATCGTTTTTTGTTTTTTCTTTTTCCAACCACATTTTCTGGTTCTTTTTTCTCTTTTTTTTTTAAATTTTTTCAACAGTCACTCGTTCAGCATGTATATTTTTTCAGTCTTTAATTTGTTCTCTTATTTTCATATTTAAAAAAATTTTTTTTTTTTTTAAATCTCAGGTCAATTACTCATTTTGTATTTTGCATTTTTGCCTTCCTACGTCCGTACTTATTACTGCTAACTTTATATCTCCTTCTCACGTAATATCTGTCATTAATTAATGTACACATTTTAACCTTCCACAACCAAGCATAGCTCGTAATCAAACCAAGATACATGTTTCCCCGTTTTTTTCAACTTTTGACCACCGTCAAACAGTCTATCTTACATCTTTTCAACAGCTTACGAGTACCCTTCTTTTTTATCTTCTTTCTTTCTTTCGCCCTTAAAATACCGGGTGTTCTTTTCTAAACCACCCAAACCTTTATCAGCTCACTCAATAAAATTTCTCCCTCGACACAAAATCAAGTCCGCGAATTTTCCAAACACATCCAATGAGACCACCAAAACTCTGCGCATATCTTAATTAACTAATCCCCAAACCCATGTTTTTCCGAACATCTTCCTCAACAAAACCTCACAGTCCCACTCCAGGGAGAACTCACAAAATAACTGTCTGCCCTGTCAGACACAAACATCCGTCTCTTCGTTGATCTGCCTCTCTGGCGAGATATCTGAGACAATTTTCCAGTCGATACGGACATTCCACCGTACATCCGACTTTTTCGGATTCGACAACTTAAACAAAAACCTGGCCTGATTTCTTCAGCGCCCAAAACATCGATTCTCCAACATCGAAACCTGTCCCAAAGGTCCTAACTACAGGTATGCGAAATTCTTCCGGCAATCCCATCGATGAGCGAAATCTCCAAGGTCTCGAATCAAAATTCTAATCTCTGAATATTTTTGGCCCAGACCACCAACAAGTTACAAGTTTTCATTCATAAAAACGTTATTTACAACAAACTTCACCTACAATGACCCCGTCTATCGTAAAATCCATTCATAAAAATACGTTATTACTATAAAATTTCTTTACAAAATATTGTTTACTATTGCTGTCAATCATGAGCGCGACACAATCCTCTGTCCCCACAGCAACCACCTTTCTTTCTTCTCTGTCACTGCGAGCTTATTTCTTTGTTACTCTTTCTTTCTCTCTCTCTTCCCACCACGGTACAAAGTCACATACAGTAGTAATCATAATTTTCCATGCTACCAACGATTTTTCTTTTTTTTTTTTTTTTTTTTTAAATTTTAGAATTATTTCCAAATCTATCCTCCACAACCATTCAAACTCTATTCGTAAATTAAACTATGACAGATGTAAATGAGCAAATACCTTCTTATTCTTTTTCTTTTCTTCATGCCTTTTTTTTTTTCTTGGAGTTGAGTTGTGTTACTTTTTTTTTTCTTTTCTTTTCACGCCTTCCTATTTTTTCTTTTGGGGTTGCGCTGTTCTTTTTTCGGTGCTGGACATTTTCCTTTCTCTTTCTGGGAGGGCGCCGAATTTGTTCTTCGTGTTTTTGTACTCTTTTCCTTGTTTCTTATTTTCTGGGGCCTTGTGTTTTCTCTCTCTCTCTCCCTCGATTGCCTGAACAAGCCGCTCCGAAATAGATTCCTCCTTGTTCTTAGCCGCTTCTCTGATCGTCTTCGTGGAACCATGGTAACCCAATCGAAAACCATATCATGAACGATATGCCCAAGTTCTGGCACCAAATATGTCTATGTTGCATAGCCATATACACAAATATGGCCATGTGCGAAATAGACATGTAATGTTCATAACGATAGAATATATAAAGAACAGGAATCTCAAAAACACGTAACTACTTCTTGTTCAGGTACGAAACCTTTTTATTAACTTTGAGTTAAAGGTTTCGATGTAAGGAGGAGAGACACAATCTTCTATGCTGTCTTATTCATTTGGCCCCCAACTCGAGCGGCCCCCGCCCCCATAGAGCGCAAGTTCGCCTCGCGCCTGCGAGCTCCAAAATTGATCCTTCTCGTTTGGTGTCTAAAACCCGACTCTTATTTTTTTCAGATTCTCACACAAACTTCTGCGTACTTCCGGTGCGTGACGTCACCCGCACCTTGTCACCCAGTATCGTCTCGGTCTGTTATGACATCTGAGTGACACCTCCATCCGCTCGCGCGCACCCGCGTTAACACCTGCTTCAATCTTACACCCAACCAACTCATGTGCTGAGCCGAAAGGTTCTCAGCCTAACTAAACTCAAAGGCATGAACCGAAATCCCTCGGCTATTTCATAACATTTCTATTGTCATTTAAAATTTTAGAACTTTTATCTTTCCCCATTATTCTGAGCAACTGAAGTAGATACTGAAAGTTAAAAAAATAAAAATTAAAAAATAAAAAAAAATTCAAAAGGACTTTATTATGAATCATGTTCTTTTGGCATTTCTCAAAAATTATTTTTTGAAAGTGAGACAGCAATATAGCATCCCATTAAAACACCAACCTGTTTTGGTTGTTCTTGTGGTCCATGTTTGAGGTCTGTCTTAGGTCGACTCTCTGGTCGTGTACGAATCACAGTGACAGGCTGTTTAAATATGGAGGCAGTCTGGCGGATTGGAAGGGCCAGACTAGAATCATGTCGCATTCCTAGGGGTAAGAGAGAAATATGAACATAAGCAAAAAGCAGGAAACTTCAAAACCAAAACCTTTATTAATACACAACAGCAGAAAAAAAAAACATTTTAAATAAAAAGTACATTTGAAATAAAATAAATATTACAGACAAGACAAAAAGGTTAAAACATACTAAATAAAAACCAGATACTTAACATCTGACACAGGTTAACTAAAATTTTTTCATTCAAGAGGAAAAGTGTAGCATTGTCTCAAAAAATTAAAATTGTTTTAAAGATTCTAACTTAAAGGATAACACAAAAATAATTTTACATGAATCATGAGGATACAATTTATATAAAAAAAAAAAATTAAAATTTTCTTTAATTCACAGTAAATAAATAAACCAAAGCTATATAAAATGTTTATTCAGCCAGAATTGTTTACAAGTCACCAAACTACAGCACTTTCCTAAATATATATATTTTTTTATGTACTACTTTATGAAATTTTGATTAATAAATTTCTTTTAAAAAATTTAAAAAATAAATTTTTTTCTTTCTTTTAACAATAAAACTTAATAACATTCATTTTAGTAATGAACTAGAAAATGAAGAATTTACTCAAATTGTCAAAAAAGTAATTTTAAACTTTTAAGAACTCTGGGAAAGAGCAGTAAGTTATATTTTTTTACCTGACTCAAGTGGAAAAGGGGACTAAAAGACCTAGAAAATACACTTCCTCTAAATGGTGATAAGCTCTGAGCATGGTCAAAAGTTAAGGTACCAAGCAAAGTTTATTAGAGAAAAGCAATGACCCAGTCAAGAAAAATCAATTTCATTTACCTTTCCTGAACATTTCAGTGAAGTGCATTTGTAGCATTACATCATAGCAAGTGGACTCAGCTACCCAAGTTCAAATCCTGAAGAAGTGTTTGCATTTCAGATAAGGTTAATACCCTTAAGAAAGTTATGAATCCAATTATTCTCCTTCCAGCTTTGGGTAAATAGCCGGGTAGACTGTGCTCTAACTTTAAATCTGTTGTAGATCTGGAGGTTATTACTGCCCAAGACATACTACATGAGTAGCACGCCTAGAACCAAAACAGGTTATAAGACAAGTAAGCAAATGAAATGAGGTAGAGATTAATCATAGAAAAAGGGTGATAACAGTACCATTAACTGAGTTATATATATATATATATATATATATATATATATATATATATATATATATATATACCTGGCTATCTTAGGTTTCATTGTTTAGTACTCTTATAAAGATTCTGTTAAACAGCTACAATATACACACAACTGATGTCATTGTTAATAAGAGAATCAACAGTCTGACATGCAGTAAACAAGCACTTCATTTAACATTAATAACAGCCTCAATTAAGCATTAGGATATCTATTCAATGGCCATCTTTTCAGCATTCTTGCAAGGAAATGAAATCAAGAGAACGATATATGTAAAATAACCTCTTGAACGTCATCAAGAAAGGAAATTGTATTTTTTTTTAAATATATTTACATGGTTTATCCAATGCTCTAAAGAAATGGTATGACCATTTATGTCAAGACCTCAAAGCACTGGATGGTGTAAAATTAGTCTATAAGATTATTTGTCATTCATATGGCATGAACACAATAATTTGGTTGATTTGATTGTTGTTCATGAAAATAACTGAATATTATGGGACATTATCCTGGCATGATAATGTTATTGACAAAATTGTAAAATTATTCAAAATCAACAAGAGAGAGAAAAAGGAATATACAAGTATACTGGTCTTAACAATGAACAAAATGATAGTGAAATATATGCTCAACAAACATACATAGGCTTAAAGAAACTCAGATTAATAACACACAAAAGAAACAACTGAATGACAAGCTGACAGAAGTAAACAAAACAAACAATGAAGGTCAGTTTGTGACCAATTATTATGACTAACTTCCTAAACAAGACCTGACATGGTTTTTGAGGATTAAAAGTGACTAATCACAGAAATATGACTATTTAAAGTTATAAAATGGAACAAAACTTAAGCAAACAAACATGGATAAATTTGAAAAATAAAAAATTGAAATCAAAGCTACTCAAGATTGTATTTGCAAATATTGGCAATTCAAATTCAAGTTTATTGTGATGCTTCACATGCCTCTCTAACCAAATGGTTATCAAGTTTCAAACAGACTTTTCATCAAGAAAAAAATTTTTTTTTTAAATAGCGCCAATATAATTGAAATCAAGAAACTCAACAACATAACCAAATCCACTTTAGTATCTTTTATAGCAGATGCTGCTGATTATGGCCACTTGATGGCATCATGAAGGAGATTCATTCACTAAAGGATCTTCCAATTATCAAAGTATATACAGAGAGTAACTCTTTAAAGCAATATCTTGAGCCAATAAAAGTAATTACAGATACTTGTAGTCGAGTGTACACAGCCCGTCCAAAAGAAATAATCATGATAAAAGAAATTGACCTTCAATGGGGGTCCTACTGAAAGACAACTGACAAATTGCATGACTAAAAGAAGTGCTGCCTCAGAACTTCAGTAAATAGTGTTGGCTGGGCGAGAGCAGGTTATCAAGAAGAATGAACTGATGCAAATTTTTTTTTTTTCTTTTTTTTACGTACAGAAGCCAGTCAGTGTTATTGTTGGGTATATTTATTAACTGCTCAGCACAAAAATTGAACTCACAACTACCAGCTAATAGAAACTAATGCCTTGCTACTGGGCTGTTTTATCTCACCGGCTGATTGCAATGGGTTCTACCATGGGTTTGATATAAGACTATGGAATTTTTCCTAGAAAGGGAACAATCAGTTGTCAAGTGAGAAACCACTTCAATACTCGACATACCATTTTGGGGTAGATTCTCTAAAGCATTTAGTTCCAAATTCTATAGCAGCAGAAAAATATTGGAAAATGAGACAAACATTCTATGCATTAAAAGAAAAAAAAAAAAAAAAAAAAAAAGGGTAGATTTTTTCCCTTCTCTTCAAAAGAGACTGGAAACAAAAGAATGAGACCTTTATACTAATTACCAGAATCCACCAAGTTACTTATATCCTATAATAGACTAGTAAGATTTTTTTTTTTTTTTACAAATAACAGAATACATTTCTTCACAATTAACATGGGGGGTGGGGAATTCAAAATACAGGTATATTTTTTATAGAGTTGATTTCAAAAAATCTTAAACAGCAATTTTATAGCAGCTGCTAGATTAGTTATTAGACTATAGTAATATCCCAAGATAAATGAACAAACAATTTTCACAAGATATTCCTTTGTATTCAAAACCAATCAATGATATTAGAAAAATCCTAAGGACAACTGACCAATCAATGAGGTTACCAGAATCTTACAACAACTGATCAATCAAGCAACCTAAAACAAACATCAGCAAAAAATAAATAAATTTTGTTATGTTTCCATACATTGTGTGATTTTATGTTGAAATATTACTGAAATAACAGACACCCATACCAATTCAAACAAACCAATTTTCAAAATAGTTAGTTAGGGGTTATAAGTCAAATCATGCATTCTATATACAGTTGACACTTAATCTTGTCTCCAAAGAATTTATAAACCATCTCTTCTGATCCAATGTACACACTAATGTATCATAAAAAAAAAAAAAAAAAAATTAAAAAGTAATCTTAATTTCCTCACTTTAATTATCGAATTGATCATCATAGCAGAATAAAATCTTTCTGAAAGTATCCAATGTCCTTTTAAGCTTTGACTAAATACATTTCAGTCCCTTTTGAAAAAAAATTAAGCACAAGATTAACTTGAAAGCTTTGAAAATTTTTAACTTTGGTAGACACTTCATGAAATCATAAGGAGTCATAAAGCCTAACAATACACAACTGTGTTTAAAACATCTCATCTTCCTATGATAAGGATCCTAGTCAAGCAGTTAGTTACTAACCAGACAACCCTAATGACAATTTTTTTTTTAAAGTTAAGAAAAATTAATAAAAGCCCTATAAGGACTTAATGAGCAATACAAGGATGTGAGGTTATAAGTAGTTTCCAATAAGAACCAAATCACAACATATCTCAGAAGCCCATTTTCATGAATGTTGATTTGACTGCTTTGGCTACAAAAGCAGCCATTATTGAATAAAGCATAATATGTAGTCATTTTCTGATTTTGTCAAATTTGCTGACATTTAGAGTATCAACCTAAAATATAATGATAAAAAGCAACACAAATAACAGTAAAACTAGTTATAAAAAAATAGTAAAGTTAATACATTTTATCACCACCATCCACACAAATACTTCCTTTCATTCAAGAATGGAGTAAAACATTTCGAATCAGATTATCTTGTTAAATTTATAGATTTGTCACAAATTTCATTCTATAGAGCATCATTACAGTATAATGATATTCTTTTATAAGTAAAGTTGGCAAGCATAGTTGAGGGCAACCCAAAGGCTCCTTTTTCATTAGCTACAATACTAAGGTGTAAGAAAGGGTACTACTCCTTTCCCTGGATTGCTCCACTTTACCCTTGATCTGTACCTTATAATGGTGAATGTTAAACAAGGAGGCATCAAGTACCATTTCTTGAGTCTTTGGTATGACTCGGCCTGGAAATGAACTCCAGTCTACTAGACCATTGGCAAACACTCTACACACTTGGTACAAAAAAAAAAAAATCCTAGAATCTGATTTCAAAGCAGAATATATCACCTATTTATAGAAGCCCAACAGAAAAAAAAAAGCCAAAGAAAAAAATATAAACATTAAAATTACAAATTAATCTATATCATAATCTAATTTTTGTATGACATATTATAGCAAGATATATGATAGTGTAATAGTGTTAAAATTCTTAGAGAATAAAGCAACTTACAATCTAATTTGATAATAGTGTGGAATCTGTTTGTACTTACTCCAATCATTATATTTTCTCAAGGAAAATTATTTAAATGCTAATTATAAAGTGTTTACCTTATTTGTTAGTAATTAATTATGATTCAATAAATAGGATATAACAAGACATGAAGCCACCAAAGGTAGCCTTTAAATTGATATAAAAACAGAAAATGCAAATTTACAAAGGAAATTAATCTATAAGCAATTTGACACAAGGTCAGTTTAATTTGAGTATTTTTCTACATGCTCAAGCAATATATTCAACTTGACATGTATGAAGAATTCTTTAATGAGGGCACCATAAAATTCACAGAGATAAGACAATGCTTCCTCTTTAAATGTAGTAGAAATAGTTAATCCTCTAAAGAGACCTGGTGTCTAGGCAAATTAAATCATAAATATTTATAGAAATATGATCTTAACAAGTCTTAGAAAAGGTAATACATTGCTATTATTCTGAAATGGCCTAAGATATACTTTATGATGACAGTCAACAATGCATATTAATTATGGAACTAAAACTTCCATTTTCTGTCTGCACTTAAAAAAATAGAATATTAGACAAATCAACAAGAGTCTTTAATTCCAGTCTTCATATCAAACTGGACTAAAAACACTAAAAACTGACTTCAAAACAAAGATATACTGAAAAGTCACTCTAGATATATTTCTTTAAAAAAAAAAAAAAAAAAAAAAAATTTTTTTTTTTTTTTTAAAAACAAAAACACTAAATAAAACAGCCCTATAAGGGTCATTATAATATAGCATACAATTATTATCAATATAATACTATATCACTGGAAATATTGTGCCAGCAATCATCTTAAAATATATGAAGAATGTATATACCCAACCCCTCTGCCAGACAGGAGACACAAGGTCAATTTTTAAGCAGAGTAAAGCTGATATTCTTTCTCCCAGACTGGTTCCTTCAACAAAGCTAAAGAACCTAGACTGTTCTATTTACACCAAGCTGGAGGGGGAATAAATGGATTCATGCCTTCCCTAAGGGCATTAGCACAAAATGAAATACATACAACCTTATCCACTTAATAGAAAAAAAATGTAATGTTTATCAAACTTAATATCCCAACTCAGTGTTCAAAATCACAGCCAACCATGCCACGACACCGATTATTCTAAATTAAATAATAAAAACTAAGATCATATTAACACATTACTCAATAAGTCCCGGACCTGACATATAGATGGCACTGCTAATAAAAAATCCATATGATTTTTATAAAGTACTAACCTTTAAATGGCATGTGTCAAAATTTGAGCCCAGTCAGATGATTAGTTTACAAATTACAGTTATTTAAGCAAAGCTACTGATGCAAATTTTCAAAACAATGGAAAAATCTGAATTTCATGTGTTGATAAAGCATTATTTTCTGATGGAAAAAAAAAATAGTTAAGAGGTGGTATGCTGATTTTAAACATGGTCATACAGGCACAAATGATGATGAACATTTGTCAATAAGAAAACTATGTTCAAAATGGGTGCCATGTTTGCTTACAGTCAATCAAAAACAACAATGCATTGACAATTCAGAGCGTTGTTTGGAACTGTTTCAATGCAATAAAAAAGAGTTTTTGCATAAATATGTGACAATGGATGAAATATGGATCCACCACTTCACTTTGGAGTCAAATCAGCAGTCAGCTGAGTGAACAGCAGCAGGTAAAAGGTGTCCAAAATGACCAAAGACACAAACATCAGCAGGCAAGGTTTTGGCCTCGGAATTTTTGGATGTGCAAAGTATTTTGTTCATCAATTACCTTGAGAAAGGAAGAACCATCAATAGCAAATATTATATAGCATTATTGGCACATTTGAAGGAAGAAATCGCAAAAAAACAGCCACAAAAGAAAAAGTGCTCTTTCACTAAGACAATGCACCATGTCACAAGTCAATCGCAACAATAACAAAACTACATGAATTGCATGTCGAATTGCTTCTGCACCCCCCTTCTCCAGATCAGGCCCCCTAGCGACTACTGGCTGTTTGCAGACCTCAAAAGAATGCTCCAGGGAAAGATTTGGCTCTAATGAAGAGGTGATATCAGAAACTGAGGCATATTTTGAAGCCAAAGACAAATCGTTCTACAAAAAAGGCATTGAATTGTTAGAAAAGTGTTGGAATAATTTAAAACAGAGACAAGAAAAAAAAAAAAAAAAAAGACAGGTTGCATTTTCAAACTCAAAGAAATATTCTTCCTATAAAGCTGGCATGTTTACTTTAACTTTTAGAACTTTTTCTTTATGGATAAAGAATATTGGGGGAGGGTATTTCTTTTTCATCAGATAGGTTATGCATTTTTGCAAAATGTTGAATTTTTCTCCACACACAGAAAACGGGGGCAAAAACTGGTGTGAAGCTGGTCAGGTCAGAAAAAGGCAATTGCACCTACCTTGAAAAATCAGGTGCAATTTATGGGGAGGAAGGGGATTAATCCCCTTTTCTAGGATTAATTTGATAAAAACAAATGTGAGAACTACATTTTACCTCTTTAAATCAAGGGTCATGTGGCACTTCTGATGCTAGACCACTAATTAAGCAATGTTAGTAAAGATTAATAATATACTTTCAGATAAGGAAACAGACATCGCAATATAAGCATACTGCTTCTTCCATCTGACCCACCGTTAACAAGAGAGTCAACTAGCCAGTCATTTTTTTTCCACAAAAAGGAATATTTGAAGGTTTTTAGTTTTTCCCCACCACCAACCATTGATGTATTGTGATTGATATTGAGTGGGGAGAGGGAAAAATTACTATGCATGAATACATCAATGAACCATTACACTTCTAACATGCAAGGACAAATGTCATGTTCCAGTTCAGAGCATAAAGATCAAAATTTTACTTAATTCAACAAAATGATGAGAACTGCTATCCTTTGGTTTAGATAACAAAAGATTGGAGATCACTTTGACTAAAGATACCTATCACCAAAAAAATAATGAATAGATGGAAAGCATAACGTCAAAAAATAAGAGGAACAATATCTAAGTCAGTTGGTTTAACATTAAAAACAGACCATTTATTATTACTTTCTTACATTATGATTAGGCCATTGGCCTAATGAGTAGAGTTCAATCCCAGGTTGAGTCATATCAAAGACTCAAAAAATAATACTTGATGCCACTTTGCCTAACACTCAGCATTATAAGGTAAGGATTCAGGGAATGGAGTAGGGCTCTCCCCTACACCTCAGTGTAGTAGCTATTGAAAAGGAGCCTTTGGGTTACCCTTAACTAAAGACAACATTATGATTCATTATTTCTTCACCCTTGTTACAGTGAGTGATGTCGCAATAAAAAAATCAAATTCATGAACAAATTCTCAGCTATACATAAATAAAAAACAAACATTTGAAAATATAAATTCCAAATCCCATTTGATATTTCATGCACGTTTCAGTACCTTTTTTTCTTTTTAAATTGGTTACCTCCAATGTTTAAAATTTAGGCTTTCTATACAGCCATACTTCTTTTCAGCAAATCAATATATCACCAAAACCTATACTGAATAGAAACTAGCATGATGATATTAATTATACACATACATACATACATACATACATACAGGGTGACAAAAAAAAAAAAAAAAAAAACAGAACCCATATATTTGACCGAAATTCATAAATTCTGGGGTTTTTTTTGTGTCACCCTGTATATACATACATATACACACACACACACACCATCATAGATTATTTAAGGAGAAAAGTAAAAAGCCCTGAAAGTATATACACATACATGAACACAAACCCATGCAGACACAAACACACAGAATACGCTTTTGTAAAAAGAAAAAAAACAACAATATCACAGACAATTAACTCGAACTGGACATTCTGACACAATCCTGGAATTAAAAAGAACTACATCATTATCAAAACAGTCACCACTATAAAAACCAAAGGGAAGACTAGAACAAACCATTTACTTCCTGAAGACTATGTAAAATATCAGGAACATGTTGGAGAAGAATAAATAACCTAAAAACAAATTCTTTTGTGAATCTATTCATTTTAAAGTACTTACTTTTTTTTTCTTTCATTGGACAAAGAAACAACCAAAAACTTTATATATAAGGCATTTAATAATGTTTGATTCTAAAAATAATTTTACAGAATGCTTACAAATCAGGTATATCTGATTGGATATTTGTTAGTCCTGATAAAGTTGAATGTCTTAACTTTGTTTCCTCTCAGGTATGAACACTTTAAACTAAAACACTTTGTTATAAATTAACCCAATAATAACAAAAAACCAAAAAAACAATCCAACTATGTTGAGAAAAAAATCTTATTAATTTTACTCACTTAAAAGCTGGTTTCCTTTTCCTTCTCTTACTTCTTGTCCTCCCCACACCCCATACATGTATTAAGTTTTAATTTAGTATTAGTCCACAATTGCTTTATTTTTAAAATTCATCTGAGAATCCTTTTGGATGGTTTATCACAACTTTAAAGGTATTCTATTTTTATACAAATTTATGTTTTCAAACACTCTGCAATATTTCCAAAAGTATTCTTTTTTTCCACCCAAGATATACCTTGGAAGCCATGGGAAGCAGCGCAGTGGAAGTAAAAGGTGGACGAACCCAACGGTGGGGTCAATGGCGCACCTAAACAGATGCTGGGTGGATTAACCCCATGGTTCAACGGCCAGGATCAAATAGTTTGATTGGGGAACTACTGCTATTCATCTTTTAGGGTGGCTTCTCTGGATGAGAACAAAACACAGCCATCGAAAGATTACCATGACTCATTTCCAAACCATATCGCCCTAGACACATGGGTAAAAAAGGGGCAGGTTCTGCTGAGGTTGGAGCTCTGGCCCCAGTTTAAAAAAAAAAAAAAAAACAGCTACAGAACTCAAACTAAAACAAAAATTACTTAAATATAAAAGCACTATACAAATCACGACATTCAACATTAGAACTTTAAATAGAATAAACCAACTACAGGAACCGACAGCTTTTGCAATAGATCATAACAGACATAATATGCATACAAGAACACAGATACTTTTATAGCAAAGATATAAAATACCATGATACTGGCAATGGATGGACGTTTGTCTCGGCATCTGCAGAGAAAACTGTCAACGCTACAACAGGGGGTGTAAGTATGCTTATCGGTCCATGGGCCCTAAAATCATTAAATAGCATCAAGAAAATACAACTGAGGATGATGGTAGCTATGTTTAATGGCAACCCCAGCACAACAATCATCTCCTGCTACAGCCCTACCAATGTTAGTGACGAAATGGACCTCATCACCTTCTATAACAAGCTATACTCCCTTGTTCGTAGCATTCTGAAACACAATATTCTCATCATCAGTGGAGACATGAATGACCACATAGGTAAAAACAAACAACAAATTTAGCTTACACAACTCATCAAACAGAAATGGAGAACATCTAATAGATTTCAAGCTAGAAAATAGATTAACATGCCTCATACTAAATTTCAGAAAAGAACAGGAAAACTACAGACCTGCACCGACACAAATAACGCTAAAGCATAGACAGACTACATCCTCATAAATTAGAAATGAAATAATAGCGCATTGAATTGCAAGGTATATTCCTCTTTCAAGGGTGTGTCCTCCCATCACCAGATTGTCACGGCAAAGATATAACTGAGCCTATGAAGGACTGCAGCCCAAACAACCATACACCATGACTGGTCCCTGCTTAACAATAGGGATATTAGAGATAATTATACGTTAATGCAAAAAAACAAATTCAATGCACTTCAGGAGATATCTGAAACACCTACTCCGAATGAGGAATATGAGAACTTTGACAGTACCCACATAGAAATGGCAGCAGAATGCATACAAACTAAACAAAGAGCTAAATCTAGAGTCCCATGGGAGACATTAGCGGTAAGAAAAAAACGTGCAGACATAAAAACTGCATCACTATGCAATAGGAAGAACCCAATCAATATCAATGCTCAGAAATTTAAGGCACAAAATAAACTTACATATACCAAAAAGAACAAATAGAATACATCCCAAAAAAAGATCAATAAGATTAGAGACTCAGTTGAAGATAGACAATCTAGGTTAGCATAGCAGACAGTAAACAAAGTGAATAGAAGGAAGAGTACTGCGAGAGTTAAACTGAAAGCAACCAGCCAAGATGAATGAATACACCTGTGGAAACAACATTTTGAGAATTTACTTGGAAAACCTCCAAAAGTTACAGATGAACCTATTACAAAAATTATTAGTAATCAACTAGACATAAAACTAGGACAGTTTTTGCAAGAAGAACTTTACTTAGTACTAAGAAAAATTAAAAATAGGAAAGCAGCAAAGCTTGATGAAATACCCCCAGAAGTATGGAAGACGAAAAATTCAACGACATACTGCTCCAATACTGCAATGCCGTATATAACCAGAACACAATAAACAAATTGACAAAGGACTGCATCCTCCTTTTCCTCAAGAAGGCTGACCTCAGAATAGCCAAGAACTACTGAGATATAACTCTTACATCCATAATGACCAAGATCTACAATGCTCTGCTACACTACCGCATAGAACCTAAAATTGAGAAAGAATACACTTAGGAAGAACCAAAATGGTGTTCGGAGAAATCAATCCACGACATCAAATTTTGATAATCCATCAAATTCTAGGTGTTCATGCAAAAAACCTTGAGGCAACACTTATTTGTAGACTTCTCCAAAGCATTTGACTCCATACACAGAGAGAAGATAGAGCAAATAGTTCTCACCTAGGATCTTCCTAAAGAAACCATCGCAGCCATAATGATGCAATATAAAAACATGAAAGTAAAAGTCCACTCACTGGATGGAGACACAGACTACTTCAACTCCATACCTGTTTATTATCTGCCTAGACTACGTGCTTAGAACGTCTATAGATTTAATGAAAGAAAACAGCTTCAAGCTGGCAAAGGAAAAAAGCAGAAAATATCCTGCACTAACTATTACAGACACAGGCTACACCTATGACATTGTGCTTCTAGCAAATTAACCCACACAAGCCAAATCCCTGCTACATAACCTGGAACAAGCAGCAGGTGGTATAGGTCTCCATGTCAATGTAGACAAAACATTTCCACACTAAAGGGTGGTCTTCTGAAACTAGTAGACAAGTTCATCAACCGAATATGACATCAACACACGACTAGCAAAGGCATGGACGGCTATCAGTGATATGGAAGTCAGACCTGACCGATAAAATAAAATGCAGTTTTTGTCCAAGCAGCAGTCATATCAATACTGCTATATGAATGCACCACATGGATGCTAACTAGCCTGGAGGACCTGCCAGGAGCGATGGACAATAGAGACAGGTGGCAAGAGAAGGTCAGGGAAATACGTGCTAACAGTGTGACATGATGATAAGCTGCCTTCGGAGGCAATTAAAGCTTAATGCACAGTCACACATACTATTTGAAGAACTTCTATTATTAATTGCAAAGCAAATACTCTAACTGGCATTTAATAGTTATCTTCCTTGAGAAATATAAATTGCTGTATGAATTTACCTCACTCCTTTACCAAAGGCAGGATGCAATGCCAGGTCAATTTTTTTTTTTTTTAAGCCAAGTACAGTTGACTTGAATTTTGAGTTTTCCATCTCCTAGACTCATTGCTTAAACAAAGGCTAAAGAACCCAGTATGCCCTACTATTAACCCATAATTGATGGAAAAGAGAACAGATGGATTCATGCCTTTTCTCAAGGACAATACCTGGAAGTGAACACAAACAGCCCAATCCAGGGTATGAACTTAGGTCAGCAATTGCATTTCCTTCAACAAGAGTTATTACATTAAATACACCTCTTAAACATAGAAAACACAAACAGACTACACAACAATTAAGCAACAAACTGGATAATTTTTAAGAGGAAATAAGTATGCTATTGCTCTAACAAAAATCTCACAATAACATGCCATTTTTGCTGAGTTACAGTAACAGACATTCAATAATCAGAGCTTTAGGAAGTTCACATATAGATTCATTCACAGTAAATTATTTTGGGCAATAATTGATAATGTTCATGGATTGAATCAATGCATAAAAACCTATTAGCAGCATTACTATATAATTTTTAATAAAAATTTTGAAGATTTATGTCATTTCAAAACTATAACATAAAATATGACATGATCCTAATACATCTGTCATGCAACATTGTCTCACTACAAAGTAATGAGAAATTTCATTGCTATTGTAAAATAAGGCATCATGTTAAGAACTCTTCTCATAATGTTGAGAAAGAATTTTATGTTAAATTTAATTAGATTTCAATCATTTAAATGGTAAATAGCATGTAATTTGTCTAATAACATAATTCACAAATATGATAATTTTTTGTGTATAAGCTGCACTATTTTCCCTGATTTTTCAGCACAAAATTGAAGGGGGCATATTATACACAAAACTAAATACTATCTTTTTTCCCCAGCCATGAGCATTACCATATTCAGGATGAAATGACTGAAAGTAAGTTATATCTAGGGTCCAAACTAACCGTTTTCTTTCTTTTTTTTTTTTTTAAATGGTATTGTAACTTTTAGAGGTTATTTAATGTCAAAGCCATCCTTGAAGAAGAACAGTGATACTAGTTAATCCATAGATGGAAAGGTAAGAGGGTTTACATACCTTTCTGAATGGTATTAGTTCAAAAGTGAACATAATTGCGCGACTCAAGTTTAAAATTTCTATTTTATACTGCAACAAAAAATTGCCACTGGAATGCTTGTTCATAATTTGTTTGTTCTATCACAAACTCATTTTTCAATGAAAGTTTGTAACATTTTCGTATGAACCAGGACTTGTGCTAAATATTGTGTAAAATTTTGCATTTTTGAAATATGACCTATATAAATTATTTGTAGTCAACACAAACCAGATAAAAAGTTGAAATGTTAAATTTATTTACAACAAATTCCAAAATGTCAATGCGTATTATACAAAATGTTTTTTTATTTTCCCCAAAAAATTTCTTAGCCGAAAGTTAGGTGTGCATGTTATACACAACTAATTACAGTAAGCACCTAAGAGAAGAAGCTTTGTGGTTCATTAAATGGAACTTTTACAGATTAAATTCTTAAATGACATTGTAAAATTAGGCTTATAGCAGAAGAAATGTATTATAGTTTAATATTTCCTGGTGCTAAACAATGTAAAACAATTCACTAATTTACATTTATTGCTTGACCAAAATGAAATGGAGTGAATAAAAGATATGAAATACTAAAAGACTACATTACAGAGAAAGTTCTATCATGTAGTTGAAGAGTCTTTTAGTAGGAGTTAAGAGTCTTTGATAGAATTAAAGTTGTGCCAAAGCATGGTACAGTGTGTGTGGTACAACAAGGTTTGTTGAGACAAAAGCTCCCATCACCACCATTAGTAAATACACACTTGTGTATGCTTCTAATTATTGAAGCATGACCAGAGAGAGTCTAGACTTTCCTACACTATTTTATATGCTACCATTAGAAGACCTATTTAGAATGTAAAGGATGTAATCCCTACAGGCTGAAGAAGATTGCAATGTAAGATCTCATTATCCTATTTACCAACCCCTCCGCTCGGGCAGGATATGACACAAGGTCAATTTTTAAGCGGAGTTTAACAGGTTTGAATTCAGAGTTTTCCTTAACCAAGGCTGAAGAACCTAGTCTGCCCTACTATTTACCCATAGCTGGAGGGAGAATAATTGGATCCATACCTTTCCCAAGGGTATTAGTGCTATGTGAAATGCAATCAGTCTCGTCCAGGATTTGAACTCGTGTCGCCATGTTCATTTCCTACGACGATAACAATTACACCATGGGCACCTCCAAAAAAAGATCTCATTATCAATTGTATTTCTTTGTCAGTAAATGAGAGTAAGAATACATATGGTGGAAAGAAGCAAAAATATAAAAGAAAAAAAATCATCAACAAATCTATTGATAAAAATTCCTTTATTTCTACTCCTTCGTTCATTGGTCAGTAACTATCTTGCCTACCATTCCTTGTACACCAACATCGCTACTACTTTGTTATGGATCTAGGGAAGATCAGCCTGGTAAACAATGGCCAGAAAGATTAAATGCATAGGATAAGAACTAAAAGTATTGGAAAAACAACAAATACAAGTATTGGAATAAAATATTTCAATTTGTTTTTTTCTTAATCTAGTTTTTATATCCTGCAAATAAATATCTTTAAATGGTATAAATTTCCAAGTCAAAAACTGTAAATAAATGCATGAAAATAATGATTGCAGAAACTTGAAAAATATACAAAGCAGATGCCCAAAGACATGTCAATATGATGCATCACTTGCACAAAATACTAGAAGTGGTGGCAACATATCCCAAACAAATTCATCCAGGAGAAATATAAACTCCAATATGTACGATATACTAAACTAATGCAACCAAAGATGGGCTGGCCACTTGAACAGACTTGTAGACAGCAGACTGCCAAAACTGATCCTGTACTTTAAACTTAGATAAGGGTCATGTAAAACAGGTAGACCAAAACTGGGGCATAAGTACATCATCTAAAGAAACCTGAGTGGTCATGAACATTACTTTAGAAAATTGGCAAAACCTGTCCAAAAACTGTAAACAACTAGAGGAGTAATAAAAAAAATAATCATCATCAGGATGTCATTGGATATGTTGGACAGCTAATAGTAGAACAAGTTGGTTGTGTTTTATGGCATATCAACCCTTATAGGTTATTCAATGCCAAATCCTGTTTATATATATCTTAAATATATGATTTGTAAACTAATATTTTATAGGTTACATTTTTTTTTAAGTCAGTACTCATTTGCTTGCACACAGTTAAATTGTTTCAAATATTGCTATGTAATATGATTCATTAGTCATTTGTTTGCAGTTAAATTGTTTCAAGCACAGAAAGTAATTAAATATCTCTATTTGACCCATAGATAGGACCCGAACAGGTACTACCACTCAGGGTCAAAGTGGACCTTAGAGTAATAGCAATGAAGAGCTACTTAAAGCTCCACTACTTGGTTTAGTGTCATATCTACTGCACTTGTTGGTGGGAATGGTTCTTTTTTACCCCTCTGTAGAGATGCAGTCAATGTATTCTATAACCCCAGCTGCCTGGCCTACGTAAATCACAGATAATAAGATCGGAAAAACTTTTACAATTTTGTTTTCAACTACACAATAAAAGGTAAGTTATTTATAAAAAAAAAAAAAAAAAAAAAAAAAAAAAAAAAAAAAAAAAAAAAAAAAATCCTGCCAGCTTATGAAATGTGGTTGGTGGAGGAGAGATAGTTAAGAATTTGAGCAGACATAGACAGTATCCAACCTGAGAAGAAACTTTATAGAAAGCTGGTCACAATGAAAAGTGTAAAGGCAGATAAAAGAAATGCTTGCTGCTGAAATTCATTAGTCAGAGAGGGTGGAGAGTGATAAGTAAGGTAGGGCAGTTCCTCTGGTGGTATATGAGCAAATCAATGACATTCAGAATAGAATCTCTTTATCTGGTTTGTTTATAAGAATGGCTCAATAAGTTCATAGCTTCAGTAATTATTAATCAAATTACGATCTTTTTTCTCCCCCACACACTTGGTTTTATGTATAATCTATATTATTAATGGAAGAACTATTAGCAAGGAAATTATATTAAAAACAAGTCTGTTGCAAGATAAATGATAAATAATTTTTTCTTTCTAAAGCATTATATAACAGACTTAATGACTTGTGTTCCAATTTTATAGCAGTATGCAAACTTCAATAAAATAATATTTAAAAAGTGAGTATTTTAAATACAAGAATGTTAAATTTGCAAAACTATAAAATGTAGCAAATAATGCAGAGAGACTTGTTTCTCATGTCCTCTAATGGATAAGTCAGATGGAACTTATTTTCCTCCCTGCTCTGTTTTTCTCTCTCTCTCACAAAGGTCAACTCTATATGCTCTGAAGAAGTTTCACTCACATTCTAGTTCTCTTGCGACGGTCATTGATTAAAGTCTGCCATTTTGGAGTCAAAAGGACTCTAAAAGCAACAGACTGTATATTCATAAGCAATAGTAACAGAGACTCAAACCTGCATATCTGCAGGATTTGCATTACAAATGGTAGTTTTACAAAAGATGTAAATCAGCATATTCTTTTTGTTTCAGATAAAACCATCACAATGTACTAAAATATTTTCTTAAAAGGATAATTGAAAAAAAAAAAAAAAAGAAATTATCAAAAGAATCAGCTTCTTTCTCAAATAAATTTTCTTCCATAATATTGAAAAATGTCATTTACTAGGTTTAGCTTAAGGCCAGAAGTATGAGGCACCCAGTGAGAATCAAATTCTCAAATAATGGTCTGGTAACTTTGCTAGTTGACTATTTTACACTCTCAATTGACAAAAACTAAATGAAAGATTTTTTTGGACAGATTTCTTTTTGTACCAATTGCAGTTCTTAACCATTCTTAGAGCAGCACATTTTCAGTTTTTCCATTTGTTTGTTTAGCTACTCTTTTGACTAATACACCTTTTTTAAATGTGTGTTATTTTATCATAAAAAACTTGAAAATTTATGTCATTTTAAATTTAATTCAAAACATGACATGATCTATGTATTTTAGTCATGCAACCTTGTCTGACTATATAGTAATGAGAAATTCCATTGTTATGGCAGAATAAGTCATCATGTGAAAATAAAATTTAATAATTACTTAAATGGTAAATAGCATGTATTTTTTCCAGTTTTTTGGGGGGTAGGGGAGAGCAGAGCATTTTTCATCTGAGTAGCTGACAAATTAATGTGTGTGTGTATACGTGGTCTGTATGAATTTAGCATGGTTTGACTAAGTGGAAGATATCTTTACAAGAACAATGCTTTTCACATATACAACACTTTTACAAAGGCAAAGTTTGTTTTTTTTCCTTGAATTCAGAGTTTTCTTCTTGACTGATTTCTCTACCATAGCTGAAGAGAAGAGAAGGATTTGTGCTTTTCTCAAAGGTATTAGCATAAAGAGAAATATAAACAGTCTCATCCAGGTTTTTAACTTGAGTCAATGAGTTGATTTTCAATAACAATAGCCATTACACCACTCACCTCCAAGAGCACTAAAGTATAACAGCCCAGGAGGTGCCGGTGATGTAATGGTTATCGTCGTAGGAAATGAACATGGCGACATGAGTTCAAATCCTGGACGAGACGGATTGCATTTCACATAGCACTAATACCCTTGGGAAAGGTATGAATCCAATTATCCTCCCTCCAGCTATGAGTAAATAGGAGAGACTGGGTTCTTCAGCCTTGGTGAGGCAACTAGTCTAGAAGAAGGAAAACTTTGAATTCAAACCTGTTAAACTACGCTTAAAAATTGACCTTGTGTCGTATACTGCCCGAGTGGAGGGGTTGGTAAATATGATAACCCAAAAATTTTGGTTTGGTTTCTTTGTTTAATGGTATATTAACCTCCATGGGTTATTTAATGCCAAAGTCATCTTTGCTGAAGAACAGTAGTGAGAGGATAAAGGGTTCATGCCTTTCCTAAGGGTATTAGTCCAAAAATGAATATAACAGCATGACTGAAATTTGAACTTGCGAACATCAAGGCCATAGTGCAGCACTTTTAGCCATTATGTCACAGGGACACTTCCCCAACCCAACAGCAAAAAAAGATTTCAAGTTGTAAATATTTGGTTTCTTTCTTTGTTTAATGACATATCAACCTTCATAGGTTATTTAATGCCAAAGTCATCCTTACAAAAGAACAGCAGAGACACTATTTAACCTATAGCTACAGGAGGGGAGAGACAAGGGTGTTCGTACCTATCCCAAGAGTGTTATCCTAAAAGTTAATGTACTAGCACAACTAAAGTTCAAATTTGTCGACTACAGTAATGCTGGCGTCACATGGTCTCCCACTGAGACGATAGAAATAAGATTACTGCTATCCTCGTGTTCGAATTAACAGTAGCAAGCCGTCAAAGAATGACCGTTAAGAACAGATGTTTGTACTTGGGGACCTCACTCGGGTCGCCTGACACGGGAAGGAAGAAGAGAGAAGCCAAATGATTGGCTGGGACCCCAAAACGGAAGTGGGGACTCCTTCCCGTCAGCGGAAGTAGATAATAAAAAAGTTAGTTGTTGGACAGGGTTCGTGGTGGACGGAACCAAAAGCCAAGTACTCGGGGTAAAAGAAGACGAAGAAAATCTCGGACAAGAAGAAGCCGTATCTTCAAGCCAGTACTAAAAATAAGATAAAGTCTATTAGCCCGTAAAAGAAGAAAGATTCTCCACAGGAATCCATCTAAATAAGATAAGTAACTTTGGGACTGTTTCTCCTTATACCCAATTTTATATACCCTCTCTCTCTCACAATTTGAAGAAAAACAAAAGAACAGAAAAGAAGAAAGACATTTATGTTCATGGACTGTTCATTTATGATATATTTGACACATTGAAGGTGGATATCTATGTGTAGTAAAAGATTAATATATATTTTAATGTTCCCACGTGGTCGAAATTGTTATTTGCAGTGTCTTCTACGAGTTTGTTATGTCATATTTCTTTTTCAGCTTCTATTCACCTTATGTTATCTTGCTTAAAATTGTCCTATTAATTCCTTTAAAATATCACACAGGAAACCGGAATTGCCGACTACTCTAATTAATATTATTATGACTAAACCTAGAGGTCAATATCTTCCATTGTTCTAGGGGAGGAAGTCTAGCGGCCTTGGTGGGTGTGTGTATAGTGTGAAATTTGGAACCCCTTGCCAGCGGCGGTCAGTCTGGCCATAAATTAATCCCCCACATAATATGCCAGTTCTTATATGCCTGAGAAAAAAAACTCTGAACGAGGACTTATTCTACAAGGGATCAAGCGCCAACCTGCCCCGTCTTCACACGTGCAAAAATAAAATCCCGTTTTGGGATTTTAAAGAATTTGCCGTCACACTAGTAATACTGTCCTGCATGTTAGGCCCTATGCTACGAGAACTTCCCCAAGCTGTTAACGTGGAAGAGTAATTGAAATCTAATAGTTTTCATTTCAGGACTGAATATTTATTGCTGCCTCCCACCAGACAGGATTTGATAGGAAGATTTCTTTTTTTCTTTTTTTTTTTTTTTTTAAATGGGGGGGGTAGAGAAGGGGAAGGTCAAGCAAGAGCCAAGACTCTTACCGCTGAACTATGTTGATCATAGGCTCACTGGGTGCAATGTGATCCAGATGATTCTGCTGGGACTTGGACTCACCAAGTACAATCTAAGTTCAGTACATATGCCTGCTCATAGCTTGAAATAGACTTCATTTCAGGACTGAGAGCTGTAAATCAATGCTTATATCGTGACACTAATCCCTTCAGTCCCTAAGCATACATATTCAGATGCAATAATGCATATAGGTGCAAGGGTATCTGCATGAGTATGTATATGTAGAAGCTTAGCATATATGTGTGTATATGCGTGTACATAGAAGTGTGTGTGTATATAACAATATCAAAGGGAATCCTGTTCTGGTCTTCAAGCAGGACACTAGACAAGAATTTAACTTTGACCTCATGGCACTGGTTGTACAAACTGGAGCTATTTTTTTGCCTTGGGTCCTCTCAATAATCATCATGTCGCGCCATCAGCATGGATATCCCTGACCCTCTCTCGCCACTCCTCCCAATCGTTCATCACTTCCAGTAGGTCCCCAAGGGCTACACCCCGTATCCTCATAGAACAGCTGTATGTAGGTTCGAGCTGGCTTTTGCACAGCCATGTGAAGGGGTCCATAGGAGTACATCACTTATGAGCTTGTCCTTACTTCTCGAGTAGTGTCCTGCATGTCTGGTTTGTCTAGGATAGTTTTCATGATGGCCGTACAGCTGCTGCTTTGTGGGGTGTTGCCGCGAGGACTTGTTCAATATTGCTCACAGCATTCTTGTATGGTATGTAAAAACCGTTTCCAAAGAGAAGTAGTTAAATAAAAAAAACAGCTGTCATTCATAAAATGCTCGGCTCCTTACTTTCATTGATAAATCAATTGATTATTAAGACATAAAAGTTTTTAAGAGTATATATAAGAAAATCCTCACAAATATTGAGCAGATTTTGTATTATCATTTTTATATTTAATAAAATTAAATCCAGGCTAGCGAAACAGTTTTGTAAAATTCTAAGGGTGGTTGGGTCTTATGGCATATCAACCTTTGTAGATTATTTAATGCCAAATCCTGTTAATACATATACATTAATTAGATACAATTTGTAAACATTTTATAGGTAATATTTTTAAACAAGCCCGAGTTCATTTTTTTTTTCTACACAGTTAAATGGTTTCAAGTATTGCTATATAATCGTCACAATTTAATATCAGTCATTTGTTTGTATACTGTTTGTAAGTAATTTCATTTTTATAAGAATAAAAAATAATTTGTTTGCACACAACCATTGCTATTGTTTCTACATACTTAAAATGGTTTGGTTTAATTGCGTTTTATGGCATATCTACCATTGTAGGTTATTTAATGTCAAACTCTTTATACATATATCAAATATATGACTTGTAAACACATTTTGTTGATAACATTTTTTTAAAAAGCTTGAGCTGGTTTTTGTTTTGGCAGTTGAGTGGTTTCTAGCATTTCTATCTAACATGAGTAATTCTATTTACCATTAATCATTTGTTTGTACATAGTGAAATGGTTAAATGTATTGCTTCTTAACACTAATTATTTGTTGAACACTATTCATTCATTAGTACACAGTTAAATGGTTCCAAATGGTGCTATGTATCACTGACAATTCAATTAATATCAGTCATTTGTTTACACAGTTAAATTATCAAACAATTCTATTTCTAACAATTCAATTTAGCATTAGTCATTTGTGTGCACATAGTTTAAATGTCAAACAGTTCTATTTGATCCATAGATAGGACCCTACCAGGAGCTTCCACTCCGAACCAGTGGACCTGGGAGCGATGGCAATGAAGGGGGTACTCCACATTCCCCAAAGTTCTAGTATTACTAGAGTCTCACAATCAGATGGTTTAATGTCATATCCATGACATTTGTTGGAGGAGTCTTACCCCTCTGCAAGATATGCAGTCGGTATATTCTACAACCCCAGATTCTGCAAATGACAATTTTTATTTGTGCCATTTCTATTTATATATTATGGGGGAAGGGGAAAATGCAGCTCCATCAATATTTCTTTAGCAGAGATACTAGTCCAAAGTTTTCCATATTTTGGTACAGGCTAGTTTATGGTGTGTACATTATGTGACCAAAGCAGTTCAAGCTGTGGAAGGTAACCTGCTGTGGCTGGTAGTATCATGGCAGTTGGTGCATTGATGCTAGCATTGTTTCATTTCATGTATGATTTAAAAGATGCAGATATAAACATGCAAGAGAGTTTAACTTGGGAACTTATGCTTTATCAGTTCAAAATGGGCTTTAACACCATGAAAACAATCAAAAACATTTGCCGCACAAAAGATAAAGATGCAATTGTTCCTAGTACAGTAACCAGATGGTTCAAGAAACTTCTGAGGTTGCAAGAACCTTTATGAATAGGCATGGTTAGATAGGCCTTGTAGATTCTTTGGCTATGCTCCTATTCATAGAGGTAAATCCAGTAAATAGCACCCTTAGAGCCAAGCAATAATACAGCCAATGCAACTGTTAAATATCACATTTAATTTTCAGCTATTTTTCAACCAGGAACCAAGAGTGGTCACACATATGAAGACAATTGGGATTCTCTTCATATCAATTGAATGTAGCTCAACTAAAAAGAAAAGCATATATATATATATATATATATATATATATATATATATATATATATATATATATATATATGTGTATATTATAAAAATTTTTCCTATCCATTTTCTATTTCAATATTATTCTGGTGTAAAATAATATCTACCTGGTAGGACACACACACACAAATTCACAAGACAAAAAAAAATGTAGTCCCTAAGCAGACTTTAAAGTAGTCCAAAGCTAGAAATAAACACCAAGTGAAAAATCAGACTCACGAGCAATGGTCTGTGAGCCAGGCTTACCAGCCATAATACCATATGAAACATCCCAGAACTGAATTTATTAAAAACATTTTAAATTCTAAAAATGCCAATAAGTACTAGTTCTTGTCATCAATTTTCAAGGTGTGACTAGCTTAGTTTCTTTGTTTAATGGCATATCAACCTTTGAGGTTTATTCAATGCTAAAGTCATCCTTGTATAAAGAACAGTAGTAGTGGTATTTAACCCATAGGTAAGGTATGGATAAGGCAGTTCATACTCTTGGGAAAGGTATCAACTGCCATATCCACAAGTGAAAGTAATAGCACAACAGGATTTTAAACTCACTATACTACTGTCATCCAGTATGCTAACCACTACATCATGGGGACTCTGCCAAAGTGGAATTAGCAATGCTAACTTTAGAAAAGAACTACAATGCTTTTTATTCTTCTCCCCAAAAAGCCAAATATGACAACAGGCAAAGTTTAAATTAGGGAAAAGGGAATACTCACATTCGATATGAGGATGAGGATAAAAACAAAAAGTATCTAGTTCTCTTGGCACACTTCAAGCACTGATCCCTTATCTCAAGAGCAATGTTCCTCTACAAATACACATTGGTATAAACAATTAAATGCAAATATTTGTTCTGCTTTAAGAAAAATGTAAGGCATCTACTTAATAGTATTGTAAACCTAGTAGTCTTAAAACTATCAAGTTAGCCATCTTAGGTTTCATTGGTTAGTTCCATCATAAAGATTCTATTAAATAGCTACAATGCTTAGACAGACACACACACAATTTTGTGATAGATCTTCTAAAGCATTTAGTTCCAAATTCTATAGCAGCAGAAAAATATCGAAAATTGAGGCAAACATTTTATGCATTAAAAGTAAAATGGGAGATTTTTTTCCCTTCTCTTCAAAAGAGGATAGTCGCAACTAGAAACAAGAGAAAGAGACAGTATACTACTAAGTTCTTTATACTAATTTCAGAATCCAATAAGTGACTTATATCATATAATAGACAAGTAAGATTTATTTTTTTACTAACAAAATACATCTCTTCACAATTAAAAGAGGGGGGGGATTCAAAATGCAGGTATATTTCAAGTGTTATTTCAAAAATTTTTAAAAGCAATTTTATAGCAGCTGCTGGATTAGTTATTAGACTTCAGAAATGTTCCAAGATAAATGAATAATTCAAACATTTTTCACAAAATATTCCTTTGTATTCGGTACCAGACTATCAATGATATTAGAAAAATCCTAAGGACAACTGACCAATCAATTAGGTTACCAGAATCTTATGACAACAGACCAATCAAGCAAGGGGGGTGCCCTCGTGGGGTAATGGTTAAGGCGATGGACTGCGGAATCGTAGTATGCGAGTTCATACTCCAGTCGCACTATTACGTTCACTTTCAGGCAAATACACTTGGGAAAGGTATGAACCCCCCTTATCCTCCTAGCTATGGGTTAAATAGTACCACTACTGTTCTCCAAGGAGAATGGCTTTGGCATTAAATAGCCTACAAAGGTTGATATGCCATTAAACAAAGAAACCAAACGAAACCAATCAAGCAACCTAAAATAATAAAACATCAGCACAAACAGTAGATAAATAAATTGCTATGTTTACACACAGTCTGATGTTTTGAATATAAAAATCACACAAAAACACTTTTTTCTTTTAAAAATCTATAGTGATATGCCTACTGGTAGTAGTCAATGCCACAGGTAGTAAATCACTCTTTATTATGGAATGCTGTTATTTTCTCTAAAGTCCTTCCAAAACAACCTACAGAGAGGAATATAAAGGAACAACCTGGAAAATTGAGAAAAACCACAGAATTATTGTTGGAAGGAGAAAACAAAAAAACATTTTCACTACTTCTCATATGTTTCTCTGCAACAGTTATAACAAGACACCTATTCTGTATGGAGCAACTTGGGTGATGTAATAGTTAGCAAGCTAAATTAGCAAATCTTCACAAGTGAGTTAGAGTCTCATTGAGTGCCCTATTCATTCAGCCTTGAACCACATCAAAGCAAAAAGCTTTGTAAATTATCAAACCTGTCATGTATTAGCCATAACTATCAGAAGAACTATACCAGAAGTGGAACATCTTAATCTCCATTTGCCACAACATAATGATGTTCACTTGATTAAAATATCAGTTGGCTCAATTCTAACAACAAACCTATCAAAAGATTGGTTTTTGTTTTTTAAATGGTAAAAAAAACTTTTTTTAAAAAAAAAAAAAGTAATCTTCTCTCAACTAAGTCTCGTCATCTGTAAACTCAAAATAAAGTATACTAAATACTGAAAGATATAGAATCATTATTTTAAATATCACACACATGAAATTTGTATACACAACTTAATTCTTTAATTTTACTGTCATATTTCAAGTAGATAACAACCTTTTGCCTCCCTTATCTGTAGCATCATGATACAAGAATCTTTCATATTCTCTTATATGTTGTCTACAAGAGCAAGATAACTATTTGTGATCCTGAATAATACGCAGATTCAACCTAAATAAATGAATAAATAAACTTCCTAATAAATTAGGAAAGTGTTATTTTGAGCCATTTTTTTCCCCCACTCAAGTTTATCAGAAGAAGTCCTGTTGATTTTTAGAGCATTGATTAATATCAATGATTTTTAACAGGATGGAAATAAATTTATAATGTGACAGGTTGGGTTTTTTTTTGGTGGGGGAGATATATATATATATATATATATATATATATATATATATATATATATATAAAACCCTCCACACAAACTAGATAAGGTCAATTTTTTTTTAATCAGAGTTTAACAGGTTTACATTCAAACTTTTTCTCCTAGAAGCTTTACCATACCAAGGTTATAGAGCCCAGTGTGCCCTGCTACACATAGCAAAAGGGAGAATAATTGGATTAATACCTTACACAAGCTATAATATAAACAGTCATCCAGGATTTGAACTCAGGTTGCCATGTCCATTTCTTATGATGATAACCATTACACCAAGAGCACATCCATAAATAGATAAACATGTTAACTAATTTAAATTTTTTTTTATTCAAGTCAAAAATAAATTATCACTTCATAAAAATTCAAACATATCCATAAATTAGCATCTTAATTATCTATTACTTGCTTTTGTAGCATGGCAACACTTGTTGGGTTATCTACTAGTGAAGTCTCTTTTTGCAAGCAATTATTCAGTTTCAAGTAATTCCCAATTTGATAATAATTGGTTGACGATTATATATCTTCAATTAACTATTCCTAATAAAAATAATTTACAAATCTTTATATGGTGTTGAGTAATTATTTCTACCTAATACAAATAATTTGGAAACAATTAAATGGAGTTTACAATAATATTTAAATGGGTAAACACTTCATACTTTGTTACAATATCAATGTTTTAAGAGCCAATGTATGTAGTTCAAAATCATTTAAATGTTATCTCAAATAGATCCATTTCATCCATAAATGGAATCCTAATATGTATTACGACTTTGGGTCTGAGTGAACCTGAGAGTAATTGCAATAAAAAGGTGACTCAGTTCTAAACTGAAACCTCGCCACTGGATGCAGTTTAATTCATGACAACACAGGAGAGTATTTTTTTTACCTAGTTTCATATTTATAAAGTATTAAACTACAAAATGTAGAGTAACATGTTTTTGATGCGAGTCGTAAAATTATTTAAATACTGTCATAATTTTTGACAACATAGGTACACCAGTTTAAAGTAAATTAATTCCCATCTTCAATATCAAGTGTTATTTTATACATACTGTCACGTGATGGCTCACAGAGAAGAAGAGGTAAGACTGATACTATCCTCCCGTATTGAATTAGAGTATCAAGCAGTCAAAAGGTGACCGTTAGGAAGGAATGTGGGTCACACAGGAGACCAGATGTTCGCACTTAAGTGACCTCAGGTCGCCGGACATCGGAAGGGGAAAGAGAGAGAAGCCAAATGATTGGCAGGACCCCAAACGGAAGTGGGGTTCTCTTCCCCTCAGCGGAAGTAAATAGGAAAAAAGTCAGTTTTTGAGCAAGGCTCGTGGCAGACTGACCATAGCCATTTCACTCCGGGCTAAAGACAAAAGATTAACTGAGACACGAGGGACTCCAAAATCCTTCAAGCCAGTACTAAAAACAGAACAAAGTCTATTAGCCCGTGAAAGAAGAAAAATTCTCCAGTGGAACCCCGTCGAAAATAAGATAAGTAACTTTGGGACATTTTTCCTTTACACCCAAATTTTGTTTACCACTCTCTCTCTCAATTTGAAAAAGGATAAAAGCCAAGAAAAGACATTCATATTCATGGACTATCCAATTATATGTTTTGACACTTTGAACGTATATATATATATAACCGTAGTAAAGAACCTATGTATTTTCATTTTACCATGTGGTCTATGTTGTTATTTCATGCTTTCCTTTCAGCTTCTATTCGCCTTATATTATCTTGCTTAGAACTGTCCTATTAATTCCTAAAGTATCACACGGGAAACCGGAGTTACCGACTACAACAATATTAATGTTATTACGACTAAAACCTATAGGCTCAACTCTTCCATTATCTCGGGGAAGGAAGAAAGCTGCCTGGTGGGTGTGTGATAGTGTGAAATTTGGAACCCCTTGCCAGCGGCGGTCAGTCTGGTCCTAAATTATTCCCTCACGTAGTATGCCAGTTCTTATCTGCCTGAGAAAAGAACTCTGAACAGGACTTATTTCTGTAGGGGATCAAGTGCCAACCTGCCCCGTCTTCACACGTGCGAAAATAAAGTCCCGTTTTGGGATTATAGACAATTTGCCGTCACAATACTCATAGTAAAAGTAATATTGTTTACTAAGTCCCTCGATGGAACTGTGAATGACCAGATATCACTAGTGCTAATGCTACCAATCATCAAGCATGAAGGATGATGATCAATTCAATAAAACAGTTTAACCCACATCAGATGAATACCATCACACACCCAAAGTAGAACAATTTTAACAACCAGCATGAAAAAATTCAGAACAAACATTGCAAGATAATGACTGAAGAACATTAAGAAAAAATTTTAAATTAAAAAAAGTCTGGTATGTATCAGACGTTTATAGTTCCTCTCATTTAAAAGACTGATGATTTAATCTCAGAATGTCAAGCAATGAAGAAGACAGTAGAAATCATGAGCCAGAGTTAATTATACATTTTACCAGTTTTACCTTGAAATAAATTAAACACTCATAGGAAACATCAGGAAAATCTTTGCCAAGATATCACATTAAAATCATATCAAGGTAAATTGAAGTTGCATAATATGGTAGTTTTTATTACATTTCATATTTTACAAGAAATATCTTTTCTATGAATCATCCCAGCATTACTAATATCAACAAAAGGAAAAGAAAAAAAAATAGATTTACTTGATTTAGAGAAGTGGATGCTTACTACATTAATCCACTTTTAATTTATGATCATTAAATCATTAATATATGGCTTTAATTTTTTAAATTGAAAAGGTTCCCTGTAGTCCTCATTTTCATTGAATTTCAACTTTAATAATGTATAGGCCAACACCAATTTTTGGCCCAAAACTTAGGTCTTCAAAATACAATAAACTCTAATATAAACAGTTTTCAAATGAAAGAAGACTATCAAATTGGGTTGTTTTATTTTTTTAAATCAATAAGGAGAATAGTTCTGAACAGAAAATTTTAAATATTCTATTTAATTTTCCACTAAATGTGATGGAGGGGGGGGATGTATCTGTTGGTTTAGGTAACCAGTGATTGAAGAACACTTGGCGTAAATATCACCAGAAAATAATTATTGATGGATGGAAAGTATCAATTATTTTAAAACTATTCAAGGCAAATGGTTCAACATTAAAACAAAGTATTTATTAAATATCAATTGCTATTGTTTACTTACATTAGCAAGTATAATAATACACAGAATAGACACCCATTATGACAACATCCTCAGGAATTTATATGTGCCACTGTAATGAATTTGACATAACAAGTGAATTTTATACATTGTATTATAAATTATTTCAAGTTTATTAGTAATTGATAAGACAATTCTAGTGAATTTCTTTTCAAATTTGTATTACTTTAGGTGGAATTATTTTAAAGATTAAATAATCTTAGTTTTCAAAATAATGTTATATAATTTTCATGTGCTGTAAACTAATTTCCAACAAAAGCATTGATAGAATATTAAAAATAAAGTAAAATAAAATTATTTTAAAAAATAAAAATAAAAAATGTCTCATTAACATTAAATAATGCTATTGAACTAATGCTGAAATATAGAATCAATTGGGGAGGGGGAAAAAGAATAAAGAAACATAATACATGCTATAAAATTGTCCAAAGATGAGAATATAAGGCTGATGTTAGAAGCAAAAAATTAAAAGAATTTAATTACAAGAAAAAGAAGATTGAAATGAAGCAGTGACATATGCAAATGACGGAAATATGAAAAGCCAAATAAATCAAAGTGGAAACACAAACCCAGATTAGACAAACAAACAGAAACAGAGATAAAACAACTAATCCCATGAAGACACACACAAAATAGAGTGAGACATACAAACCAAATACATGAGAACTAAATGGAAAGAAGAAAAAAAAAGAAAAATAATGAATAGATATACAGAGTGAAATGGACACAAGTTCAGAGTGAAAGGGGAAACAGAGACAGCAGAAATGTAAAAACTACAATAAATGAAAAGGAGAGATAGATGAATCTTGTAGCATCTGCAGTGAATGGCTGATGAAGTGAAGCCTGTAGAAAAGAGGAGGTGCAGGCTGAGGCCATTGACAGAGAGAGGGTTGCATTTTGTGGGGGTCCCACAAAGCACAGGTGAATATATCCAAACCAGTTTAGAAAGAAGTTTTAATATTGCCAAAAACAGTGCTGAAAACCTAAGTTTAAAAAAAAAAAAAAAAAAAAAAAAAAAAAAAAAAAAGGTGCATGCTCATTCTTTTAATAAATTCAAAATGCTATTAAGAGTTTTAAAAATATGTCTCAAGGGAAAATTTTTCAGTTTAAACAAAAAGGTTTAAGTCACCAACATGTTTTTTTTTTCTATCTTCCATATAAAAAAAAGCAAATCACAATTTTACCTAAATCAACACTATATATCTTCTATTTGAATATTTTCAACCTCAATATAAAGTAACTATGCTCTCTCTTGACTTTGAGGGTATGTCGGTAAGATACAACTGACATCAAGAACATGCTTTATCTAACATTCTCATCTCTGTTAAATATTTTATTCTAATATTGTCATTCTTTAATATGCAACTGTATTGTACAAATACTATTCACTTTACACAGTCAATGGAATAACCCAGCTTCACTCTAAATTCATAAGAGTGAAGCTGGGTTATTCCATGACAAAACACAACAATTTTAGATGACCAAGTAGAGAACCCATTGATGATAAAAAAAAAATGAGAAAAAAAAAACAAAAAAAAATGACCACAACAAAACAGTCACAGCAATTAGTTTCCTTCAAGAAATCCCAGTTTTCAGATATTAAAAAGGGATAGTCAATTGCAAAGGTCATATATTTCATAATAATAAAAATTTAAGATATACAAGCAAATACCTGGTAATAAATTTTAAAATTTTATCAATTTTTTTGTTTGTTTATTTGTTTGAGTTTTATGGCATATCAACCTTTGTAAGCTATTTAATGCCCAACTGTTTTTACATATTTTTAAACCTAAGATTTCTAAATGAATACTTTGTAGATAACATTTTAAACAAGCAAGAATTCATCTGTTAGCACAAAATAAAATGGTTTTAAGTATTGCTATCAAACACTAACAATTCAATTTAACATCAGCCATTTGTTTGGAGACAGTTAAATGGTTATTGTTCATAGGTTTGTTTGTTTTTTTGCCATATCAAACATTGTAGGTTGTTTAATGCCAAATCCTGTTCATACTTATATATTAAATACATATGATTTTGCTTACTACAATTTTAAAACAAGCCTGAGCTTATTTTTCTTCACAGTTAAATCATTTCAAGTACTTCTATCTAATACAAATCATTCTATTTACTTTTAATCATTTGTTTGCACACAGTTAAATGATTTGGAGTATTGCTATGTAACAGTAACAATATAAAATCAGTCATTCATTTGCACATATTTAAATAGTGAGCTTATCTGTTTGTGCAGTTAAATGGTTTCAAGTAATGTAATTATTTTTATCTTCGAAATTGAGGTTGGCAACTATACAGTCTATGTCACTATCCATACTTTCTATACTATAGGATTTTGTTGATCCCTGAGCATTGCAGTTTATACATTCTTATAGGTAACTTGGTTCTTGATGTTGAGGGGACGGTATGGAATTTGGCTGAGGGCAGTTTGAATATGTTTCCTGTTCTTTCATTGTGTTCACTTTGGTGTTCATCTATATTTTCCAGCTTGGGCAATGGGAGATTGTGGTTTTTGTTTAAGTTATTCTGACTTTTGAGGACACAGAATTTTTAGTCTGTCTTTGACGGGTTTTAGCAGATGGATTGGAGATTTATGTAAGAGTTATTTTGCTGGAGGAGATTTTGCACTTTTAAGAGGAGTGGTTCATGTTTGAGTAGTAGATTCTACCTCATTGGATTTCTCTTTATTTTTAACTTGTTGGGTTTGAGCTTGCTGAAATTCAGCTGAATGTAGTTTTGTCAGGTGCTCCTGAAACTTCAGCTAATTATTTGGTTCAAACTGTATCAATCTCTCTACAAGAGCTCTATATTATTTCTTGACTGATTGTATCCACCCTCCATGCAACAAAGGTGTAGCTGTTTTCTCCCATGTAAGTTGGCGACCTTAATCGAGGGTGACCCGAAGGCTCCCTTTTCGATAGCTACTACACCATTCCCTGGATTACTCCACTTTACTCTTGATCATTACTTTATAATGCTGAGTGTTAAGCAAGGCAGCATCAAGTACTATTTTTTTTTGAGTCTTTGGTATGACTCAACTTGGGATTGAACCCCGATCTCCCAGACCATTGGCGAACACTCTACTCATTATGCCAATGGATGTCAGACCCTACTATTTTCCTTACTTCCAGGAAAGACATATTCCTCATATGTTTTATTTCAATTATTTATTTTTTTTGTAGATGTCACAAGATCTTGAGTGAGCCGGATGGTCCCATCGGTAGTTTGGACATCCGATCTCTTTTAAGCAATCTTCTTCCATGTGGTCTGGGTGCTTTTCACCACACTTTGCACATGTTAATCATCCTCTCTAAACTTCCTAGTGATGTCCAAATTTTTGGCATTTGAAGCACCCCAGGAGGTACAGAGAAATTTTTCAACCTTCTCAAGACAATAGCCGATCTTCATCTTCTTGGGAATATGGGGCTGATTAAATGTCAGGATGTAGGTGTTGGTCTGGATTTGTTCTTTGCATTTTCTAAGGGAGATTCTTCTGATAGTTGTCACTCCCTGTTTTTCCAGGGCTGCTGACATCTCTGCTGTAGCCAAGACTAACTCCCTATTTTTGATAACTCCTTTGAAAGTGTTAAGTCTTTCATGCAGGTATGCTTTACATTCAATATTGGGGAAACTTCATTTTTATTATGATTTCTGCCTACCTCCAGGTGTCCACCTCGACAAGCAAACTTCCATTTCTTGTTTTTAACATTTCTTGGAGTAGCTCTGGTTGATAGCACTTTTTCTATTACAAAAAGGGAAAATTTAGCTAGGCAGACCTCCTCCAAAGATTCAATGTCAATGAATCTGAGGAAGTCTGCTGCCTCCTTCTCCGCATCTGATTCGGATAGATTGTTTTTTGGAGTTTTTTTTGTTTGAAGACACCATAAGCGATGTTTATTTTTTCCTGGCCTTGTGCTCTGCCACAGAGTCTAACTTGTGTTGGGAATGAACCAAGGGAGAAACCCATTTGCCTTGGTTGAGACAGGGATACACAACCAGGATATTTGAGCTGGGAGTAGGTCTACAGCAGTTGATCCTCAGCCACCACCTGCTAGCACCTAAATGATAAGGGTTGGAAATTTGCTGCAAGTGCAGATTGAAAAGTACAGTTGAGATAAAACAAATGTGTGTTAGAGTTTGACATGACCAGGTAAGTGATTGGATCAGGCCTATCCAACCACCCATCTAGTCTAGTAAGAGCCAAAGTGGCATGTTGCAAGTGACTTGACCACTCAGTTGACAGGCCAAATACTGCTTAGCCACCAGGATCTCATTCTTAAGCAACACAGGTTGCAACACAAGGTCAATAGGTGGCCGGGGGGGGGGGGCTACACCTCTGCAGAGGTACAGTCAGTGTATAATAAAGCACCAGCCAACAGAGCAGAATTCCACCACCACCCCAACTTTTTTTTTTTTTTTTTTTTTTTTTACACTACACTTGCTAGGTTAAAGTTAAGATAAAATTTCTTATTATAGATTAAAAAACAAAAAAATTTTTTAAACAATTTTCATTTCAATTTTTTCAGACCATTAATGTGGCAAAAACAGCTCAATTATGGTTTTCAAAATGTGGTGGAAACATTAACCTATTAACTGCCAACCATTTATACACCCTGGCTCTCAGTCAAACAGAAAATGTGTCAAATAATATAACACTCAAATATGCCAAGTACTTCACAAGTAGTGAGGCCACTCATTAAAAACATTTTTTTCTTTTTACTTTTATGGCAACTATCAATACCAAAATAAAAAAATAAAATAAAAAAATCGATTAGATTCTGATAATTTTTTTCTTCCAGGCACTCAGTTTGCAAAAAAGTGCCTATTTAATACGCTGACATACAAATAGAACAGAGTTGTCATTAATTATAAAACAGAAATTTCATCATTAGTATTAACATATGTGTTTAATGGATGGAAATTTCTGTAATTCAAAGTTTAGTCTTAGAACTGCAATGACTGAACTTAATGCTACATTCAAAAGGGTTAATTTTTGCTTAGACCATTTGATAACAAACACATTCACAAAGTCATTCCTTTGAAAAGGAACATTAAAAAATAAAGAAAAGAATGTTAGTTTGAAGGGTAAATTTTTTTACAGTATACAAAATTGAGAAAAGAATAAAAGATAGTACATGTGCCAAATTTTAAAGAGTAAAACAACCAAACTCCCCACCCAAACAAGAAAAAAAAAATATTATATTTAAGTTTAGCATGAATAAAACTATTTTCTGCAATTTCATGAAAAGTAAGAAGAAAAAAAATTTCTCTAAAAAGCTATCCAGAATATAAACAAGAAATAATACAATTTATCATTTTGCAATCTAATAACTTGATCAATTCTCATTCAAATCATCTCAATTTTAACATCAAGTGTAGAAACAACTCGAAATTCTGTTGTTTTTTTTTTTTTCTTTTCATGTATAGAAATACTATTCACTGAAAAATAAAAGGTGTTTAAACATTAAACATAGAATTTTGAGTCGTTTCTATATATTCTGTTAAAATCTGAGAATTTGAATAAGAATTGGTCAAATTATCAAATTACAAAATAATATATTTTTTCAAAACATCCTATACATCTCAAGTGACAAAATTTTTTAAGTACTATGAACATTAACTGTGAAAAGACAAAAATTTCAGAAATATGAGGTATTAAGTTTTAGAAAATTAGAAATAATTGAATCGTTGTCTAGATCCAAATATCTATTCTGATCAGACTAACATTTTATTTCTAAGTGCCACACTTAGGGTTGGTTAGCCATAAATAGCAACTAATGAAATGAATTAAGTTGTTTATAAAGACAAGTAAAAAGCACATTTCTTCATTAAAATTTGCTTTATTGTGAACACAAAATTAGAATTCTATGCATCTAGTAAAAAACGTGGAGTGTTCAATATCTTTCATATCCATTTTAATATTGAATATACTTTTAGAAAAAAAAACCCATAAAAGCTCAAAATTCTGACAAGCTGCTCATCAAATGACCAGTAAGTTTGCTTATATACAAAAACCAAATGACCTTGTGTATTACCATAAGCAATTGAATAATGCGGGGAAGTTAAAAGAAAATCAAATTTTTTTTAATTTGAACAATCATAATTCACAAAGTAACCTTTAAATCTCATAAAAAAAAATTTTTTTAAAAATGATCATTCATTCTGCTATTCATTTTAGCACATCAAAACAAAGTAAAATATAAGATTTATTTTTCAAATAAAGAGAAGTGGGGGGGGGGGATTTCAGCGATCCTAAAATATATGAAAATCTTTAAAGTGGTTCACACCATCACATATTACCCATGACTTAAAGTTTCACATGTGGTATGCTCACACAATCATCAAATGGGTTGCAATAGCCAGGGTCTGTTTTTTAAACTATTACACCAATTGAAGAAAGGTGTCTTAAAAAGAAAAAAAAAAAAAAAAAATATGGTGGGGATTGGCCTAATGAGTAAAGTGTTCAACAATGGCCCAGAAGACCGGGGTTTCAATCCCAGGTCAAGTCATACCAAAGACTGGGGGGGGGGTACTTGATGCCACCTTACTCAACACTCAGCATTATAAGGTAAGGATCAAGGGTAAAGTGGCACAATCCCGGGAATGGAGTAGCGTCCTCCTTTACACCTTGATGTAGTAGTTATTGAAAAGAGAGCCCTCAGATCACTCGACAAAGGTTGCCAACTTAATTCCTCCGACCACTTCTTATTCCCTTTCATCTCAAATGTTTTTCACTACTATTTTCACAGTGGATTATGCAAACTAGTCTGAGGAAGAAAAGATAAAACACAACAAAAATTCTTTTAAGAGCTCACACTTTAAAACAAGCTCTGTTTCATGATTATATAATTTACTGCCACCCAGGTACTCCAAGATGTATTCTTTCTTTGAAGAAGAACCTGCAAACCTTTATCATATCTTTTATAATTTGCCATTTGATGACATTCATATATTATTCTTTATCTCCATACATATCTCACCAATGTGACGTTCTTACAATAACTTCTATTTAAAGCTCGTTTTTGAAACATTTTTTCCATTCCAGTTCTGAGGCTCTGATATAGACCCTTTCATCAGCCTTCTCATTATCAACTATTTTCACCAAAGCCTTGTATATCTCATTTTTACAGGGCAGTTTTTTCTTAATGAGCATCTTTTCAAAGTCTCTCCAGTTGCATCACGTATCAGGATTGCCACTTCACTCATTTAAGATTTTTGTATTATGTTTAAAAATATTCTACATATTGTTTGTACAACAGTAACTTATTTTTAAATAGACCCTATTAAATAATCTGGGCAGCATTTCAGACTTAGCAAAATGCCTGTTAATTAATTGAGGAAATATTACTCCCACATTGCTTAATAATTTATATTATACAGGTTAAACCATATGATACTTTGGCACCTGTTTCATCTTCTTGTACCTTGTCTAGCAATATATGTGAACCAGTTATTAGGTTCATTATCTTTTAAGGCATTATTATATTCTTTTTGCCGTGTCAAAAAAAATTTTGATGTTATCAAAATTTGTTAGCTAAATTTGTAGACAATCTATAGGCAATGGAGATATATATATATATATATATATATATATATATATATATATATTTTTTTTTTTTAATTTGTAAAGTGGTTAAATGCATGTATGGCAATGCATAAAAGTACACTGCTATTTTGATAAGGTTGGTTTATTTCTTTCCTTAGATCAACTGTAGTGTCAAGAAATTCAAACTGCTTCAGATTGAACATAATATCCAAATTTAAGTCATGATCTTTAAATATTTCTATCTGTTACAATCCATTACAAATTATCTACATATTACCAACACTCATTAACAAAAGCCAGTCATCATGACACAAACCAAACCTCATTTCAAAAGAGTAAATATACCAATGAACTCAGCATAAACCTCATAACTCCTTGATTCGCCAGAAAGCACTAAGAAATCAATGTTTCAGAGAAATTTTTATCATTTCATAATTTGTTTGTTTTTTTTAATGGCATATCAACCTTCTTGGATTATATAATGCCAAATTCATCTTTCTAGAAAAACAGTAGTGGTACTATTTAATCCATAGGGTATTTGTCTGAAAGTGAATGTTAAATGCAACTGGAGTTCAAACTCGCTTACTACAATTCTGCAGTCCAACACTTTAACCATTATACCACGAGGACACTCCCCTTGCATAATTTAATAACTTGACCAATTCTTTTTCAAATGATATCAAATTTTAGCAGCATGTACAGAAAAATCTCAAAATTCTATCTTTAATATTTTTTTCCTTTTCTGGAATGGAAATGTCATTCACTGAAAGAAAAAAGGGTCTAAACATTAAACATAAAATTTAGAGTTGCTACATGCATTTGAGATCATTGAATAAAAATTAGTCAAGCTATTAGATGATGAAATATTGATTTTTCTGAAACACTCTGCATATCTCAGACAATATCAAACTTTTTGAAACACCATATATAACTAAAAGGAGTATAATTTTTATCATACAACCCCTTCCCATTAAAAAAAAAAAAAAAAAAACATGAAGGTGTATGTGATAGAACAAGAGAAATTCACCAAATTTGTAATAACTTACAGAATTTTTCCTTATTTTTAGAGTAAGGAACACATAAAAAAATCCATGAAGAAAACCATTACAATATTGTGAATAATACATCCACTTCTAAACACGAGGTAAAGATAGTCCTGCAATTTCTTACACAAACAGGTTGTTTTTGGTATGTCTTATGTAAGATGGAACAAAAGTAATAAGGCAGCCAATATTTTTTTTTTTAGCCAGTACATTGCCACTTACAAGAAAAGATAAGATTGAAAATGAATAATTGCCTTTAATTATTCAGGGTGTTTTTATTATGTCAAAGACTTATCACTATTCTTAGTTTCAATGAAATTATGAATCTCAACAGTCTCAAACTGTTAGCCTTATTATAAACTGAACCACCCATTCAACCAGCTAAAAAGTTAAATAAATCTTTCTCAAAAATAGGATAAAAACACTAAAAACTGAATCTTCAATATTTCCATCCAAGTTTCTTTTTAGTGTTATTGTAAGGATTGGTTTAGTGACAGATATATCAATCATTGTAGGTTATTTAATGCCAAATCCTTTTTATACATATATATTAAATATATGATTTCTGAGCTCATTTTTTTTTCACAGTTAAATGATTTCATTTATTTCTATCTAATATGAATAATTCTAGTCACTATTGTTATTGTAAAGTCAGTTAGTTTTAAATTTTGTTGAGTATACAAATTTTAGAAAAGAAATAAACAGTGATTTGAGACTTAAAGTTTAAATTCATGTATGCATTCCACAGAATTTCCACAGGTAGAGCTAGTTTTTTTTTATATACAATTTATTACTGACTTTTACAACAAGTTTATTTGATAAATTTTCCCATTCATTACCAGGACGAGGCTTACTGACAATGACCAAAAAAATAAATCAAGTGAAATGCAAATAAAATTGAAAATGCCTGTTACTTCAAATATCCAGCAATAAAACTGAATGTATTTGAAAAGCCTCTTTTAAATCAGCTGTACAAAATATAAATTAAAGGGGGGGCATACATTATACATACAAAAACATTTTGATGTGAAGTCACCTTTTACATAACAAATAATCTGAGAAACTCAGAAAAATCAAATTCTAACAAAACTGAAAATAATCAACATAACCTACTCATCTCTTGATTAACCAGAAGACTTTGCAATGCATGTTTGATACTGACTTTTGTCCTATAATAGTTGTTATATTTGCATATAAATTTCAGAAGCTAAATCTAATAACTATTAGAATGGTGATAGTACATTATTTCATTAAGAATCAACGACTCAGTATTTTCTGTTACATACTGAATAGCAATTTTTAGTTTAGTTTACCATTTTCATAGAAAAAGATATTCAAGTAATTTTGGTGCTTTCAATCAAGTTTATTAATTTTTGTTTTGATTTTTAGGCTTTTTTTAAGAAAAAGTCAGGGTTTAAGCATAAAATAAGCCATTAATATTCTTATTTAATTTTTCACCATCTTTCAAAAAAAAAAAAAAAAAAAAAACTATTCTCTAACATTGGAAAAATATTACAAAAAGAAAAAAGGGCGGGGTGAATAAAGCACTGAGAAAATTAATTACTTCACAGCCTCACTTTCATAAGGGTTCATTACATTGTAAATTGAATCCTACCCCTCCTTAAGAGCATAACATTTTTTATTAATATTTTTTCATAACAAATAAATTCATAGAGGATAAAAAAAAGGGTCTTAATTGAAAACACCAAAAATTACTTAAAAGTTTGTTTTTTTATGAAAACAGCAAACTTACCAAAATCAAATCTTGACCACAATTTTTATCTGTAATCAAAGAATTATTTCATGTTAATTATGTTCTTTGGGACAATATTTCAGACTTCCAAGAAAAGACTCAACTGTAACCAGAAATAAAAAAAGAAAAAAGAAAAAAAAGAAAAAGAAATCTATTGGCGATATACAGAGTAAAAACTGACAACTCTTCAATTCAGATAAAACAACTTTAAACAAGTTGGCGACTTGAGTAATAAAATAATCTTCTTAGAATTTTGAATGACATAAATTTTGGATTAAGTTTTGTTATGCCCAAATTCTGATTCTATAAGGAAGACAAAAATTTTCTACAGAAATGAGGATTCCTTATACAGACAGCATGCTCTTAGAAACCAATTTGGAATTTGAGCAACAACCAATTTTTTTTTTTTTAAACTACTTTTCTTTTGAATATACACAAAAACTTTCCTTAAATGCTTGACCATTTGAAAATACTGCATTAATTTCTACCTATGTATAGCATATCATTTTAACACAGATCGTGAATTGGGTCATCCTCCAGTCATGTTTCTCGTTGCATGGACTGGTTCATGTGGTCTAGTTTGCATGTCTTCGTCATGTTGGTCAAGGTCACCTGATATGCATGCTGGGGAAGCCTAGCATTCATGTCAGTGGCTGAGATCAACAACTCCCTTGGCCTTAGGGGGCCATCTCCACCAGGTTTTTACCTGCTTCAACAGAGTCAGGTTTATTACCAGGCATCCAAGGCACCCTTTTTTAGGGGGATGCCAACAGGGCACAAGGCATTTTTGGAACTGGCAGCAGATTTGAGCTTTGGCTTGTGCCCAAGCCCCCACATTAAAACACCCTTGTGCCATATTTAAGCATGGTGGGGTGCTGGATAAATACCAACAGAGGATAAAGATATCCTCATCAATGAAAGCAAAGTTAGCTGCAAGGGTCAAAGCTATATGCAAAGAAAAATACATCTTTAAGTAACTTTTAGATCAAATATAAGATTTCCTTTAAGTTTTGTAGACCAAATTTTTCATATAGTACAATCGAGAATTCATTGTAAAATTCACAAACTAAATATCAAGCAAAATATCAACAGTTAAATGTTACAATAATTAAAAATAATTAAGTAACTTAAAAACAGTTCTTATAAGACAACCCATGAATGCATTGGATTCTCAGCAGACTATGATTATAAAGTTTCTTTTTATAAAAAGGTATGAAGGATTCTTATAAGTATTTCATAGATATCTTGATTATATTGACAATTTTGGATAAATAATAGAAAAAAAAAAAATTAAAAATTTCAAAGAAAAAAACAGACATTCAGAAAAATTATACACTCCACAAAATTATTGTTCCAGATTGAACTGGATATTGCTTTATTCACAAATAATGAGAATTTAAGTAATAGATAAAATGATGCATAGGTGGAATAATAAAGCTGACAATTTTTTCTTGTCAATCAGTAACATAATCATGTACTGTGATTTGCCTCTCAATTTGAAAAAAGTCAAGTTCAGGCCATTGACCTAATGAGTAGAGTGTTCACCAATGGTTTGGGAGTAGCGCCCTCCTCAACACCTTGGTGTAGTAGCTATGGTAAAAGGAGCCTTCGGGTTGCCCTCGACTAGGGTCGCCAACTTACAGCAACTTAATCTAGCAGAAAACCATAGCAGTAAGGCACCAAGTAGCATTGAACTCGAAACACTAAAATTAAGAATTTAAAAAAAAAAAAAACTTTAGACAAACTAAACATGACAGAATGTAAGGCACCCAGATAAAAATTCTTAAGATTCTTAATGATTTTATACTAATTTATAAGAAAGTCCAAATTCATACAACCAGTTAGACTAACTAAGAGTTCTTCAAAATATTTACAGATGACATCATGAGTATTTGAAAGATCTCAGTAGCAAATATTCCTCAGTCTTTACAATATTATAATTAATGAGAGATCATGATCTAATTCTCATATACAGCAAAAGCAATGAAAAACAAATATTTAGAATTAAGGTAAAAAAAAAAGACGACAAGTATTCTCTACTATCTAATGAGATCTCTAAGAAACTGGTTTCTTCAGGTTATTGAAATTCTTTTAGTGATACATGAGTTGGTATATATTAAAAAAAGAGGGGGGGGCATAAATAATTAGCTAATTATCTTAATACATTTTACCACAATACAGCAAAAATGAAAACAATCTAACCTAGAGAATACAATAATTTCTAATCCATTTTGCAGCTTAATTAGTCCAGATTAAAAAGCATAAGGTTAATCCAAAGCCAAATACTTTTAGACCTTTTTTTTTTTGCAAGTATCTGAGCATGAGAAAAGTTTTGATAAACGGTCCAAAGCCTAGCCCATTTACCAAAACTTTCATCCCCAATGATACCTGCATCAGAAAAATTGGGCTAAAAATGTTCAATTTTGGGTCACCCTTATGCTTTTAAGTTGGACTAACTAGTATGGGATCTATGTTAATTTCTCAAAGCGATAACTATTAAAAGGCTAATTATAGTTTACTTCAATTAAGAGTAATCATAGAACTTTTATAAGATGGTTAACAAAAGCAGGTTTTAAGTAATATTAACACCAACTTAAGAGATAAAAAAAAGACAAGGACAGAAATATAATGTTGCAAGTAAAATACCTACATAATGGCTATTGTACACATTAAAAAGTATATTTTTTAAGCATCAACTTGATACCAAATGGTTGCTCAAATTCTTAACATGTACAAATGAAAACTTTAAAAGCATTTGATACATGTGGCTGACTGTATACTGGAATAACACAAAAAAACTTTTAGATAGAGAAAAAAATATGAAGGATTTTAAAAAATTATCTATTTTAAGGGGCATTATAATTTAATGGCCCCTTTTTAGATAAAAACAAGTACATCTCAAAATTAACATTTGCATCTGCAAATAACATTGAAAACAGAAATAAATGAGTAAAGCATGGCTGTTGAAGATGAAAAAAAAAAAAAAAGAAACATTTTTATTAAGTACAAGGGTTTTAAACATATCACAAATAGGCAAAGGCCACATGTATAAACTGCACACAGAAACTTAAATATTTTAATCTGATTTATCATTAAAATTAGAAAGCCTGAAATTTACAAAACAAATTCAAGGATTTATCTCAGGAGATAAACTAGATTCTCAAGTCTCAAAAGTTTTGAATTGTACATAGAACTAAAAAAAAATTATCTTTGTAACAGAGATTGGTAATTTCATCTTTAATGATGAATCCTAACTAATATAAAATATAATACTAAAAATAGTTCAAGCAAATTTCATTAGCAAGTGTACTAAATTATGCTAACAAGACAATTTTATCACACAACTTACATATAATTTCAGTTATAAAGGGTTTTTAGGTTATGATTATCAACATGAAAGTCAATATCACTTATACCTTACTTTACAGTCACAGGTTCATATGAAATTTTTAGATGAAATTATATCCCCATTTTCTAATATTAACTATTATAGAGGGGTGTGTAAAAGAGACCATGCTCTGTTGGGAAAGAATCAAAAGCAAAATTTGTCAATTTTTTAAATAAAAATAAACAAGATTAACAGTTACCTATAAGTGCAACTGCTTTCAATCAAATTAAAAAACCTTTAAAATTAATTATTTTATCATTTTTTATATATGTCATTTTGATCATGTGATTATGATAGGTTTAGCGAAAGCTAATTTCAAATAGGGATACCAACAGACTAAAGGTATTGACTGCATTGAATAAAGTGGTTCCTGTTTTTACTTCAAAAGAATATAATTTTGGGATACAAAATAAAAATCTTTGGGCTGAAACTAGCTATGTCATTGAATAGTTACTTAGCAGATAAAGTATAAGAGAAGAATATAGTGGAAGGAGGGAAATAAAAAATATGAAGTGGAGTTTCAAAGTTGGATCATTTATGTACACTCCCTGCAATTACGTTTACCAAACTTAGAAATGAAATTCATTTTAGATTTGATAAATGTCTAAAACATTATGGGTTCCTATGTTTGGCATGGGACATTTTGGTGCTAAGAGTATTTAAGTAACAAGATAAACCCTAAACTCTAATATTCATATTTCTTATTAAAAGCCAAAAATTACTATATTTTAATATTAAATAAGATTAAACCAGGAAATTTGAGAATTTTGTTCATGAAATGAAAATTATGATTTCATCATGACATATGTCACCAAAATGAGTTAAGTTATATTTTTTTCCTGTTTTAAATACGCAGTGCCAAAATACAAGCAGTAAAATGTCCAATTTCATGAGAATAAATCCTTAAAACAATTCTAGAAGAATAAAATATAAAACCTTAACTGGACATAATAAAATTATCTTCATATTTATTAGAGAATTATAAAAATAAAAAGCTCAGAAATACTAAACTCTATAGAAACTGGTACAAATCAATTAAAATTTAGTGGGATAGGAGGGATTAAAACTCATCTACATAATCTTAAATCTTCATACCTTATTTAATAAATTCACATAATGTACACCTGTTTTGATGTATAGCTTTGTATATATTAATTTGGTTTTTTTTATCATTTTGACTTTTACTATCTATATAAACTTTTATAATGATATGTAGCCTTAATTTCTAGATAAAAGAAAAACATAATACTTTGCCTAAAAATTTTATAAATTATCTACTTGTGAAGTATCTGAATTGTACAGGTACCTAAGATTCTGTGCAACTTAGGGGGAAAAAAAACAAAAAAAACAGAGCAAGATGTAACCAAAGATGTGAATTCATCTTTTGAGGCAAGCAGATATTTAAAACAAAAGCAGAGGTAAACACAAAAAGACAATGATCTTCAATAGCCACACTGTTCCTCAAAAATATTCAATAGCAACCCTCAACCCTGTAACCCCAAGAGAGTATTCACAAACCTCGTGCAAAGTCAAAGGTTGATCCCTTAGGACGCTTACTTTTACGTAAAGCGCTATGGATTATACGTCCAGTACGGAAGTCAAAGGCACTTAGATCAATGACATCTCCTATATGTCGAGCCAGCTGTGGTTTGCTTCGGATTTTCTTTCCATCTGGACTGTTGGAAGATAAAGAAAACATTTCAAGTTAAATCATTGCATTTTGCTTCATTAAAAGTAATTTATCCTAACCATATTCACTTCATACCCTTAAGGCATAAAGCTATCTCTTCTCCCGCAGCCCAGCTATGTGTAAATGGTAGACCAGATAGGGCTCTCTAGCCTTGGAATAGTAACTGGTCTAGAAATAAACTGAATTCAAACCTGCTTTTCTTTGTTTAAAAATTGACTGTGTAATCCTACCAGAGAGTTTGGCTAAATACTTAACCTAACCTCATTTAAAAAAAAAAAAAAATTATGAAATAGTAACATTCCAAGGAGTACCTTTTAACAGTAACATTAAGAGAAAGCAAGATTCATTAGCCAGGACAGACTGAAATTGGACAAATACTGCACTAATTGTAAATAGAAAAGTCTAATGGTCATATATATACACACACACACACACACACACACACACACACACACAATAGTAAATAAAAGCAGATCATAACTTCACTTCAACTTCAATCAAGCTTGGCATCATTAAATGCATTATCTACTTTTTAGCAATCATTCTAAAAATTTATGGTTCAAGCTTGGCTGAATTCATATATTAAGATATAGTTTTTTTTTTGTTTTTTTTTTAATTTTTAGAAATTCTTTTATCTAAAGGATGGCCTATCAACAAAATGGGATTTAATGATTGCAAAGCCGGCTACGCATAGGTTGAATCTTTAATCATGGCATATAAATAGATAGTTTATTACACATTATAAAAATGATTTCCAGGTACACAAAAATCTAATTTTACATTTAGAACATTAACTATTTTGATTCAACTTTAGTACAAACAATTTTAAGGGTATTTAATTATACTAATGAATATCTTCAACAAAGTCTACTATATCCAATGTGTTTTTAAATACACATAGGATACAGTAGACTTTATGGAACAGTTTTTATTTTTTTTAGTGGAATAAAAATATCCCAAAATCATGTAAAGATTGAAAGGGTTAAGACTACAGTCAAGATTTGTGGAGGCACTAGTGATGTAACTTTATAGTCAATGGAGTCAGCAACACTAGTTCAAATCCTGGACAAGGCTGTTTGCATTTCACTTCACGTTTATGTCCTTAGGAAAGGCATGAATACATCATTCCTCTTTCTAGCTGTTTCCTTATAAATCTAGTCTGGTCAATTAAACTTATAATCTGCATCACACACACAAAACAAGATTTAATATTTCTACTTTGTTTGTTTGGATTCATGGCATATCAACCATTGTAGGTTATTTAATGCCAAATCCACTTTTATATAAATAAACAGTTCTATTTCAAACAATTCAGTTTAGCATAAGTACGCAGTTTAAACATAGTTAAATGTAAAATCATTTAATTTAAGACAATTTAGCTTAGCATAATTACAGTTTAAATCCATTTGACCCATGGATAGGACTATCAGGTGCTACCACTCTGGGCCAGAGTGGACCTGGGAGCAATGGCAATGAACTGGTACTCTGCATTTCCCAAAGCTCCAGCATTATTGAAGCCTCACCATCAGATTGTTTAGAATCATAACCAGGACACTCATTAGAGGAGTCTTACCCATTCTGCAGAGATGCAGTCAGTGTATTCTGCAGGCCCAGCTGACTGGTCCAGATATTCCTGAATTATATTGAATGAGTTTTAAAGTATCAAACAAACTCAAAACATTATGATAAAATAAGAACCATCATAGTGAAAAAATTTTTAAAACTTCAATATTACTATACACAAATAAATTGACCAAAGAAGCACTGAGTCCAGCATAATTAATATGGAAGGAAGATGAAATAACATTAGCTTTATTTATCTGATCAATTATTGATTTATCAACACAATTAGGTAAACACAGTCAACTTTCATAGTGCAAGACACTTTGGGGGGGGGGAGTATATTTGTTAATTACTAACATCCACTTTTCACATGAGATGTGAAACAATTACACCATTTACAATGTACAATATAACAGTGTGAAAAGTTCACTAATAATTTATACAAGGATAGTAGCATGCAACTAACACCAACACTCAAGGGAAGGACTGAATCACTTTGCAAACACTTACAAAAACATATATATATATATATGTTAAAATGGGTCATTGTACTATAATTTACGTCAGTTTAATATCAATCCCATTTTTATATTCATTTTTTCTTGTATTTTTGATTTATTACTAAAATTTTTGTGAGTATATACGAACATAACTCCAACCCAGCAAAAGTAGAACATAATAAAAAGATTTTTATAAAAGCAATATGCATAAAATTCTCTAACTTATAAAATAAAAAACCTTTCCAGTCCATTTGGCAACGGAATGATTTTGTTTTGGCAGGGAGAGTCAACATTCACACAGAACAAATTATTTATATAAATTTTTTTATTAAAAAAAAAAAAAATAAAATAAAAAAAATTTAAAAATGGAGATATGGATTTTAATTAGCATTTCATCATTAACTCCTAAATAGAAACATCAATATCATCATTGAATGCTATTGTCTAGCAAATTCTTTAAATAGAATTTGTGACAGGACACTGATCTGAGACACTGCCAAAAATAGTCTAAAGAAAAAAAAATTGTTGTTATTCTTTAGTTAATTGTAGACTAAGACTTATAGTCCAGGTTAAAAGTGTGGTAAAAATAACCCTAACTTTTTCTTTTTAGACCAAATTTTTCCAATGCATATATCATTGAGGAATGAGAAGAAAGCCAGTTGAACAAAACTTTTGTTTACCTACACTGAAAAAAAAAAAAAAATGTTTGGCTTCAGGTTAGCCTTACTATGATTTTAACCTGGAGTTATAGGTTGACACAAAAAGAAGTTTTAATTAAAATGTCTTTAGTACAAAATAATTGTAAAAAAAAAAAAAAAAAAAAAAAATTGCTCTAAAGAGTGTATGTAGGCATTTTAGAAAGTTTATTCTAAAGAAAGAAAAAAAAAAAAAAGTTAGGTAACATGTAAAATGTCAGCAAAAAAGTTTTATCACTTCAAAATATTTTTAAAAATGTACAGAAAAATCAGTTACAATTATAAGAGATTCATTAAAACCTGTCACATGATTTGGATAAGCAAGAGGAGGAATGAAAGTGTATTCTAGGGTTATTTAATTTATTGCAGTTATGGGTAGAGAGAGAGAGATAGTAGAAGTAGTACTAGTAGTAGGTAACACCCTACTTTGCCAAATAATACTAGCCACACCAATAAGCAGAAAGTAGTAACATGAAAAACTAGTCATAGTGAAGGATCATCTACATGGGTATATGAAAGGAGTGGGATCATGGACATTACAAACATCATTTTTAAACCATTCTTTAAATATATGATTATATGTCAAAATTTTAAAGAAAAATTTGGTTAAAAAGTTTTAAATGTCAACATGACTCATCTCAAGTTATCCAAGATATTTGCTTACAATATATATAACATTATATATATAACATTATATATACACACACACACACACACGAGAAAGACTTATCCAAATATAATTAGTTTTAAAACATTTTTCCTACCTCTAATAATTATATTTACATGAGAATTTCATGTATTTATACAATTATTATAGTACAGAGTTGATATAAATTTTAAAATAAAGTGAACCTATTCTTTGTTCTTTTAAGACTAAAACATGAGATTTATCTGGCACATGCAAGACTCTTGTTTTCAAAAGATCTGAAATTCTCTCACAAATACACTAATCCATATGATTACTAACTTTTTGATCATTACAGATATACATGAAAAATGTCCTGAGTAATAAATTACTTTTACTTTTAATAAAAGCCTCATTCAATGACAAATCAGTATAAGTGTAGATGGTATCCAACAATCACAAGCTAACAATTATTAGCTTAAGTCTAGCAGGGATCCAAAAAGCCATTTTCAGGCTATTTATCAGTAGACGACAGCAAAATAAAAAAATCTCCACTTACAAATTGTGTACTAATACTTCTAAAAACATCAATTGAAGAGGAATGATTTTTAACTGAATATAATAATCAATGGACAGTTACAAAAGACCGTTAATTCCCCCCCCCACCAAAAGGAGGAAAAAAAAAAAAAAAAAAAAAAAAAAAACAGGCGGAGAGGGCATTCCAATATTTAAAATACAAATCAAGAATTACTGATTACACATCAAGACTAACAAAAATTTTGTAGAGGGATCATTTTTCATCTGAATTGTATAAATGTTTAACACAAATGCATATACAGGAGACATGCAATATACTCAACAGAAAATCCTGTAAAGATCAGGTTACAAGGCATCACAAACAGAATATGAAAAGTTTTCTCCAGGCCAATATACCTGCTCGAAATTAGATTTTCAAACAGTTAATTTTAAATAATACTATCTGTCCCATGATAGTTGTAACATTTAGAGTGTAAAAGGTATACATAAAATTTCAACAGTCACTACAAGACAGAGCTAGTAATATTTAGAACTGAGATGCTACCAATAAATACTGACATCCTTTGAATAAAACCAAGTTAAGTAATGAGTCTCACATACTAGGCATATTATTAGCTATTTTCAGCTCTATGGATTGGTTCTTCATGTGATTTCTTTTTACACTAAAGCTATTAAAAAAATTAAAATAAAGCAATGTTTGGTTGAACTTAGTCCAGGCATTAAAAAATAAATAAATGAATAAGCAGAGAAATACCCTTTATAAACAGATGCCTAGAAAATACATAAGATTACTATCATGATAAAAAAAAAAAAATAATTCAAAACATAGGCAACAACTGTAAAAAAAAAAAAAAAAAAAAAAAAAAAAGACTTGATAATCATGGCTTTCTTTTTCATACCTACCAGAGTATTTACAAATTTCCATTCTCTTAAACTTCTGTCATGAATACAAGTTTGTCCATCCTTTTTTTTTTTTCTCAGCAGTAAAGAATTATTACAAGAATAACAAAGTTGCTTCACTAATATCAAATAGCAATTGCAAATCTCATACACACAAAAAACGTTTCCTAAGGCAGATTTTATAATTTTAACCCTGAAGATGTATTTTTACAGTAAAAATACTGTGGTAACAAGAGAACCTGAGAGGGCAACAACCAAGTATATACCTACAACAACAGGAGAAAATAGATTCTTAGCATAAACACAAAAAAAAAAAAAAAAGACAAAGAAGCAGATAAGTAGAAAGAGTCATGTAATTATGGGCACAAGTCCAAAATTTGGTTCATACAAATCCTAAGATGAAGAAATTTTTTTAAATAAAAAAAATAATTAAATAAATTCAAAAGACTATTAGATAATAATAATGATTTAAAAAAAAAAAAAAAAAAAAAAAAAAAAAAGGAAACATGACAATCTAAATTTAACATGTAAAACACTGATACACACAAAAGTGTGTAGGTACAATTAAATGGCATTTGTGGTGATGTATATGAAAAGAAAGAATTTATAAATGAAACCAATTAAATTAGCAAAGTACCCTAATCTCATAAAACAAATGGCATAAATTTGAGTTATGAAAAATCTTATAATTTTCAATTTTAACAGAGAGAGGAAGGACAGTTTAAAGACTAATTGTTAAACAAAATTTTACACTCCAATTTGGTCTAAATTTCAGAGATGAAGCTTGATAATTTTTATTATTTCGAGTATTCATACTATTGTCTTCATCTTTATTGTTATATTCATATTTCGGCTAATGCATCCTTCTTCAGTTGTTTCAAGTCAAACTTGGGAACCTACGTGCAACTTCAAACTGAACCCTTTATTCAATCCACAGGGGTAGATTGTTCTAACTCCATGAACCATAACCGGGTACAAGTATTAACTAGAGTAAATATTCCTTGTTATTAACCTGCAGCAAGGATTGAACCTGCAACCTCCAGATGATTTCACAGGTTCAATCTCAACTACAGGTACATAACGAAGAATATTTACTATAGTTTGACACTTGTAACAAGTCATGGAATTAGAACAACTTACACCTGTGGATTAAAGTTCCACATAGGCTTCCAAATTTAACAAGAAACACCTGAAGAAGGACAAAGGATGCATCGGCCAAAACATTATGAATATAATAAAGTTGAAGACAATAGTCCGAACATTCTAAATTAAAAAATATCTCCAACTTTACAAATAAAGATAAAAGGCATAAAACTTAAAATTCTCATTCATACAAAATAAACATTTAAAAATTTTTGCTCTAAAGACACATGGTAACAGACAGCATCACTGACGATACTTGAAGACAAAAAAGGTTATATGCTTTTTTAAAACATTTTACTACAAAAATAAAAAATTTCTAAACAAAAGCCGTAGCCTAGAATGGGTTGGTTTGGTTTCATACTAACCATTGTAGGTTATTTAATCCTCTTTACACACAAGTTGTAAATGCAGAGTTTGTAGATAACATTTTTAAATGAGCCAGAGATTACTTGTTTATATACAGTTAAATGGTTATATATGTGATTTGTATTTCAATAGTCTTATTTTTAAATGAGTCAGAGCTATTATGTTTGTACAGTTAAATGGTTCCAAATATTCTAACACAAATAGTTCTGACAATTCAATTAAATATCAGTCATTTATTTCCACAATTAAATGGTTAAACAGTTCTATATCTAACAATTCAATTTAACCTATGTCATTAGTTTGCACACAGTTTAAATGTCAAATAGTTCTATTTGACCCATATAGAGGACCTTATCAGTTGCTACCACTCTAGGTCAAGGTGGACCTGGGAGCAATGGCAATGAAGGGGTACTCCAGGGCTGGACCTTACTATAATGTGATATGCAGGATACTCGTTGGGAAGGGTTGGAATCTTACTCCTTGCAGAGATGCAGTTGGTGTATTCTACAGCCCCAGTCGACTGGACTTTGGCCTAGAATAGTTTTTAAAACAGGTAGACTTGGCATTGTGTTAGGCTTGTTTTTATGGGACATTTTAAAAAATGATTTAAGAACCCATTGAGTTCCTGTTATACCAATGGTCTATGATGACATTTCTATTTAAGAAGTGATGCATCTCATAGTTGCATCTATTATACCAAGAAATTAGATGTCAAAAGAAAAAAAAAACTTTTAGTACGAATTCTGCAATATTATTTAGTTGCATTGGTCTAGCGGTTAGAGTGTTAGCCAATGGCCCGGGAGACCTGGGTTCAATCCCAGGTCGAGTCATACCAAAGACTTTAAAAATGGTACTTGATACCACCTTGCTTAACACTCAGCATTATAAGGTACGGTTCAAGGGTAAAGTGGAGCAATCCTGGGAATGAAGTAGCGCCCTCCCCTACACCTTGGTGTAGTAGCTATCGAAAAGGGAGCCTTCGGGTCACCCTCGACTATGGTCGCTAACTTTACTTTTACTTATTTAGTTGCAAATATTGGACAGGAAAATACCTGAGCTTTAATCAATTTCAATCGTATTGCCCAAATAAAAATATCGATATGATATGCAGTTTCTGCCGAATTGCGGTTAAATACCTGCGAATTTTTACTAAACTATAATACCAAGAATCAGAAGAAAAAAAATGCATGTGAGGATGATGTTGACATTCCACAATGACGATTTGTGATCCCTTCGTATTATCATTCTAATGGTCTATAGTGATCTTTTAACAAAATCATTGTAGAAAACTTACATCTACCTACGTGAAATACCAGAAGATTTATAAAGAAACCGGAAATTCAATTCTAACAAATCTTCGAATTAATTTTTTTTTTACAATAATTTTTTTGCACTGTAAAATAGGGTAAATTTCAATTTGATAATAGTAATTTTAAAAATTATATTTTATTTATATATATATATACATATATATAATTGAATTCAATTGTTTACAAAACCTTTTTTAGCATTCATAAAATCTTAGTTGTAATATTTATTCTATTTTAAAACCTTTTTTTTAATATATTGGAAGAAGTGAAATTATCTATTATATCGAGAAGTTAAGTGATTAAAAAATTTAAATATGATGAAGTTCATTTATCATTTTGAGTATATTGCTCGAATAAAAATTAAAATCGAGCTATGATATACCATTTTTGCTTGGTTACATACGTGAGAATTTTTATTAATAAACTGTAATACCAAAAATCAGTAGGAAAAAAAAAATGTAAAAATCATGTTGACGTTCCATGTGTGTGTATATATATATATATATATATATATATATATATATATATATATATATATATATTAGCTAGTACTTGTTAAACGATTGTAAATCATTTAATATTTTTAAATTGTTGAAGAATGTGTCATTTGAATAAAATAAAATGGCTTTTTTTTTTTTTTACAAAGATAAAAAATACTAGCTCTTCGTGTGTATATATATATATATATATATATATATATATTCAAAAGGGGAATGCCAACTAGAGTACACCACCCTCAAGTATGCATATATCGCGACCTTGTGTCGAATATATGATAGGGAGGGTAAATAAATAGCAGGAGAAAGCAATCAAGTTCAAAGTAAACTAATAAATATAAATTTAAAAAAAAAAAAAAAACTTTGAAATAGCAGAATAAATATTGCAACTGAAATTTAAAAAAGGTTCTATAAACAAATGAATTTTTAAAAAAATAAGTAAATAAATGCAAAATTAAAATAAATGTATAAAAGTTTAGTTTATTCGCCAATAACCGTTTTAACAATTGAATATTCTTTGTTTTTAATTACTATAATTAAATCGAAATTTACTCTATTTTACAGTGTAAAAAAATCGTATATGATTTTTAAAAACTTCAAAGATTTATAAGAATTGAATTTACTGTTTCCCAATAAATTTCCTGGTATTTTGCATACTTAGATGCAAGTCTTCTACAATGATTTGGTAAAAAGATTACTTAAAATGAGAATAATTTACATTCAAAAGATTTTTTAAAGCATAAGAAAATGAAAGAAAAAATGTCTCAAATGTAATGCTGCTTAAAACTTAAATATAATTGCAAAGTGAAAATAAAGACGAACAAAAAAGAGATTTTGTAAAGTATTTAAGTTTATATTTGAGAAAACATGAACGATTTAGTCAAAAGATTACTGTAAGATTTGTATGAGTAAATAACAAAACAGTTGAGATCTTTTCTGTCAACATCCTTCTTTAAATTTTCTACATTGATCATTTAAGCTGTTTGTGACTATAAACTTTACATTTCAAAAAATAAAATTTAAAAGCAGAAAAAAAATAGGGAAAGAATTTTGTCTACTTTAAAATATTTGTGATGAACGATTCAATCGGGAGAAGAAAAAGAAAAAAAAAAGCCATTTTATTTTATTCAAATGACACATTCTTCAACAATTTAAAAATATTAAATGATTTACAATCGTTTAACAAGTACTAGCTAATACACAATTTTCCTTAATGTGGTTTAAATTTTTAAAAAATGATAGGGGTAAAAATAAAAACAAAAAACGGTGAAAAAAAGAAAAAAAAAAGAGGGAAGACACAAACACAAAGAATAAGAAACAAGGAAGAGATGAAAGTTGGAAGACATGATGAATGGCTTGAGGTACATTTAAACCGATATAATTTCGGGACATTTCTTTTAATCTTTAAAAAGTACTTTAGTTAATAATCACAAATTTATTCAAAAATCTAATCGAAAAGGAAAAATACACTATTCAAAAGGGTGAGAAAAAAAAAGAGAGAGAAAAGGAGGAAATATAGCTTATTAGTCGAGAACAAGGAATTAAAAGAAAAAAAAAAAGGAACATCGACTCCCTAAGAGGGAAAACCATGATTGATTATTTATCAATCATCAAACAGAATTTTATGTGTCTGTTGTGTTTTGGTACAGAAAAACTAGTAATACTAAACCTGTAATAATAAACGTCGGTTTTGCCGGCAGAAAGGCCGGATTTTCGTACTACTTCTTCTCGTTTCCATCCAGGCGGTAAACCAACACAATCCATCTTGTTGGTGTAAGAGGAATACTGTGGGAAGCAACTCAGTCTGAAAACCGGATGTGACCCGAACATTGTACAGGAAGTGACTTCATTAAATTATTCCTTGTGCTTTTTTTTTTCTTATGCAAGTACGTTTTGTCTTAAATAAATTTATTTAAGTCAGATACGATACATCTTATCGGTGTATTTACTACTACAATCATCATCATCATCATCATCATCATTATTATTGTTGATAATTAGTTAGATTACATGATCTAAAATAATTTATAATACAGCTTATTAAAACAGAAACTGTTTTAAACGTTTATCATTTTATTATTTTCTAGATTTATAAAAAGTTTAATTGGAAAATGTTAGAAATAAATAAAAGTTATATGAGTCTTTATCCACCTTTATTTTGATTTCACCTAATTTCATTTTTAACTTTTCAGTTTTGTTTAGTTTTATCAATTTTTGCATAATTATACCTAAATTTTCTTTAATTTGTTTTACTATGAAAAATAACCATTCAGTGTGTCAGTGAAAAAAAGAGAGTATATATATATATATATACCCGCACTTTCTCTGTCTCTCACACACACACATATATATACATATGTGAAAATTTACAAAGATAAAAAATACTAGCTCTTCGTATATATATATATATATATATATATATATATAGAGAGAGAGAGAGAGAGAGAGAGTGAGAGAGAGAAGGCCCAACAATATTACCACTACAGTGTATATATATATATATATATATATATATATATTGTGTGTGTGTTTTAGAAAAACTGATAACATATCATTTTGAAATGATTGCTGCTATCATTTTGAGATGTAAATGTATCAGTAACTACATAGTCTAGGCAAATGTAACTAAACAGGCCTAATGCTGAGCAAAATAAGATTTATTCATCAAAATGTGAATGAGAAACTCACAGATATGTAGATTTCAGGAACATAGACCCAAAAAACAAAAATGACAAGGTACCAGACCAGGTGAAGGTGGCGGCCATTTCAAAATGAAATTATATCAATTTTCCTGAAACACTATATATATATATATATATATAACATGGCCCTGGAGACCAGTGTTCAATCCCAGGTTGAGTTATACCAAAGACTCAAAATATGATACTTGTTACCTCCTTGCTTAACACTCAGAACTATAAGGTACATATCAAGGGTAAAGTGGAGCAACCCAGGGAAAGGAGTAGTGCTCTCCCTTACATTTTGGAGTAGTAGCAATTGAAAAGGGAGCCTTTGGGTCACCCTTGACTACAGTCATCAACTTTACTTATATATATATATATATATATATATATATATATATATATACAGTGGATGTGTTTGTGGTATAATGGTTATCATCAAATGAAATGACGCACTTTGACTCAACTTCAAATCCTGAATAAGGCTGTTTGTATTTAACATTGAGTTAATACTCTTGGGAAAGGTATAAATCCAATACTTCTGTCTCTAATTATGGGTAAATAGTAGAGCAGACTGGGCTCTTTAACTTTGGTATGGCAACGGGTTTAGGAGAAGGAAAACTATTAGTTTAAACCTGTTAAACTCTGCTTAAATTGACCTAGTGTGGCATCCTACTCATGCAGAGGGTTTGGGTATATATATATATATATATATATATATATATATATATATGTGTGTGTGTGTGTGCGTGTGTTAGGTGTGTATAATTTGGCGAGAGCTCAATATCTGTGATAGAGCTATTATATAATACTATAATAAATAAATATACATTGTTTTTTTATTTATATTTAATAGCATGGATGCTTATCTGTGACCACTGGTTTCATCCCATCTTTTTAAGACAATCATCAGGCAGAAAAATTTTTCTGCCTGATGATTGTCATATAAAGATGGCATGAAACCAGTGGTCACAGATTAGCATCCATGCTATTAAATATATATAAAAAATAATGTATATTTATTTATTATCATATCCTATATATATTAATATATATATGATATTTTTTAAGTTCTGTGATTTAAAAATTTCTTAGAATTTTCTGGTTTATGAATATCTAATTTATAAAAATTTACCAATGGAAATTAAGTCTCTTGATATCATACCTTTTACAGTATGATTAAACATCCAAGCATTAAAATGGTCAGAACATTCTTAATTCTTCCTCAGATCAATTGCCGATTCTGTCTTGATTCAAGTGTTTTAGATATAACACTGCACCGGGTCATACTTGAGCCAATTGGACCAATTGATCCTAATTGGGCCCTACACCTATAGAGGCCCCATGTGTAATCTACTCTCAACTTGTTAAGTACCCATTGCAATATATATGTTCATAACTGGGTCCTGTATCTCCAAAAATCAACCCTGACTTCATGTATGATAATCATATTGTGCATGTCACCATATGGTGTATGTTTCCAGGCACAATCTTGGTATTTTTCCAATTTTTTACTTTCTTCCATCATTACCATATGCTACAACACATGTACAATCTGACATGTAGTTTTTTCCTTGTTGAACAACATCACAACCAGTCTTTCTGTTTGGATGGGTTGGTCACTTTTGATCTCTAAGTTCTCAGAGTATCTTTTTATGTTATGATTCTTCACATCTGCTAGTTTTAAAAAAAAAGGTAATATATGCTCTGCGCAGATAACCAGAGATGTGTCTTGTGAGAATCATAACATACAGCATGTTTCCTATAGAACTTTCTTTAATACATAACATTAAAAGATGTCCCATGCCAGAAAGCCCAATTAAATTGCAGAAGATTAGTTCTCAGATATCCCAAAGAACTAAGAGGAAGATTAAGAAGAAATGTAGCAAGGACTTTGTGTATGAAGGCTACTTTAGTCCTGGGTACGACTTTAAACTACAATCACTAAACTACAACTTTAAACTACAACCACTATTTGCCAAACTTAAGGCAATTTAGTCCTGGTTACAACTTTAAATAACAACCACAATTAGCCAAACTTAAGGCAATTTAATCCTGGTTACAACTTAAAACTACAACCACTATTAGCCAAACTTAAGGCAATTTAATCCTGGGTATGACTTTAAACTACATCCACTACTAGCCAAACTTTAGGCCATCAGTCCTAGTTAAGACTTTTAACTGAATCCAGTGATGAGGTCTCGTTTGTGGAATTTAGGGAGTGTGGAGTCACCCCTTAATTATCATTACTCCCAGGTCCACTCTGTCTCAGAATGGTAGTACCTGTTAGGGTTGTCCCTTTATAAGACACAAAGCTGTTTATAAACGATCCATTGGAAAACCCAATGCACCAAGGAATTTTACCTGAATTGTAGTCCAATACATACATACAACTTAACCAAATCTAAAAGAGATCTAATATATTAGTATAACCATGACAATCTAATATATTAGTATAACCATGACAATTAGTGGTTACTTGACTATTGTCAAGTAACCACTAATTGTCATGGTTATACTAATATATTGAGGGTAATAAGGTTTCCTTTTTTGTTGTTGTTATTGTTGCAGTGAACACTTAACCTGCTGTAATAATTATTAATAAAAGAATTGATTTATGTCATATACTAATGTAAGGAACATGCAATAAGGATAGCATCATATGTTTTTCTGTGTGTTGGGAGATTATAGAAAAATGACAAGTTATCCTGTAGATGGCTGTGTACCCAAATGTAGAGAGGCCAAGGGGAGAGGGAGCATGTAGGAGAAAGGGACTTGAGCACGTGACTTGGGCATGGAGAGGAGAAGTGACCAGGGTCTTCACAAGGTGAGATGTGGCTAAAGACAGCCTAATAACTGAGGGTGTTAGCAGACCACCCAACTCTACAAACAGAATCCAGAAGACAATTTTGAGCTCTATGAAACCAAACGTCCACAACCCTCTTAAAACAGTCTTAAACACAACCAGAAAATAACAGACAGACAACAGGACATTCACCAACCACAGATAAGTGTATTATGATTTTAACTCTGTTCTCTTAAAGACTATTGACTTCTAAAGGAATATACTTTTGCACTTCTTATATAAACGTATTTAAACGTCTTACCGCATTGCTTATTCTTTCTTACGACCCATATGGGAGTGTCATTAAATTTCCCATAATAGCCTTTAGTTCATACTCATACAATTTATTCATTTATAGGGTTTAACCTCAGCTGTCTGCACAGTTTCTATTGTAACACTGTTCCTACACTGTTGTGCTTGCTATTGGATTCTTTTTTAAACATCTTTCTGAATCCACTTACAATGTGATTTCCTGTGTCATCTTTTCTCTACAAATTAAGCATTTGTATTTCTTGTCTATTTTTACATAGATGTAATTTATCAGGATGCTTTTGTTCAGGCAGCAATGATAATATGTTCTGTTGCACTTTACAAGTGTCCTTTGCCTAACCATGTTTATAACTATTTATCAGTGATAATTTCTATCTGTTTTTTAAATCCTCCATAGAGTTTTATTTTTCGTTTCCTCATTACATGACTCACTATTCCTGCATATGTTACACATTTATTTCTTGTCACATGGGTTTAAAATGGTTTTCATGAAACTTTCACTGCTCTGATATCATTATTTTTTCTCTTTTGAGAGTTTTTCCCATCAGCATTAGTTGATGGTTTTTCACTGGAGTCTGAGTGACAGCAAGTCTTCTCAAGTCTCCAGGACTCCTCTTAATAGTCTGGCTGATGTCAACAATGCTGTAGTTTGGATGGTCTCCATTCGTCTTCTTATTTCCAATTTCTTCAGCCCCTGTACCAATCATGTTCAAGCCATTTACAATTGGTATCACTGTCACTTTCATGTTCCATATTTTTTTCATTTCTCTAGCAAGGTCTAAGTACTTATCTCCTTTTATACTTTCCATCAGTTTTACCCTGTGATCAGCTGGAATGGCAAAGCTCACTATTATTATTATTATTATTATTATTATATGAGAGATTTAACACCAGCTTTAACTAGTGGTTTTTTACTAAAATCTGAGTGGCAACTAGTCTCCTCTAGTCTTCAAGACTTTTCTTTGTATTCTAGCTGATCTTAACAATGCTGTGATTCTTCTGATCTCCAATTCCCCTAGTCTCCCATCTAAACCTTTGGAGTCTGTTCCAAGAGGGTCAAATACAATTTGCATTGCTGTCATATTCATGTTTTACAGCCTTTTCAGCTCTTTGGCCAGATCCAAATATTTGTCTTTTTGCTTTGTTTTTAATTTTGACTCTATGATTTGTGAGTGTCCTTGTGGTTTAATGGTTAAAGCACTAGACAGTGGAATCGTAGTAAGCAAGTTCAAACTCTAGTCACACTATTATGTTCACTTTGAGACAAATACCCGCCAGAAAAGTATGAACCCCTTATCCTCTTGGTTAGAGGTTAAATAGTACCACTACTGTTCTTCTAGAAGGATGTATTTGGCATTAAATAACCCAAGGAGGTTGATATGTCATTTGAAAAAAATGCTCTATGATCCACTAGAACAGCAAACTACCTGATATGACAAGTTCTTTCCTTCTTTAAAACTAGGTCTGGGTCTTCTAACTAGGATTTTATTGCCTGTTTGTATCTCAAAGTCCCATAGAATTTTTGAGGTCACATTTTCTCAGATAGATTCTGGTTTCTGCATATGTAGGAGTACTGTAGTTTATTTGGTGTGAATATTTTTGGTCCCACATTTATTGTTGGTGTATTATTTGAAAAACAAATGAAGTACATGATGTGAAAAGACGTGGAGAAAAGAACATTTAAAACAAAGCAGTAAAAACAAAATTAAATTCAAATATCAAGAAATACATGAAAAAGGAAACATTACAAATATTCTAATATAGTCAGTTAAATATTCCTGTGTGTGTGTGTATGTGTGTACTAACACGGATATTAAGGAAAAAGACTAAATATTGAGAGTGTCATGTCAACTACAAAATGTATGTGGACTAAGTATTTCATGTAAGGTATTGATATATAGAAATATAGTAACATATCCTAGGAGGAATGTGTCTTCTCCCATGTTGGTTGTTTTTCTCTTTCGGGGTTTGATGAAATTTCTGTGGTTGTGTTCAAGGCTGGAGCAACTCTAACTGAAAAGGCAGAACAAGAAAGAAAAAGGTTACGGAATGTATACATTTTCATGGGGTTGAATGCTGGAAGTTAAAATGTAAGAGAGAGAGTGTGTTGTCTCTGTAAGTCGCAATAGAGAGAATGAGAGAGAGTGTGCTATCTCTGTAAGTGAAAAATGTAAGAGAACAAGTGCTTGGAAAATGAGAGTATATATAGGCAATCCTTGTCATGCAGTCGGCTTCAAATGCGCGGGACAAAATCAAAGTTGCGGACGTAGTTGTGAGCACTAACCAAGTGACTTTCCTGACCAATAGGTTCCCGAGACTAATTAGTTTACCAACGTCCGCCATTTTTGTTTCAGGAACAAATGGCATCACAGCCATTTTAAAATACAGGAGTGTAAATCCTAAATATATTTTTTTTCTATTATTTATTCTCTACACATATACCATTTGTCAGCATGGTCAATATTTAATCTCTTGCACAATTCCCAGTAGATCATATTTCCCACCTAGCTGTGCTTGGTCTTGTATCCGTTTTGTGCCATGTTGCTACATTCTCTTACATTGCATCTTTATCACCATATAACTTATACTTGCTATTCTTCAGTGTATTATTAATTTTTGCTGAAACAAAAACACCTGAAGATGGACACATCAGCTGAAATATTGAGAGTATAATGAAGACATTAGGGCATTATTTTGTCCTGCTATTAAAAGAGATCCAGTTTCTCTCTTCAGGTTTCCTCTTTTTAACCATGTCCAGGTAATCTCATGTGCAATTTCGTTAGTTTGTCACTTGAAGTATTTGTACAGTTGTTTTTCTTCCAATTTTTGTTTTCTAGATTTTATTATTGTTATCTTTCTGTTTGTTCCTAAGTTGTTGCTATGGATGAGTTTTCACCCCAGTATAAGCGGGGATGTCCTTGTGGTATAATGGTTAAAGCGATGGACTGTGGAATCATAGTAAGTGAGTTCAAACTCTAGTCATGCTATTATGTTTACTTTCGGGCAAATACTCTTGGGAAAGGTATGAACCCCTTCATCCTCCTAGCTCTGGGTTAAATAGTACCACCACTGTTCTTCTAGGAGAATGGCTTTGGCATTAAATAACCTACAAAGGTTGATATGCCATCAAAACAAAGAAACCAAACCAAACCAATATAAGCAGGTAGAGTAGCTAATGTGCTGGACTTTGACATTGTATTGAGCAAATTCAAACTTCAGTCACACTATTACATTCACTTTCAGATTAATACCCTTGGGAAGGATATGAATCCCTTTATTCCCTCAGTTAAGGGTTAAGTAGTACCACTACTGTTCTTCTACATGGATGGCTTTGGTATAAAATAACCCATGAAGGTTGATATGCCATTAAACAACAAAGAAAGCAAACCTAGCTGGTGGTCTTCATGGGAGTCCACGTGACAGCAAATCTTCTTAGTTCTCTAGAACTTACCCCAGTATTTTTGCCTACCTCAGCAGTGATATAGTCTGGGCATTATTTGCCTAAATATCTGAAATGAAACTTGATAATCTTTATCACTTAGAATATTTGAACTATTGTTCATTTCAGCTGATGTGTCCCTTTTCAGGTGTTTCCTGTCAAACTCAGAAGCCCACACAGAACTTTGAACTGAACTCTTTATTTAATCCACAAGAGTAGATTGTTCTAATTCCATTAACCAATTTAACAAGTATTAAGCTATAGTAAGTATTCTTTGTTATTTACCTGTAGTTGGGATTGAACCCACAAACTTCAGATGATTTCACTTAGAAATATTTCTCAACCAAATATCGCGCCATCTGTCCTGCTGGACTATTCAGAGAGGATTTTGAGGACTTATAAACCTTATGCCTCCATCAATCAATGAAACACTACTCATTATTATTATGTATATTGATGGCTGTCCAGGTCTTTGCTAGTCATATAGAAGTCAGACCTATCAGATAAAACAAAGTGCAGTTTTTTGGGACTTATAAACCTAATGCCTCCATCAACCTATGAAATACTACTCATTATTATTATGTCTATTGATGGCTGTCCAGGTCTTTGATAGTCATATGGAAGTCAGACCTATTAGATAAAACAAAGTGCAGTTTTTCCAAACCGCAGTTGTGTAAGTACTGCTGTATGGATGCACTACATGGATGCTAACCAAGTGTATGGAGAGAAAGTTTGACGGAAATTGTACAAGAATGCTGCAAACTGTATTGAACAAGTCCTGGAGGCAGCATCCGACAAAGCAGCAGCTGTATGAACACCTACCACCTATCTCAAAAGCCATCCAAACTAGATGAGCAAGATATGTGGGACACTGCTGGAGAAGTAAGGGCGAGCTCACAAGCGATGTACTCCTATGGGTCCCGTCACATGGATGAGCAAGAGTAGGATGACTAGCTAAAACCTATCTACAACAGCTCTGCACAGATACAGGATGTAGCTTAGAGAACCTGTCAAAAATAATGGACAATAGGGACAAGTGGCGGGAGGGTCTGGGAAATCTGTGCCAGTGGCACACCACAATGATAATGATGACTATTATATACAATTTTTTACCTCAACTCATATCATAATTTTTTTTTTGCACAATGGATATATTAGAACACTCTACCCTTGTGAATTAAATAAAGGATTCAGTGTGAAGTTCTATGTGGGCTCCTGTGTTCAACATGAAACACCTGAAGAAGGTCAAATGACATATTGGCTGAAACATTGTGAGTATAACAATGAAGATGAAGACAGTTTCAGTAATTTTTCAGATTCTTCAGGATTGTTTCAACTCTGATTTGTGTCACTTTCATGTTCCACAGCTCTCTGGCAAGGTCTCAGTATTAATTTTTTTTTGTTTTTCTTTAATTTCTGTGACGTTGCATAAATAATTATCCCAGGATGAGAGTCAATTTTATGTGCATGTGACATCGAGGGCAGTCTGGCACTTGACCCTCCAAAAAATAAGTCCCAGTCAAGACTCCTATTTCAGGCATATGGTGAACCGGCAAATAATGTGGAGCTTAATTTGGGGCTACACTGATCTCAGACGCTGGTAAGGGGGTACCAATTCACTTTCACATACACCACCAAGTCCTTTGTCTTCCTACCCCCTCAGATAGCGGAAAAACGGACTTCGAGGTTAGAAAATAATAACTGTAGCCAAATTTCCAAAATCCTCTTGTAATGTTTTAAGGAGGCAATAAGACGTTTAGCGAGAATTAATGAAAATGATATGACACTGAAACAGATATTTACAAAAGAAGATGAATCGATAAAGGAAATAACACAACCAAAAGATTTCAATACAAGGGTGCATTTAAAATACAACAAAATTTTAATATGCAATGACCAAACAAATAATGATAAGATTTTAGAAACAGTTCCTTTTTCTTTTCTCTTTTCTTTTTAAAATACTGGCAATATTAAGCCAACAGGAAGTATCAAACATAAATGTCTTTCAACAGTCCTTTTCTTCTTTCTCTTTTTTCTTTCTTTCTTTTTCTTTTACTTGAGAAAAAAGTCGCCGGACTGAAGCATGTAACAAAGTTCATTCGCTAATTTACTATTGATGAAACAGAATCTTTTCAGGTTCTCTCTTTCTTTTTTGAATACATGTAACTTTCCAATATTTAGGAATTTGTAGAAGGAAAACAGTTTAAGTTGTACTTATCTTTGACGAGATTCAATGTTCAAATTTCTTTCTCTCTTTTTACGGGCGAGTGATCTCCCGGAGCTGGTTGACCTCAGCGATCTATCTCTGTCGCTGGCTTTTTCCAAACTCTGTTCAACTCTTTTTATAGGCGACTTTCCTCGGAGTCAGTTGAAATCAGCGTGTTTCTCCCGCTGACTTCTGTCCCAAACTGAAGATTCTTTTCGAAATTTCTCTAGCGGAAAATGGCATTTTGGTGCCAAGTGTTTGACTTTTCCTTCTCCCACTATTCCGCCAAGTCACATTACTCAAGTGACCTGGATTCATTTCTTTGTTCAACAGGCTACAGGTCCCAGAGTGCAGGTAGCTGACCTCCTTTCATATACCATTTTAACTGTCAGTCTTAGCATCTGTTGATTCAAATAGAGAATGGTAAGGGAATTGAATTCCCTTCCCTCTCTCTGTTGCATACCACATCACATTTCACTTTTTGGTTTGCTGGAACAGTAAAGACCACTAACTCACAAGTTTTTTTCTTTTATAAACAATAGTTAAGTCTGGTATTCAGGACAAAATTGGGGGATTCATTTTTATCTCTAAATTCCAAATAATATATTGTGTCTCATTTTCCAGTAGTGATTCTGGTCTGTGTATATACTAATTGTCAAGGAGGCACTTAAGGTGTAATGGTTACCATCATAAATGGATATAGCAGCCCGGGTTCAAAAGCTGAACAAAGCTGATTGCATTCCTCATAGTGCTAATAACCTTGGTAAAGGTATGAATCCAACAATTCTGCCTTCAACTATGGGTAAATAGTAGGATAGACTTGGATCTTTAACCTTGGTATGGTAAATGGTCTTGGAGAAGGAAAACTATTAATTCAGAATTATCAAACTCTGCTTAAAATTGAACTTGTGTCAAATCCTGTTTGTGTGGAGGGTTTGGTAAATATACATACTATTTGTGCTAATGTTTAAAATTCAGTCATTTGTACAATTTCCAGTAGATCATCTTTACACATTGCCTTTGCACTCCTATTCCAGTTTGCTGCATTCCCTTATTATATAGCTATTTTTCTCACAACTTGCTATTCTGTTGTATGGTTCTTCCTCTATATAACTGCTATTCTATTATGTGGTTATTTCTCTCACTGCGATTCTCAGTACTTGCTATTCTATTATGTGGTTATTTCTCACACTATTTGCTATTCTATTATGTGGTTATTTCAATTCACAACATACTATTCTGTGATATGGTAATTTCTCACACAACTTGCTATTCCATTATGTAATTATTTATCTTACTAATTACTATTCTATTATATGGTTATTTCTTTCTCTATTTGCTATTCTATTATGTGGTTATTTCCCTCACTACTTACTATTATATTATGTGTTTATTTCTCTCATTACTTGCTATTCTATTATGTGGTTATTTCTTCACTACTTACTATTCTGTTATGTGGTTATTTCTTCACAACTTACTATTCTATTATATGGTTATTTCTTTCTCTATTTGCTATTCTATTATGTGGTTATTTCTTCACTACTTACTATTCTATTATGTGGTTATTTCTCTCACTACTTGCTATTCAATTATGTGGTTATTTCTCCCACTACTTGGTATTCTGTGATTCATTGATTTATTGATAGGGTTTTATGGCATATCAACCTTTGTAGGTTATTTAATGCCAGGTCCTGTTTATATATAAATTTATATATGTGATTTGTGAATGAATAGTTTGTTGTTAGCGGATGTGTTTTTATGGGCCACACTATTTCCAGAGATTAGGGAATGGTCCTAATAACATCTTAGCATTGTGTTCAAATGGTATTTATTATATTCTCTCAAAAAGACGGAACATCATCCATGTTGATTTTCTAGAAGAAGTCACTCAAACTATTTACATTAAAAAATTGCTTTCTGGTAAGAACATGTTTAACAGTGCAGGGTATTTGACATGTCAAACACTGTAGTTATTGTTCCTACTTGAGTATAAAAGAGCAAGTAAGACTGGTGTGACCAATGCACAAATAGGACATAGTGACTTTTTCTCTTCTCATTTTTCTAAAAGCTGGTCTCCATTCTCCCAAAGTGGGCTTGATCTGGAAGAGTTTATTGTGGATGTTATTATTACAGTGTTGTTGCCATTTTGCATGGAGGAATTTATTGATTTTAGGTTTCAAGCCAGTATATGGAATCTTGAATTCGTCAGGTGTTATATCTAAGGCCAATTTGGTTGCTAAATCTGCTCTTTCATTTCCTCTAACTCCGATGTGGCTTGGGATCCAGCATATAAGGATTTCTTTACAGTTTCACATTGAGTCTTGTTTACTCAACAGTTAAATGATAACGGGGTTCTTCAGTTTTTTATTACTTTATGATTGTAAGAAAGAGTCTGAGAATATGATAAATTTTTTATGTTTGGTTTTCAATATGATGTTGAGTGCTAGGTCTATTGTACAGGCTTCTGCTGTGAAGATGGAGCTTTCTATTGGAAGAGCTTTTCTGAGAATTGTTTTATTTAGAACAGCTACGCATGCTGTTTTATCACTGTCTTTGGAGCCATTGTGAAGACTTATAGGTGGTCGGAATGGTGTTCAAGGATATTGCAGAATTTCTCCTGATAAGTGCTGGGATGGATTTTTGTTTTGGGGAGTTTATTTAGTTCAAGAATCACTTTAGGTTTTTTCATAGTCCAAGGTGGTGTTTGAGATAAGATGCTTTCATTTATATTTCTTATAGATATTTTTGATTCTTGGAGAGTAGACTTCATTAATTGATTTTTCGTTTATTACAAAATATTGCTGGTATTTAGGGTCGAAGGTGCAGTCATAAGCTGGGTTAGATGGGCAAAATTTGTGTTTTATGCACTAATTGAGAGTCAGTTTTTCATATCTGAGTTGTAGTTGTCTGTCAACTGGCGAAGTTCTGACATCTCTTAAGTCCATTCTTAGGCCTTTGTGGTGTATAGGGTCAAGCTCTTTGAGATAGGACCTCTTGGTAGATCTGTAGATAAAAATGGCATAGTCCAGTAGTGAGCAAATCAGTGATCTGTATAGTATGAGGACTGCTTAATCATTAGCATCCCATTCTGTGTGGGCAACAACTACTCAGAAAAGTTGTTGGGCTCAGGTAGATTTAGTTTTTAAGTATTTTATATGAGAGATAAATGTCAGCTTTTTGTTGAATATAACTCTGAGGAATTTATATCTGTCAATGACAGGTATTTTAGTATCTTTAAGTTTGATGACAGGGTCATTGTGCATTTTCCTCAGAGAAAAAAAGTGCACACAGTAGGTTCTGGACTGAGAGGATTTGAAGTCATTGTCTGTTGCCGATTTATTTATTTTATTGAGGTTCAATTGTAAATGTTGTTCTTCTATGTTAATGTGGGTAGCTCGATAGCAGATGACAAAGTTGTTGACATAAAGAACAGAGTAGATTGTGGAGCTCAGGCATTTAATGATATTGTTGATTCTTATTGAGAAGAGTATAACAAATCGGATACTTCCTTGTTGAATAGAAATACTTGAAACCATTTAACTTTGCGTAAACAAATGATTAATAGTAAAAAGAATTATATTATTGAATAGTAAAAAGAATTATATTATTGAATAGAAATACTTGAAATCATTTAACTGAGCAAAAATGAGCTAAGGTTTGTTGAGAAATATTATCAACAAAATGTGTTTACAAATCATATATATTTAATGTATATGTATAAATAGGATTTGATATTAAATAACCAACAATGGTTGAGATGCCACAAAACCCAACCAAACCAAATCCTATTTATTTGATATATATGTATAAAAAGGATTTGCCATTAAATAACTAACAATGGTTGATACACCATAAAACCAAGCCAAAACCAATCTTATATATTTGACACATAATGATATACCATAAAACTCAAACCAACCCAACCCAACCAAAGCAATCATTCAGTTAAGGAACTGCTCAGCTATTAATCAGACATTAATCATGATAATAAACACTTTGAGTTTCTGATTTAATTGCTAAGAGGGATTTCCCGAGGACTAATGTCTAAACTCGGAGTGTGTCCTAGAAGTTAACGAGGTTGAACTCCAGTCACTGTATTACATTAATTTCTGGAGTAATACTTCCAGGTAAGATATGAACTTCCTTTTGCAGGTCAGAAAGTGTGGATCCCACTCCTACCCTGAAGTTTCTTTGGAAGAGAAAGTTTCGAATGAAAAGCAGCAGCCTTCTTGTTAAGCCCTGATCATAGAGGTCTTGCATGATTCCATACTTCCAGAAATGCCTTCTCCCAGTCAAAAAAAAATTGCCACTTTTTTATGAAGGTTTCCCGGATGAAGGTTTCCAGGTGGATCAAATGGTCTACAACCCCTCTCTTTTTAAGGAATCCTGTCAGTATATTGTTATTTGGCCATTTGACTCAAGGTACCGCATTATTGTCTGTTATTGATCATCTGCTCTATTGTTTTACAGAGGCAGCTAGTCAATGCAATGGATTGATAATTCAGCGGATTAGAAGTGTTTTTGTTTGTTTTGAGGATGGATACAATTATCATCTGTCTCCATGTTCCTGGGAAGGTACCATTCATCCAGATATTATAAAAGACATTTTACAGGCACTTGACGAATTCATCCAGTTGTTTTTTGAGAAACTCATTGTGTATCTCATCAGGGCCAACAGCAGCATGGTGAGATTTATTCATGGAATCCCCTAGTTTAATTAGGGTGAATGGTTTGTTGTATTCTTCAAAATTTGATTTTTTTTTTTTTGGAGCCTTGTTTAATTTTAGTGAATTTTGTATTGACTTGACCAGAAGAAATTTTTGCTAGTAGATCAGCAATGACCTTGTTTTCTGTGTTTTCTTTGTATTTTTTTTGTTTGTTTTTTGATGGGGAAGTGATTTAGTGGGATTGTTTGTTTTTTACCAGCTATTTTCCGAATCATAAGCCATCTAATATAGCCATACATGAATATGTGAAATAGACATATTCATACCGGTACACAAAACGTTCATAATGTCCATAATGCACATATAGATAACATAGGAATCCCGAAACACAAAAAATTTACGACTTCTTAGTTCAGGTACGAAACTTTTTATTACCTTTGAGTTAAGAGGTTTTTCGACATAAGGAGAGAGTCACAATCTTTCTACGCTGACTTTTCCATCTGCCCCCCCATCACGTGCAGCGCCTGTAGCGCACAAATTTGTCTGGCCTCGCCCAGGTCTTAATATCAACTAACTGACTTTTCTCAAATCTCCCCAAATCCTCCGCGCACGCTTCCGGTGCATGACGTCATTCTCATCCCCTGGTCACACTTTCTATCTGGGATTTTTATTTTGACATCTGTGAATGACACATCCTCCCAGCGCACGCGTCAACACCTGCACTCAATTTTGCACCTAACTAACCCATGTGCTAAGCGAAAGGTTCTCAGCCTAACTAAACCCAAAGGCAGGATATATAAAACAAAATCCCTCAGCCATTATATTACAGCCTGACTGTTTTCAATTTGGAGGAGGTATTTAATTTGCTCACGTAATTTTGCCAGGATTCTTTTTTCTTCTTTAATTGTTTTATGTGCCTTTGCTCTGTAGTGTTTGAAGGTGATTAAGTTAAAGGTTGTGGATTCTGTATTGAATTTTTCACTAAGTTGCACATCATAGGTCAATAGCCTCTCTGCATTCTTTGCTGAAACATGGTCTGTCCCATTTATGAGTGGTTAGGTTGAGTGGGATTTTTTTTTTCAATTTCTATAAGTTTGTATGTAAATCGGAGAGCAGAGTAAGTGTTGTTATTTTATATGAGGTGTATTCTCCTGAGTTTTATATATTCCAGTTTTTATGTAATTAGTTCTTATAGAATTGTTTCCTCTGCATAGCCATGTCATCTTAAGCATTTTTTTATAGTTTTTCATCTGAAATATGTATTTAGCTGTTTTTTCTTCCTATTTTGTTTTTTTTTATTTTACAATTCCTGTTTTTGTTCTGTTTTATTTTTTGTCTGTCTTTCCATTATTTTTGTTGCAATTTGTTGACTGTTGTCTTCATAATTATTATTATTTTTTTACAAGTTTTTCACACAAATAGTAAATAGTGATCTTTATATAAATTTGAAAGACTGCAAGTTTCTCTAATTGCCCATTCGGCTGCGGCTGTAGAATACATCGACTGCTTCTCTGCAGAGGGGCAAGACCCCCCGCCACCAATGAATGTCCTGTATATGACATTAAATAATCAGATGGTGAGGTTCCAGTAATACAGGACCTTGGGGAATGCAGAGTACCCCCTCAATGCCATCGCTCCTAGGTTCACTCTGGCCCAGAGTAGTAGCTCCTGATAGGGTCCTATCTATGGGTTAAATAGAACTAAACTGGAGGGAGAATAATTGGATTCATACCTTTCCCAAGGGTATTAGTGCTATGTGAAATGCAATCAGTCTCGTCCAGGATTTGAACTTGTGTCGCCGTGTCCATTTCCTACGACGATAACCATTACACAACGGGCACCTCCTAATAATTTATTTATGATCACAAATTAGTTGTCTGAATTTCTGAGACAAAGCTTGATGATTTTTATCATTAAGGGTTTCCGGACTATTGTCTTCATCTTTATTGTTATTTCCACAATGTTTCGGCTGATATGTCCTCCGGCCTTCTTCAGGTGTTTGTCGAACTTGGGAACCTACATAAAAATGGCTAATGGAATCAGAACAGGCGATCCCTATGGATTCAATAAAGGATGTAGTTTGAAGTTCAGTGTAGGTTCCTGAGTTCAACAAACACCTGAAGAAGGCCGGAGGACATATCGGCTGAAACGTTGTGGAAATAACAATAGAGATGAAGACAATAGTCTGAAAACCCTTAATGATAAAAATATGATTACAAAGTTCAGGTTTTTAATTTGAAAGACTTCTACAAATTAAAATATAATACAATAGCAATAAGGAGGTGCCCGTGGTGTAATTGTTATCGTCGTAGGAAATGGACACGGCGACACGAGTTCAAACCCTGGACGAGACTGATTGCATTTCACATAGCACTAATACCCTTGCGAAAGGTATGAATCCAATTATCCTCCCTCCAGCTATGGGTAAATAGTAAGACAGACTGGGTTCTTCAGCCTTGGTTAGGCAACTAGTCTAGGAGAAGGAAATCTATGAATTCAAACCTGTTAAACTCCGCTTAAAAATTGACCTTTTGTCATATCCTGCCCGAGCGGAGGGGTTGGTAAATAGGATAATACAATAGCAATATGAAAAAATAATCTTTTAAAAAATTTATCTCACTAAAGCTATTTCATTTTTCATTATTTTTCCTTTTTTATAAAGAAAGGAAGCTAGGATAAATATGTGAAGTCAAAAGAGGTGTACTTGAAAGTGAAAAAGCAAGAATTTATTCCGGTTCATTCTTCTATGAGTAAACAGTAGAGCCTTGGTATGGCAATTGGTCTCAAAGGAAAACTCTGAATTTAAAATGAATTCTTCTAAAAAAATCTTCTTAAAAAATTGATCTTTTATCACATCCTGTCCATGGCTGAGGGGTTAAGTAAATTCATGCAAGAAAGTGGACTAAGGTACCATTATTTGAGAAAGGTTAATTTTTTGTCAATATTGAAGGGTTGGATTATTTCTTACAGACCTTAATTTTGTACAGATTTGTTTAGCTTTTAATCCGTAACACATCTGACTCTAAGGAAAAAATTCTGTCTCTATGTATAGTCATCTTACCTTTATTAGTCTTAATGCTTCCCAGCTGTCTAATTGAGAGTCCAATTTTAGTCATCAGCTTATCATTAAAAACAAAATAGAAGTGAATTTAATGTTTTCATTTTACAAAATTAATGTAAAGACATTTGGGAATGTTGTTACATAAAGTTAATGTCAATTAAATTCAATAAATTTAATAATTCAATATTTTCAAATTTATAGATCTCAAAAGTGTCTAAAACTTTTTGATTCTACTTATATTCTTCCTGTTTGAAAATGTCAACATTTTTTTTATTCTGCTTATATTTTCTTTGTTTGGAAAAGATTTTCAACCAAATATGTTTGTTTTACAATAAACATAAAATGATACTGTTAAATCTGAAGGATATAAGATGAATAAATCTTATACTTACAACTACTAAATAATGGTAAAAGTTATTCCAAGTGTAAAAGCAAAACTTTCTTCAAATTTCTTCAGCCAACTGCAGAAGCAGACTAGCAAACTCTCAAACTGAAACTAAAATGTTTTGCTCTCAAATATTTTGAAGCTGGCCTCCAACTCTGGCCTTTAGCTGCACCTTAAGAAGGCCTTTATTATAGGATGCCATGATTGGGACACATTTGTGTATTCTTGTCAATACTTCTTGTATGTATATTATATATAAAACATTTAATACTGATGCAAAAAAAAATTTTTTTAAAGGCTTGCTTCTTTCTTGTCCCAAACTGAAATCTCGGATGCACCAGTAGAGTCTGTCTGTCTCTTTCACTGGCAAGTCCAATTAGTCATCCAATAAAAAACAAAACAAGTGCAATCGTAAGTCTCTCCTCACTTGCAAGCTCGATAGGTAATCTTCGTAAAAACCCAAGTCTGACCATAAGTCTCTCCTCGCTCTCTTTTCGTCACAACAAGAGAACTGCAGCTACGCCGATGCTGCTGTTTTTATCTCTGTCCAGACTGACCAAAATTTGCATGAGAGCATCTCTACATTCTACAAATCACACCCTTACCCTCAGGAATGTTTCCCTACTCACATGCAAAACACGCTCTCGCCCGTTTTGGATTCCGTGGTAAGTCATTCTTTTCATTACAAATACATACATAATATACATACAAGAAGTATCCAGTAGTGTTCAGCATGTTTTGCTCTAAAGAAATTTGAGAGAATAAAATTTGCAACATAAAGAAATTCAAAAGGAATGAAATTTAAAAAGGAAATGACACTAAAGCCAAAGTTAGTATTTAACTAGGTAATGTTTTTAGGGGACTTTAGCATGTAATTTTAAATGGTAAGTTCCGCAGCTTTCTAGTTTGGATACTGATTCAAAAAGATACCAGACAATAAAATTTTTAAAAGGGAATTTTATACAAAAGAAACAAGAAAGGAAGGGCTAGAAAAGATAAAGTGTTGCAAATTTTAGTGTAATTTGCAGGAACTTATCTGAGAGAGTGTCCGGGAAACAGAGTTCTTTGAATTTGAGCATTTTTTTCTTTTTAGTTTTTTTGAAATGTTTCAGTTTTCATTTAATGTTGAGCCTTCTGTAAAGTTATCTTTTCAGCAGAATTCTCAGGTTGAATCTTCTTCCCATTGATTTTAGTTACCAAACAATATAAAATAATACATGATTAATTAACAATAATATATTTACTGCCTGAACAAACTTAATGGAAGGATAGAGGAATTACATGAAATGCTAAGAGTACATTATGGAAAGTCCTATTTAGCAGGTGAAGTGTCCTTAGTAAAATGAAAGTTATTGTATGAAGACTTACATCAAAGCATGGTACTGTGCATGGGATGACACAAGATTTGTTGGGGCAAGAGGAACCCCCCACCCCCGTCAGGAGACAGACACATGTGTACACTTTCTAGTTGTTGAGGCAAGAACAAAGAGAGAGAGAGAGTTTCAACTTCACCACACACTTTATAATGCTCCTTTGGTCCCATTACTTTGCGGCCATTAGCAAGGGATGTTATCTTCACAACAGTATGCAGCATCTTTGTGTAGTTCCTATCTACCATTTTCTCCGACTGTTTTGTTAAAATCTCTGGAGGAATAAGTAATTCTATAAGATGTAAATCAGAGTGCCAGTTCCACAATATACAACACAATTTCAACAAACAAACATAGACAAAAGAAAATTGACAAAAACAAGAATGTTAAAAAACAAACAATTTTACTTTATCACAACTGGACAAATAAAAAATACGAAGGTAGTAATGTTCATAAATTTTGCTATGTATAGAGGTGTGTGTGTGTGTGTATTTCAAAACAAGAATATTTTTAGTCAAGAATAACAGGGAGAAAGAGACAGGTCAACTCGTACTTACATACATGTGTATGTGTGCGGGTATGTGTGAGTTCTGGTATGTCTAAGTCACTTAATCTATTGGTCATTCAAGCTCATTGTTAGCGTGTTAATGTATTTGACTGCGTCTGACTTTTTCTTCCACGTGTGTCACCTTTCTTTTGAACTAAAAATTCTGGGTTCTTATACTCTTTGAGTGGATTGAAATAATATATTTTAAATTTAAGCGGGTAGATTTTATTTCGGGTCAACTAAAGTTCAAATGTACGTAAGGATATATGAGTAAACACAACTTGTGACCTGATCTAATCTATGAGAATCGTAGAAATTACTTATTTATTGAAGCGTCTATTTTTTGGTTCTATGAAAAAAATCTTTCAGCAAGTTAGAGTTTGATTCGTTTTTTTCGAGAATGTTCTAATCTCTTTGTGTTTGCTGATTGACTTTAAAATATTCTAAGTGAGGTTTGGATCCTTTTTTTCTAGAATATTCTGATTTACATTTTCTTAGTAGATTTAACAAAAAATAAAAAAGTGTGGATCCCATAAGTCCACGTGGTCCAAATATTTAGTAGTACTGACACAGCTACAGCTTGGAAGAATTCTCATTATGGTCCGGGAGACCGGGGTTCAATCCAAGGTCGAGTCATTATACCAAAGATTCAAAAAATGGTCCTCGATGCCGCCTTGTTTAGCACTCAGCATTAAAAGTTGAGGATCAAGGGTAAAGTGGAGCAATTGTAGGAATGGAGTAGTGCCCTCCCTTACACCTCAGTGTAGTAGCTATTGAAAAAGGAGCCTTCAGGTAACCATCGACTAAGGTCGCCAACTTTACTTACTTTACTTATATATATTTACCGACCCCTCTGCATGAGCAGGATGCAACACATAGTAAATTTTTTACGTGGAGTTTAATAGGTTTGAATTTAGCATTTTCCTTCTCCTAGACCAGTTGCCATACCATATTTACCAACCCCCCAGCTCGGGCAGGATATGACACAAGGTCAATTTTTAAGCGGAGCTTAACAGGTTTGAATTCAGAGTTTTCCTTCTCCTAGACTAGTTGCCTCACCAAGGCTGAAGAACCTAGTCTGCCCTACTATTTACCCATAGCTGGAGGGAGAATAATTGGATTCATACCTTTCCCAAGGGTATTAGTGCTATGAGAAATGCTATCATTCTCGTCGAGGATTTGAACTCGTGTCACCGCGTCCATTTCCTACGGCGATAAGCATTACACCACAGGCACCTCAAAAACCAGTCGCCATACCAAGGTTAAAATGCCCAGGTTAAAATGCCCAGACTTGATGTGCATAAAACTTTGTATTAGATCAAGAAACAGGGTAGAATTAGCAAGGGATGCAACAGCATGCAGCATCTTTGTGTAGTTCCTATCTACCGTTGTGGGGGTTGTATGTAATTTGGTTATTTCAGTAGATGTGCATCTGTAATTTATGGGTATTGCTCTCTAAATTATTTCCACCACAAATACAACACAAAACTTTACAATCGCGTAAAAGCAATGGAATAGAACACAACGAACATTAAACAACAAACAATTTAATATGCATATAACAGAATATGAAAACAAATAAAATACATGATGTATAAATGGCCTTTTGGAAAATAAAATTTGGCAAGAAGAAAGTAAATTTGTTTAAAGGTGTGTGTATGTTAACAGAGTCCGTAAATAAGTTGTTCTTACTTACATTAAGTTCATGTCTTGTTTTATGATTGTGGCGACAGCGTGTCACGTTGATGAAAGAAAGTTTGTCGGGTTTTTCTTTTGAATGTAATTCGCGGCCATCTGAAGATAGGTCATGAACTTTAGTTGAGGAAGGAAAGGAATTTGCCGGACATAGTATCGGCTACTGCTTTACTGGCTTAGTGGCTTGAGTTTTAGTCTTCGTGTAAGTTAATGACTCCTTAACTCTGTGTTATTTATATCCTACAGGTGGATCAAAGAACCGACCTAAAATTTTGGCGCGTAGACATTTATTGACCAATCAGATTTGTATTTTACTATTTTATTTTTGAGCCTAAATATTTTCTGTTAGTTGACTTCCGATCCTAATTTTCTAGAATGTTTTAAACTATGTTTTTAGCTGATTGGTTGAAAAATATAAAAATGTAACTTAAATGCTAATGCAGTTTTGATCCTAAATTTCTAGAATGTTCTTAAGTATGTTTTTATTGCTTATTTTAAGACTTGAAAAAATATGTTTCCCATCCCGTATTCTCCCACCGTTTTGTTAAAGTCTGTGGAGGAATAAGTAATTCTATAATTCTATATAATTTATGACTCGTAGCATTCTTGTACAATTCCAGTCTAACTAATCCTTAACTCTGTCTCTTGAAACTTATCTCTATTATCCATCGCTTCTCGCAGGTCCTCTAGACTACATCCAGTGTCTGTACAGAGCTGTGGTAGATAGGTTCTAGTTGGTCATCCAATATGTAAGGGGACATATATTTATGGTAGCTATGTTTAGTCCCCCCAAATTTAATGTTGAAGTTTTATATAGTGTTTAGTTTATGTTTAGAAAAAGGTAGAATAGGCGCATGGAGAAAGCAAGTAAATGAATAAAGCAAATGAGTAAAAGATATGAAACGGCGCAGATAAAAGGAACATTCAAAACAAGGCGACAAACAAAACAAATTTATATTCTATAATAAAACAGACATTGATATATTAAAAATAGACGTGTGTGTATGTGTGTGTGTGTGTAACTCACACAACTAAACTACAAAAAGGTTAATGACGAAAACGTCCTATTAAGTTGGAGTACATATTTAAAATGTCTATTTCTTTTTGTGGTTCGAAACAGTCAGTTTCTCCGAGACTGGAAAAAGTCTCATAGTCAAAGTATATTGAAGAAATGAATGTCTGCGAGGCTTATCCATTTTTTTGCTTTTTAACTCTGTTGGTGAATAAGAAGAGTGTCACACTGAAGAGAGAGCGTGTCAGTGCTGCAATGGAAATTGTGAAAAAGGAAAAGAGTGCTTGAAGACAACGTATTTATAGAAAATACGTGTCTTGGAATCGGCTCCAAAAATTGCAGGACGAAATTTACGCGCGGACATAGTTTTACGCAGGTCATGTGGTTCTTCTGGTCAATGGTTTCCCGAGATTGAATATGTGAGCGTCCGCCATCTTTGTTGTGGGAACAAGTGGCATACGGCCCAAATTAAATTATAGGAGTGTAAAGTCCTATGAATACTTGTATATCTATATGAAGAGGTCGATAGGAGAATATCGCTTATTAGCTCGTTCTTACTTCTCCAGCTATGTCCTGCTTGTCTTTTCCATCTTATTTTGGATGGTTTTAGAGATGGGAGGTAGGTGGCCGTACAGTTGCTGCTCTTTGGAATGTTGCTTCCAGGATTTGTTCAATATGACTCGTAGCAGTCTTGTACAATTCCATTCTAACTTTTTCTCTATAAGCTTAGTTAGCATCCATGTGGTACATCCATCAACGGATTGTTTTATACTTAGAGAAAAATATATGAAATTTTAATTAATTTGGTTTTGAACACAATTAAATTTAGATTTGAATCACTATAAACACTACCTCTTAGAGTTATTATCTACAGATCCATTTATGAATATCACCTTTATTTTTAAATGCTATAAACAATATGAAAAATGAATGGAAATTTTTTTTAGTTTGGCATTATTTTGAAATAGAAGTACATGTTTATTGGATTGGAATTTTTCAGACACCAGTTGCTTTAAAATAATGTTATTCTATTCGATGAAATTATTTTTTTTATATAAAAAGTTAAATATGAATAATGAACTGGATCTCTGAAAATATAAACTTTTGTCAAACTATTTTTAAGTAAAAAGTAATTTCTTCCTTAGCTATTTTCAAGAACTCGGCTGAAGGAGTTATCTGCCCCTAGACGGTGACTTAAATCCAAGGTAATTAAATGCTTTTATATTTACTATTTGTCTTTATTGTCTGTTATTATTATAATCTTTTGATCTGGGTTATTATCATCGTTTGATTCAATTTTTAAGATAATTTTGGGTTTTGTTTTACAACTGGTTAAACATACCCAGAAGTAAACATCATTGAATTCCTCGAAGTCTGGCAGTCCATGAGCGAACATATGATATTCATTTTAAAAATATATTTTTTACTCGTTTTAGGGAATATTTTCAATGAATAATTTAAATAATTATATTTCTAACAAGTTTCGACAAATAATTTTTCTGAAAACTTTAATTGAAAATGTATTTAAAAAATATTTCCTTATTTGTTTGAGCATCCTCCCTTCCCCATTGTTTCGGAGCAAAAGAAGAAACATAGATAGAATTGAATTTTACACTTTAAAAATCGTTGACAATAATTTAAAACTACTCTTCAATGTAATTTTTTTTCTTTTTGGAAAGAAAATAATTTGAATTTTAAAAAAGAAGACATTATTGATTTTATTGATCATCATCATCATCATCATCATCAGTTATTATTATTATTATTATTATTATTATTACTATTATTATTACTATCATCAGTTATCATCATCATCAAAAATTTGACAATTTTAAAATGTTAATGTTTTGTTTATATTATTTGATATTTTTTAGTGTAAGAAATTTTCTTTAAAATTTAAGTTTCATTCATTTTAAAGTTGTTCTGAAAATTTTGGAAGAAAAATTTGAGTAGAAAACTAATTGTAGTCTTAGAGGATTTATTAATTCATTACCAAATAAATGGCAACATAACACCGTTTTGAAGGTGATGATAATTCTTACCAGTAGGTTAAAAAAAAAAGGATTCAAATTGCTTTCTGTTTTTGGTTAATAAGTTTCATAATGTTTACTTAAAAATTACATGGTAATATTAAAAATTTTATTTTATTATTTTTTTCATGAATAAAATTTTAAAAAAAGGCTAAATTTTGTTGTATTCATTTATTTATGCAAGCGAACACATCAAATTATTTTCAACTAACAAAAAATATCTTTAAAAAAATAATGGCTGTTTATGTCGTCCGCTAAAAGAAAAATCAAGGAATAAGTTTTATTTTTTTTAAGTACCGTATTTGAATTTATCTTCATTTTTATTCTTAAATAAAAATATGTTTTTTTTTTTAATGAAATTTACTTGGCTAAATATCTTTGTTAAAAAAAAATATTTTGATTTAAAATTTTAAAAAAACTTTACAATTTTAAAAAGTGATAAGTTTGGGTTATTTTCCCCGAAAATTTTAAGAAATTAAACGACAATTATTAATTCTTCAAACATAAATTAATGAAGTGTTTTAAAAAAGGCTTCTCAAGATGGTTCATAAAAGACCCATGGGTGAATAAAAGCATAGGGGTCTACCGGGGGGTGAACTAGATAATAACCAAAATTCGCTGGATCATGTAAAATAGTTCCAAGTTTTGAAAACTAGCAAGCTTTGTGAAACTAATGAGTCTATTTTACCAGTTTTTCCAATTTCTTATATGGTTGAATCTGAGTTTATCCATGTGCCTTATTTACTTAGCAAACAAAAAAGCTCTTTGAACATGGTGATTTGTAACTCAAACTCACAAACCCGGTAACCGAATATCCCTTATCTCCATAGTGCCCTCCGAACCCATCCTTCCTATTTGAAAATGATTAAAGAATTAAAAGTTCCAATTCCATTTATAATTTACTGATTCTTTTCTCGTGTAAATTGTATTAAACATTGGTTAATTAGTTATGTTTTGTAATTTAATATTCAGTTTGGGTTGAATGAAAATTAAATTTGGTTACAAACACCAATGGCCCAGGAGACCTGGGTTCAATCCCAGGTTGAGTCATACCAAAGACTCAAAAAATGGTAATTGATGCTACCTTGCTTAACACTCAGTATTAAAAGGTAAGGATCAAGGGTTAAGTGGAGCAATCCAGGGAAAGGAGTAGCACCTTCCCCTACATCGGGTCACCCTCGACTACGGTCGCCAACTTTACTTTTACTTTTTACAAGGGGTGTATGAATTGAAGTTTTTGAGAAGACCTGGTTTAAAACTTGACCTTAAAAATAGATTTTTTGATATAAGATTCTTGATCACTTCTTAAACATACAAACAATTTAATTCAGAATGTGTATTATTTGGTTAAAAGTAAAATATAAAAAACAACCCCAAAACAAATAACCCCAAACAAATACATAAGACCAGTTTGAAAAGGATGGAATAAATTTTTTGACTGTTTGTACATAAACTATTAAAATGCTGTAACCCTAAAAATTGTAATTGTAGACAACCCAATATACAAAGATAACTTTCTTTAGAGATTTTGAATGAGTAAAATGAATGGACACATAAGGAACTGCAGCAGTTAACAAAAATGGTCTATTGTAATATTCCCAAGATGAAAATAGGTGCAGATAAAAAAATAGAGTGGATTGGAAACTTGTCTTGAATTGAATTAGAAAACAAAAACTTTTATTTACAATCAAAAATAGGTTTTAGAAAGGTTCAAATAGATGATGAAGATTCTCAGAATGGTTGAAGAGTTCAACTAATGAATTCTCTAGAAAGTCCTACTGGAGCATGTGAAGATGTGATAAAATGGTGAGGTTAATCAAAGCTGAATTAGTAAGGTTGATCAAAGTATATTGAAATGGGATGGTTGATCAGAGTATATTGAAATGGGAAGGTTGATCAAAGTATATTGAAATGGGGGGGGGGTTGATCAAAGTTTGTTGAAATGGGGAGGTTGATCAAAAATTGTTGAAATGGGGAGGTTGATCAAAGTTTGTTGAAGGGTTGAGAGAAAACCTGGGCAGCAAATGAGAAAAATTAGTTAATTGAGAAGAGAAAAAATTACTTATATTCTTTTGCAGGTTTTCTCGGGGGGGGGTGTATCTGACAAATTTTCTCTTTTTTAAAAATCACTTGTATGAAAATTGGATTTTCTCAAATATTCAATTTCTCTTTCAAATCACGTAAAAATGTCATTTGAGTTTTTTTGTGAAAATTATATTTCTCTTTTTTTCAAAATCAAATATGAAAATTGGATTTTTAGAGAATATCTAAATCAAATCACATGTCAGTTCTCAGAGAAAATTTCTCTTTTTTTTTATTTCGCGTATAGCAATATAAAATAAGAGAAAAAGTGGCAATAGCATTCCTTTCTTTTTTTATATTTGTAACTTAAGCCTGGTTTACTGACATGCTCAGATTTCAGATGAAATACAAGTAGTATAAACAGTTAACACAAAAAACAAACACCCTTTTTTCTTGTAAATTATAACAGTGTTTCAGGATTGTACTTTTGCCATTGTTGTCAAGTCTTATCATTTTTGGTCATCCATACTTCAGCTGTGTCACAAGATGCCCATAAATTTAAGCAGGTTTTCATCAGATATTAGTAAAGAAGTTTGACTCAATATTAACTTGACCTTTGAATTGATTTGACAGGTAACATGCTTTCTTTAAACACATGTATTTTTCACTATATTTCAAGTGAAAAGTAACATTTTTTGAAAATCCAGTTGAGGAAACATTAATTTTCATTGAATCCTATATTTCATTTTGATTTATTTTATTTTTGGAAGATTTTTAATTACAGTTTAATTTTTTTCACTTTAATATTTTTTACAGTTTAATTTTTTTCACTGCATCAATCATGGAGTCATCAAAATTATTTTTAGATGACATAAGTGTCATTAAAAAATAATCACTTTCTTTTAGGATGAAAAAGTAATTTTCATTTTTTTATGCCTGTCTGTATCCTATTTTCTTGCAATAATATAAGAATAAAACTGTAAATAATATATTTAAACTATTACAATTTCTAATGTTTTTGATACCTACCTTGTTGAGATTAAGAATATATAAATTATACCATTTTATGTAACATTTTTACTGGGGATTATATTTGCAAAATATAAAGAATTCATCTGGTCTACACTATTAGATATGAGTAAAAACATAGTATAACATTCTTATTACATGGAATTTAGTGTATTTAAGTAGTTACTGCTATTACATCCCATTAATGTGTATGTGTATGTTTATATATACATATATAAAGTAATTACTCCCTCTACCCCTACTTTTTGAGTACTTTTTGTTACAATTGTTCATATTTTTTTAATCACAGATTTCTTATATATATATAATGTCTTCTGGCATGTAAGTTGCTTTACTTTTGTTCATTGTGCTCCATTTTTGTCATATTTGTTAGGTAGACTTCTCTTTTTACAGTGGGTGACTGAAACCTGAGCTTCAATTTTTTCTTTCTCTTTATTGATTCTTTTTTCTCTCTTTCTCTCTCTATAGATATTTATATAAGGCCCACAATCATTATAAAAGGCATATAAATATTATTGGATTGGCAAAAATTTTGTTCTGTTATTGTTGTTAAATGGATTAGGAGCATTTAGTTTTGATTAACTTCATTGAAAAAGATCAATTTTAATTATTTTATGGCAACTGTCTTAGTTGCATTCATTTTTTTTTCAAATTAGTCAGAATTAATATATTTTTGTGCATTCCTTCTGATAATGAAGATGGAAAAAATAATGAATTTTCTCAAAATATGATTTTGTTATTTTAAAGTAGATAAAAATTTAACTCAAACAAAACATTTATGTAATTGATGAAGAAGGTTCTGTGAATAATTATTATCATAAGAAATGGAATCAATGATCCAAGTTCAGATATGAATGAAGCCCTTTGCATTTCAATTCATGCTAATGCCCATGGGAAAGGTATGAATACATCTCTTCTACCTCAGCTATGGGTAAATAGGAAGGCAAATTGGGTCCTTTAATCTTGTTCGTTTGTTTATGTTTTATGATATATCAACCTTTATAGGTTATTTAATGCCTAATCGATTTTATACAAATAAACAGTTCAACTTCAAACAATTCAGTTTAGCATAAGTACACAATTCAGTTGTAAAAAAACAATTCTAGTTCAAGCTATTTAGTTTAGTCAAACAGTTCTGATTCAAACAATTCAGTTTAGTATAGGTATAGTTTTTGTTTACACTCAGTTAAATGTCAAAACAGTTCTATTTCAAACAATTTAGTTTAGCATAAGTACAGTTTCAATGTCAAAAACAGTTCCATTAAGCATAAGTACACAGTTTGAATATTGAAACTATATATTTTAAACAATTCAGTTTTGGATAAGTACACAGTTTAGTTCTATTTGACCTATAGATAGGACCCTATCAGGTGCTACCACTCCAGAGCAGACAAGAGTGCTATGGCAATGAAGGAGTACTCTGCATTCCCCAAAGCTCCAGCATTACTGGAACCTCATTATCAGATTGTTTAGTGTCATATCCAGGACACTCATTGGTGGGGGTCTTTTTCCTCTGCAGAGATGCAGTCAGTGTATTCTACAGACCCAGCAGACTGGGCAATCTTTAATTCTTGGATCGGCAACCAGCTCTCTATGACTCAAATTAAAAACTGACTTTGTGTAAATACATACTTGTTACATTGTTTTTCAAGTTTATTTAACCCTTCCAAAAAAATTTAATAAAAAAATGGCCATTCTCTTTTTGTTATTTATTAAGTTTTACTCAGTCTTACTTAGTCTAGCACACAGGCCTCAAGTAACTTACATTGCCTGTTATCATTAAGTGGTCTCCTACATAAGTACTAAACAGGCTTTTCACTGCTTAACTTCAGTGAAATGGCAGGAAATAGTGCTTTAAGTATAACTTGACAGGAAATCAAAGCAGTTCTCTTCTTGTTTGGGCTGAGAACTTTTCAGCCCTCTTCATATAGCTTGATTGTTCAATATAACAAAAAATATATCAAAATCCACATCATTCTGATTTACGTATCTAGCTGACAAGTTTTCAATTATCTGACCCCTTCATTACAGGTAGGATGAAACACAAAATAATTTTTTATGTGGAGTACAGCTGGTTTGAATTTTATAGTTTTCCTTCTCCTGGACTGGTTGTAGTATCAAGGGTAAAGACTTCTGTGGGTAGAAGAGATGGATGCATATCTTTACCAAGAGCATTAGTGGACATTGATCTGAACTCAGGTTACCAAATCCATTTCCTATGATGATAACTGTAAAATAGTTAGGGACACTCGAGTTGAAAATAGAAACATATCAGCAGCTAATCAACAACAAGTTCTGATCGACAGAAGGAACTCAAATGAAAATGCCATTAGAGCAGTGTGCGAAAGGATAGAAAACAGGAAACAGTTTGTTGGGGGCAGGATGTGACAAGGTAAAGACAGTCAGTTGAAGATCCGATATGACAATGTGAAGGCAGATGAATGTTACAGCCTTCATTTAGGGGTGAGCTCCGAAAAGGGGTCTCGCATCAGACACGCAGCTGTTGAGATAAAACCAGTGAACAAGTACGTTAGAACTACAACAGAAAACCAGAAAGAAAATTCATTGTTTGTTTCTGCTTTCTTTCTCCTCACAACATTTTGTTTCTTTTTGGCTAGCTAACAGTTTTCATATGCTGTTTCTCTCTCCTTGATGGCTACTTGTAGCAGTGGATAAACTTTTGTATTAGTGAACTAAGGTGCAGTCTTTGTGTGTTCATCACTATTCTCATAGCAAGGTTATAACTGACACTTAAGACATAGCGCTACATGCATAAATGCGTTTGCCATGTCGTGATACAAATGTCTCTTGGGACTGCACCAGCATAAACTTCCATTTGAACACCATAGCATTACAAATGTCAATTTTTGCTATGCAATGTTACAACTGTACAGTTGGTGTGTAATGGTACAATGTCCTATTTGGTGTGGTAACAGTACAACCTTCTATTTGAAACCTGGAGTGGTACATAACCATTACATCATATGCTTCTGATAAATTGCTCACTTTTCCTGGCTTTGTGTCGGATGAAACATCAAGGTCAATGATAGATTCGAGGCTGAATGGACTCTGGCTCTGGCCAGACCACCTTCAGGTGGGCGATGAATCATTGACAAGCATAGCACTAGACTTTTGGGTTTAGTTAAGCTATGACCAGCAAAGTCACCTGGCTTCATACCAGGAGACTTAGCAAAGGCTAGCATAGTTCACATTGCACCTTGTGAACCTATGACCAGCATACTCCAACAGAGCATGAGCTGAGACTTGTGCCTGACCTCTCCCTCTACTAAATTCCCACTATAAAAAAGATCTTGGTGGGAGGCAGATATATCAGATATTATGCCACTGATAAATAATGTCTGCTTTGTGCTTTAATTTTCTAACTTTCTAGTGGCATTTCCTATTTCATCTCAAAGAAGAAAGTTGTTTCGTTTGAAAAAAAAAAAAAAAAAAAAGAATGAAATCATATAAATAAAAAAAAATCTTGCATCAGGTCTAAAATTAGAACTTGAATTACAGGCATCCAAGTGAAAAAGCCAACCCACATGAATGTAGTTGTAAAACATACCATATGATTTGTTTTTCCCTCCAAAGTTGGCACCAGGATGCAGTAGCATACTGATAGTTTTGACAATTCTTTGCTGTAGCTAAATTGCTTGCCTGCTTCCTTAAACAGCAAACACTTTTGACTGCTACAAACACATGTATATGAAAGATTTATATTTGATTGATTGATTAAACCTCTGGAGACAGACAATAAGAGAAAAAAACAAATTTATTCATTTAATTTAAAACAGAAAACAAAAATAAAATCTTAAATGGGTGAAAGTTGAAAGTAAAAAAGAAGAAAAACACTGAATATCTTCTCTCTCCCTGCATAAACCATTATGAAAGAACATTGGACTTTGGTATTTATTCTTAATGAAAATATGAAAAACATTGAACAATTAGGTATTTATTCTAATTATTTGAATTGTGAAGTCCTTTATGGTCTCTTCAACATCAAATGATTCAGTATATTCTCTTTCAATAAAAAAAAGAATCCCTAAGTTATTAATTTCAACTAAAAATGAACTCCACTTGCAGTTAGATATGCTGACAGCTTTTGTCAAAAACCTTCACAGTTATATAATCAAGTTTGGCACTGAATTTTTAAGACCATATTTGATGATGAACTTAAGGAGTTCTAGAGACCCTTTTTTTCAATTTTTCTCTTTAGAGATCTTAAAAAATTCATCTTTTCCTCTTGATCTTGACTTCAAATTCAAATTCTTAATTAATTAGATTGGCTGGGATTAGGAAATCATACTTTTGGCTTAGAAGACGCTGTTGCTCAAAGTAGTCTTTTATTTCTTGAGTGACATATAAATCTCTTTTTATTTTTTCTTCAAAGGTCAGTCCAACATAATTTTTCCCCTGCTATTCTCTTCTTTTGAACTTGACATTCTGTCTCAATGCCAAAGTCATCACAAACATTTTTTTATACTTGATTGAATTTTCATTCAGTTCTCAGTTATGCGCTAAGAATGCCTAAAAGGCAGCCATCTTCATTTCATTTTAGTGAATATTCAAGTTTGAAGGCTTCATATACTCTTGTGTGTCATTAATTTCCTTGAGAACTATCACCTAGAAACTCAGAAAACATAGAAAAGAAAACGATTGTATTGAATTGAAAATCAAGCCGGCCTCAGACCTTGTCAATATGTTCTCTTTTATTCCCATAAGTTGCATGAATGATTTCATATAAGTATTTTTTCACAACACTTACTGCTTGTTCTCTTGCACTCTATCTTATTCCAATCACTCTCTTAACACTATGATAGGTAATTTTTATTAGCACATCCCCTCAGAAATGAGTGGAAAAGAATGTAAACAATTGTTCCACAGCTCTGAAAAACTCAACTGAATTTGTGGAGACAGCAGCTCCATGAACACATGCTAGATTAAGAGAATGGTTCTAATGTGGAATGAATTTGGCTTTTGAATTAACATCCTTTATACACTTCTGAACATTGTTGTGTTTGCCAGACATCACTGCTGCATTGTAGTTAGCCTTTTCTCTACAATTAGCAATATCCATGCTTGCTGACTTTCTCTAAAATCTTATTTAAAATGTACTCCATTGTCTTTCTTTTCATTTGTATAAAATCAATGAATAATTCCACTCATTCACACTGGACCCTTGAATCAAAACATAGCGAATCACTTGATTGGTTTGATCCATGTAAAATAAGTCTGGTATGCTATCCAAGATCTTTGGAAAATATTTTGCCTGTTTAACTTGATCAACTATTTTCTTTTCCACATTTTCTCCTAGAACGGTAAACTCATTTTGAATCTGAGGCAATAGATAAAATACAATTATCTTGTCATTTGTTTTTATTCAAAGGAGGTGTTCTTTTAAGATGAAGTTATGTTTTAAAGAAATTCCACTTACACAAAAAAGTTCCCTCTGCTTTTTGAATCATTACATCCTTTATTCCTTCATTATGTCCTCTTAAGGCTAAATTTTGTTTTACCAGAAATCAGATAATATCCAACAATCTCATAAGAACATCCCTCCACTTTCTTATATTCTCTTTGACTACTTTTAGTTCTTTCCATTGTGGGAACATCGTACCATGAGCTTGACTTGATTCATGCTCTCTGACTTTTGGAATTTAATCTCCAAAAACTGTTACACTCAATATGAGAAGCAAGAATTGATTGGCTCCCTTGTGCAAATTGTTACTGAAGAATGGGTTTATATATCTTGTATAGAGTGCTGATAGTTGGAAAGCAGTTGAACACATGTACATTTCAAAGCATCCGTATTCAACTACTTAAGTTGTCTCTTACAACCAATGCAAAAACAAAAGGGGCTGCTCAGAAACTTAATGTTACTTTCACAATATTCCTGTCCTATCACAAGTGAAGAGATGAAGAAAAAGGGAAAAAAACAAAAGAAAAAAAGTTAGGGAAAAGTTCATCAGTATGTTTTAAAGAAGTTTTTTTGTATTGTTGGGAATGATAACTTGTCTGCCACTTTATATTGTATGATGGGGTTGCTGAGCTTCAAGATCTCGGCTTGTCCATTGGCATTCAGGATGCTGACCATAAAGTGCTTGTATATCCTCTAACAGAATCATGTTTTCGTAGGCAACATCTGGGTTAACAAGAACTGTTCTCTCTTGTTTTGAGTAAGTAGTGCAGATTGCATCTAATTTTGATGCCTTTATTGGACTCAACCAAATAGGAACATGAATACTTTAGATTGTTAAGCACCTTTCTCTTTATTTTGCATTAATTTTTTTTATGTAGAATCTAAGCCAATTAATTTGTGGATTGTTTTTATATCTGTGGTAATATTCAATATGAGGCAGGGTCATTCAGAGTTTTCTCTCCATCAATTATGTTGCTGGTGATGGTGAATCATTGAATAGAATAGTTTGTATGGCAAGAATTGCTAGGTATGGGTCTTAGTTACTTTTTTTATTGCCTTCTTCAGAGAACATTTGATGGTTTGGATGGTGCATTCCACAAGACTATTGGATTGTAGATAGAGAGCATTGAATGTGTCATGTTGGAAATCCCTATCCTTAGCAAATATTTTGAATTCATAACAACAGCAGGAGATTGTTTGCGAGGGTGCCGTAACCTGTAGCTACTATTTGCTACTGGATGTTACTTCTAAAATTGAGCAGACAGTACAACTGCCTGTAGCATAAACTAAACAACAAAATTCAGACATCATGCCCAGCTCAGTTGAAGAGTATCAAAGTGTAGTATCTGATCCAACCATCCCTGCCAACTCAAGATCAAACAAATCAATTGCCCTTTTCAAGACAAGAAAACCAATTATCATATGCAATCTCTCCTTTAAAGGACAAATACAACTACTTATTGTCCATTTTAGGATAAGTAGTAATTACCTTATGCAGTATGTCCTTTGAAGGACAAACTCAACAACTTACTGTCCTTTTTAGGACTAACATCAGCTAGCCAGCATCCGCAACTGTGGACGACCAGAACAACAACCAGCCTAACAACCTGGAGCAGCCAGATTAATCTGCAACTACTCATTCCCAGTTTGCAATGCTCATTAGCCAGCTACCAGCCTGTGGCAGCCATTTAGTCATATGACCAGTGGTGTCCGGGAACTTGCAACTAGTTTACCTCTCAGAAACATTACTTATTCTTTGTTATTTACTAAATGAAAATTGGAAATTTTTAACATAACCACTGTGTTTATCTTCTTGCCTTAGTTGTTGTCACTCTACTTTCAAATGTTTGTAGGCTGGAAACATCATTGACCACACAACAAGAGAATGAATATCCAAAAAACTTAATCAACAGTGATCTCATAGATTTTGGTGGTGTTCAAAGATGTCTTTGCCAATTTTAGTCCATGGTATTTCAGGGATTTCCTGGGATATAATTACTTCAGCAGACAGTTGGTTGCATTCATCAAGACAGTGGCTGACCATGCCTTTGATTTCTTCTGTGATACTGGGCCAGTAGTCATGTTCTCTTGCTCAGGTAAGATCTCAAAGCCTTAGTGCTTCAAGTGGATGAGGTTTCGGGTTTCTCCATGTAGGTCAGATAGAACGATTATTCTGTTCCCCTTTAACAGTATTCTCTTTAGCTTAGAGATGTCTTCTCTATTACTGAATGGTTTTACTGATGACTCTGCTTATTGTTTTTCGAGCCATCCATGAAGAGTATATTTAAAGAAGTTCTGCCCTGTCTACATATTGTTGAACTAATACTTCGCACAGTGGCCACAAGGGGGACATCATGCCTACAAAAAGGTGCCAACATCAAAACTCAGCCATCTGGGGGAAAAAAATAACCATTATCCAAAAAGTACCTAATGTTATAGACAAGTGTATGGTTGCAAGCAAACAGACGAGAGGAGTGGATTTAATTTCGTTTATTTTTAGATTAAAAATGTTGGTATATAGGCTCACTTCTTCCACCAGTTACGGGTCAGGAGGTGAATGGATCTTCTTGGTGTTCTTGGGTGGCTGGTTTGTTATGTGTGACACGGGTCAGTAAGCTATTAGCAGTCTTAGTCTAATGTTGGAATGCGGGGCTTGATAGGTAAGGCGTCAGCGTTTTTTGATCTTATCCGAATTGCGACGAATGACGGTTCTCTCTCTCTCTATCTCGAAATCCCCCGGAGTCGACTGACTTTTAAAAACTTTTATAGACCATTTTGTTGTCACGTTTCGGGTCGAATTGGCTCCAAAAACTTTGGAGGGGGAAAGTTCCTGATTGGTTGGAAAAAAAGGGATCATTTTAATTGTAAATTTATTTTTACGTTTCAACGGTATAGATGCGTGGAGCCTACCTAAGTAGTGACGTGTTTTATTCATTTTGGTCTCGGCCATCGTCCAGACAACATCCGGTTAATGTTAACTTTTTCGACTGAAATGTACGCTCGTGGTGTTTTTATTTGTTTGTTTTTATTCATTTTCCTAGTGAGTTAGTCTGGAATGTATTTGTAAATCAGATTTTTGTATATAACACTAAAAAGCACAAGAAAGAAATAGATTTATAGTATCCCCCGCCCCAATTGGCTGGCCTGTGCGGTCCAAATACCCACCTAAATGTCTGTTCGAATTTTAGACCTGAAGCAAAGTTTTTCATTTATCTTATTTCTTACTTTTTTAACGGTACGTCTCCACTTCTGGAAATTACAAGTGATTGAGTTATTTCACATACTTTTATTAAAATAATTTTCTGCTAAAAATATAAGCCTAATGTAGTAATATATATATATATATATATATATATATATATATATATATAGATATATATGAATAAAATTTAAAAAAAACAACGGTATTTCAACTAAATTTTATTTTGGTATTTTTGAAAGGAAATGAAAACTAACTTCACTTATGAATTGTAAGAAAAACTTAACAACTTAAAACTTAAAAAATCAAATCAAATAAAAAAAAAAACTTACCTAGACTGACAGTTTGAGAAAAGTTATGTCTTGTTAGATCCGTTATAATTTTTTGAAGATAAGGGTTATAAATGAGAAGTAACTGCTACTGATAGATTCGAACCCGGGCGTTAATTTTATTAACCACGTGAATCAAGTATGTTGGCATTGGTACCTCCTAACCAACTTTTTAAAAAAAAGTGAACTGGTCGATTTCTTATAGTAGATATTGCTCTAAAACCTTACGAGTGGGGACAACGTATGTATTTTGCCTTTTTTGGTTGCGTTTCTATTTGGTACAAATTTTAAATGCGACTTGATTATGGAATATAGTTACACGTGCGAGAAGTTGTTCTGGACTCATGGTATTTATTTTCTTCTTGTGTTATATATGTGTATATATATATATATATATATATATATGCATCCACTATTAATTTATAGCGTGAATTAAGTGAAATTGTAAAAATTTAAATTTCATTGACTTACTTTTTATCATGTTCCACTTTATCACTACAGAAACAATAAGCAACGTCAATGAATGAAAGGGGGAAATTATTTAATCCTGATTTAAATAATTTTTTGAAAATTAATGAATTTTACAATGTTTGTTCGCTCCACTTACTTTAAAAATATTTTCACTTTTTACTAATTCACTCGTTGGCCCCGTAACCTGGTTTTGGCCGGGGCGAGGGCGCTATTCCTGTATCGTATCTTGGGTATGGGTCCGTCTATTTCCAGATCTACAACTGGTTTAAATTTAGAATCCTCCTAAGTTAAATCGGTTGCCATACTAAGGTTAAAGAGTTCATCTGCCCTACTATTTACTTATAGTTAGATTTATATCTTTCCCTAGGATATTAGCACTATTTGAAATGCAAACAACCCAGTTCAGGATTTGAACTCTGGTAGCCAAGTCCACTTCGTACGGCGATAACCGTTACGCCACCACACCTTATACTTTGTTTTAAATGACTGAGTTCAATATCGATTTAAAAAAAATTTTTTTTTTTTTAGTTAAAACTTTAAATAACTACTTCTAAATTGATTTTCATGTAACTTCTCGCAAAATTAGGATCACTGTCTTATTTATATTATAATAAAGTTCTCATTGTTAATTTATTTTTTCTGCTGAGAGAATCGGTTATAACTAAGTACTTATGTCGAATAACTCCCTGAAGAAATATTTTATTGTAATGTACAATGGTTGACTTTCACTTCAATAACATCTTCTGTGAACTGTTCTGGACAAGTACCAATAAATATTTTCCAAGTTTAACAGCTATTCAGAGTTACACATCTTAAAACTGATTCATCATAGCTAGAAAAGATCTTCAATGTTAGTTAGAATTAATTTAAAAAAATATTGTAAGCAGTGAGAAGATTGGCTCCATGGTGGAGTGTTTGCTAATGGTTTGGGAGACCAGGGTCCAATCCCAGGTTGAGTCATGCTAAAGACTCAAAAAAATGGTACTTAATTCCGCATTGCTTTACACAGTATTATAAGGTGCATATGAAGGGTAAGTGGAGCAATCCAGGGAAAGGAGTAACACCTTTCTCTACACCTCAGTGTAGTAGCTATTGAAAAATGAGCCTTCGGCTCATGCTTAACTACAGTTGGCCAACTTACATACTTACTTAATCTCTCTCTCTCTTTCTTTCTTTCTTTCTTTCTTTTTTTTTTTTTTTTTTTTTTTTTTTTTTATATATATGTGTGTGTGTGTGTGTGTACATTATCTGCTTTGTTGTTTTATGTTGTAAACTTCTGAATTAGAATGGGTTGATATTATAGTTTTTGGTAACTTGGCTGGGTATTCAGTTACCTTATGTTTCTCTCTAGTTCATATGTTAATTTTATGATTATTGTGGAAATTTAAACTGAATTTGCATGTTATTAGTGGTTGTAGTTCTGTTTTTAAAACTAATAAAATTGCCTTTGTATGAATTAAAGAATTTTCTTTCTTTTTTCGTCCCCAGATGTGAAAAGGATGAGTAAAGAACTGAGTGAAATAGTTAACCTTTTCACAGGACATACGGCCTGGTTTTCCTCAAGTGTTCTTCCCAAGACAAGAGGTCTTTGGCGTAAGTAATTTTATATTGAATTTACATCTACAAATTGAATCACGGCTTTTCTCATAGATGAGTCAATTAGAAGAATTGAAACAAAGTCTTAAATCAGTCTTGCCCAATTGGCTGGAGCTGTAGAATACACTGACTGCTTCTCTGCAGAGGGGTAAGACTCCTACCCCCACAACTAGTGTCCTGGATATGACTCTAAACAATCTGATGGTGAGTTTCCTGTAATTCTGGAGCTTAGAGGAATTCAGAGTATCTCTTCATTGCCATTGCTCCCAGGTCTACTCTGGTCCCGGAGTGGTAGCACCTGATAGGGCCCTATCTATGGGCTAAATAGAACTAAACTATGAGTTTATACAAAACTGAATTGTTTGAAATAGAACTGTTTTGACATTTAATTGTAAACAAAAACTATACTTATTCTAAACCGAGTTGTTTGAAATTTGGTGTTAAATGACCCGAAAAGGGTTGATATACCATAAAACAAAATCAACCAACTTTTAAATTGGTCATTTACTCAATTTAGGTTAGTTTAGCATAAAACTAGAAGTATGGGTACCCAGTGAGAATCAACCTAACACTGGACTGCTCAAGGTGCCTAAACTTCAAATAGAATAGTACTAGTCTTAGTATTCTGAATTTCTATTGTTTGTCAATAGCATTCATTATGAAAGTGTGCTGACAGGATGGATTCCTTTGACTCTCTCACTGTCCATCTGAATTGGCAAGTCCTTTAGCTGGCATCCAGTGTTCTTACAGAGCTGATGAATGGAAGTTTTTGCTGGTCAGCCAACACTGATATTTCCATGTGTAGGAGCCCATAGGAGAACATCATTTATGAGTTCATCCTTACTTCTCCAGTAGTGCTTAACATGCCTTGCTCATCTTATTTGGATGGTTTGTGAGATAGGAGGTAAGTTGCCGTACAGCTGTGTGTGTGTGTTTTTTTTTTTTTTTTGTTTTGTTTTTTTTATTTATTTATTTATTTATTTTTTTTTTTTTTGAAGGGTGCTGCTTCAAGATTTGCTCAAAGCAGCATGTAGCATTCTTGTGTCATCATCATCTAGCATTTTTCCATTAAAGTTTAAGTGGTCCAACTATACAGTAATACTGACATGGCTACAGTTAAATGGTTTCAAGTATTGCTATTTATTGTTTGTACACAGTTAAATGGTTTCATATATTGCTATTTAACATTAATATTTTTTAATAATAATAATAATAATCCTTAGTAAAAGGTAGAACAGTTCTATTGGACCCATAGATGTAACCCTAGCAAGTACTACCACATTGTTTCTCTCAATACCAATGTTGAGAAGTAGGGATGCGATCCACAGAGGACCAGCTTTATTTTGATGGATGATGCATGTCCTTATATCTGTAATTATTCCTGTACTAAAAAAAAGACATTAGTTTTTGACTCCCCTTCCTATATAGGAAGTGGGTTAGCAGAAAAAAGAAAAACAAATCAAATTAATAAGTTTTAAAATAGAGAGGAAAAGAAGAATTTTAGTGATAGGTACTTTGAAATAAATATCAATCCTATGTATAGAGTTTCTCAGATGTTTATTTGTCACCCTCCACCACCGAAAGGTGCTGAGAGCACAAACATATGGGATAGCAATGAAAGTAGTTTGATCAGAGAGGGGAGTATTTATTTTTATGATAAAAAGTAAGGGTGAAGGAGGTTTCATTTAATAAGCTGAACTTTTTTTTTTTCTTTGAAGGTCTGACAATTGAACAAACTTTTGAAACCCTACTAATACTTTTGTGGAACTGTATATTTGTTGGAGACACCCCACAGTGTCATCAATTAAAACAAAAATAAATTAAAATTAGTCTAAGTGATTATTAAAGGAGGAAAAAATTTTAATCACTTTTACATTATTGTTGTGGGGTTTGTTCCTCCTCTCCCCCATTTATCCACATCTGGAAAAAATTTTACTATGGATTAAGAAATAGAGGCCATGTTTTTTTGGGTTTTTTTTTTTTGGTTTGGACTATTAAGCTTTCACATGAACTAGTATAAAACCCTAATAATCAGGTTTTATCTAATTTCTTAAGCTCTGTAATTTTTGTATTATCAATTAAATATATTATTGGTTTGGATTTTCTTCAGTGACTTGAAAATTTGCCTTTATTTCACATAATCCTTTTTTTAATCATTATTAAAGTAAAAACTTTCATTGTTTAATTGATATTTCATAAACAAAACACTAAAACCGCAATTTCTTGACTAAATCAACCAAAATATTTATCTACTAAATGTTTTAACAGTGTTTTTATTATGCCTCTAGCAAATATAGATGATAAAGTAAAAAGAAAAACTTTTTGATTTCTGGTATTTGTACTCAAAACTTTTGTCAGAAAGAATGAAAATTTGCACAACATAGAAATTTTTGCTGACACTAACTAATTAAACTTAGTTTTACTTACATTGTAAACTGAACCGTAAATTTAGTTTAGAAATTTTTACAACCTAATATGTTATAGTCCCATCAATCAGTACAGAAAATTTCGTGCCTCTAGCTATTCACGGGATCGAAAGACATTTAATGAATTTTGTATATATATATATATATATATATATATATATATATATATATATATATATATATATATACATATACACACACACGTTTATGCCACGGTTTATTTTAGCTGTGCAAACTTGTTGAAATATATGTGCATTGTTCTGAGTTTTTTTAAAGCTCTCTTCACTGAATATGTTTTGTAAATATTACTTGTTACTTAATAACTTTATGTAATAAATCAGTTATTACAAAGAAATTGTCATCATTTATTTATTTATTTATTTATTTTTTTCATCTTTTCTTGGCAGTTGCTCTTGGAGGAACTGAATGTTCATTGGAAACAGCAGATTTTGTCTTTAGTAGGGATGTCAACACTCCAGATACTGCTAGGTAGGTAAAATTTCTTTTATATTAAAAAAAAAAATGAAACTCATTTAATATGAATAAAAAAAAATTGTTAATAAGGTTAAGTGATTTATTTTCATGCCCACACTAACAACAAAATTACAGATTTTCAGAACAGCTGAATCCATGGAAAATTCAGTGAGCTAATTAGTATAAACCAATGATTCTAAGGTTTTTAATTATTCCATCTAAAATTTAATGAAAAATTAACCAAAATATCAGTGTTATATTTAGATAAAAATTTGATCTCTTTTAAATTTTTTAGAATCTAAAAAAATTTTTTTTTTTTTGCATTTGAGAAAAAGATATCTTGTATCCTTTTAAAAGTGTTGATATTTATAAAATTTCACTGCATTCTACCATCTTTAACTGCATCAATATAATATCTGGAAGTGGGAATTTAATATCTACATGTTTGTTTATTTTTTAAGTATAGTATTTTTATGGAATTAGAAATTAATGAGGTAATAGTTACAATACTGCTGTAGTATTTCTGCAAAAACTAGGTGTCATGGTGAGGTTGTCACTAGGAGAGGTGACATTCTCTGAATTAAGTTTATAATCTAGTTTACTTGGGTCCTTGGTATGACCCTAAATTTCATCTGGAATTTCATTTGAGGAATTTTCATTACTCCCAGCCCCACTCTGATTCAGAGTGGTAGAACCTATTTAAGGTCCCACTTCTGAGTCGCATATATCTGTTTGAAAATTTTTGAATTAGATTGGAATACTTGAAACCATACATATGTCAGCAAATTAGTTGCAAACAAATGAAAATGGCCAAATAAAAAAAAAAAGTGCAATTGAGCATTTAAAATATCGAACATTTTAGAAATGAATCAAATTTCGGCATTTAATAACCTATAAGGAATTAATATGCCGTTAGACAAATAAAATGAAGCAAACCTTCCGTTGACCTGTATAGTCAAAGCATACATATGGGCGAGGGGTTTCACTTAGACTTTATATATCCTTTCCTTCCAATCCTTATCGTGATGCACTCTAAATTTTGCCATATTTTGTTACCTCTCTTGTTTTTAAGAAGTTACCTCCCTTAAATTGAATTTTTTTCCCCAAGTATTTGTGTGCATCTTGTGTTATAAACAATTACTAGCTATCCCTATGCTAACTTTAAATGTTAAATCATTCCCAACTAAATATTCTTGGACATATAAATTGACTAATTTCAATAACCTAATGTTGAATTGGGTATCAAAGTATTTTTTACTAGATCAGTTCTTTTCTATATTTTATCATTACAATCCTATAAATTACAGCTTTTGATTTTATGATTTTCCTACAAATTTTATTGCAATTAGATGAATGCAATAAGTTGAGCTACAGTTTTATTCCTTTATTCAGTGAATTAGCAAATATTTTTATTTGTAGCAATTGTTTTCATTGACTCATGCAATGTGAATTTTTTTTTTTTTTTTTTTTTTTTTTTTAATGCTGTATAATAGTTTACTATGTTTGATGTAAAGGTACATATTCTATGTTATTGATAGCTAAATTAGTATAAATAAATTTACTTATATAGTAGTGTTAACTATGCTTTTATACCTTTCATATGACTACTGTGTAGATTGTTTATGTTGATCCTTGAAAGGATTGAACTCACCATCTTTGCCTAGCAAATGTTGAATCATTTTGTTCCTCTTGCTGCTTAGAACTGGACTCCCATTTTCCCATAAAAATTACTAGTGGTTTGTTCACGGAAAATCAATTCCCTCACCTCTGGGCAGGTCACCTGGCACTCCTGAATTGATTGAAAACTTGGCCTCACGGGGCCTTCCACTCAGGCTTTTACCTGCTTGCAGGACTAAGTTCATTGCTTGGGGCCAAGCTTTTTTGCCCCTGCTTCACATGGATTTTGACCTGTGCAAGGTTCCCACTATAAAACAGCCTTATGCCATATTCTGACATAGTGGGATGTCAGATAAATCCCGTCAATTCCCTTGAATCCATGCTGGACAACTTTGAAATTTGAACTGTAGGATAAATCCTAAAATTTTTTTTTTTTTTCTTAAAAGTTAATTTTCTTCTAAACCAAATAGACTTAGATTTATAGAGGTGTCCTTGTAGTGTAATGGTTAAAGCGATGGACTGTGAAATCATAGTAAGCGAGTTTGAACTCCAGTTGCGCTATTACGTTCACTTTCAGACAAATACCCTTGAGAAAGGTATGAACCCCCTTATCCTCCGAGCTATGGGTTAAATAGTACCATTACTGTTCATCTAGAAGGATGGCTTTGGCATTAAATAACCTACATAAGTTGATGAGCTATTAAACCAAGTAACCATTGACCATTAAACCAAGATGTATTTATTTCTAGTGGAACATGACATAATAAATGTGTGGGCTACCCTAGCCAACACATTTATTATAACTTTCTTGTTTTTAATTTGATTTTTTTATATTATTTATTTTTATATTATTTAATGTTATTTTTTATATTATTTGTTATATAAGTAATCTTAGTAAATGAAAAAAGTTAAGTTACAGTGTGAAAGAATAAACTAAAATAATTGAATTTTACTATTCAACTGACAGATCTACAATTTCAACAGTTGCACACATTTTAATGTGAAGAATCCTCAAAGTACAAACAGGATAAAAGGCTTAGTGTTCAGATTTAAAATTTGTGGTACAGTGACAGACCACCAACAAAGCAGTCATTGAACAAATGTTTGCACAGAGGCAGCAGCAAAAGCTGTTATTTTCATGAGTCGGTCTTTTATGGGCCACTCTATACAATCAAAATATTAATTTATTAATATTATTATTATTATTATTAATAGACTCTGGATTGAAACTTTGTAACTAAAAATATGAATATGTTGCAATCCAAAAATAAGTATGCCCCTTTATATATATCTATGCAGTGTTATTTTCAATTTTCCAAATTTGGTAATAAATATAATTGTATAATGTTTCACTTGAAATAATACTAAAATTTTAGTATCTTTTGTTTAGAATAGGGCTTTCCAAAGTGGTCCGTATAGACCCCTGGGTAGGATAAAATTTTGAGGGGTGGTGTATAAAAGCATATCCACTGAGAATCCATTTACTAGTTTGCATTTATAAATCTCCGAAGTGTATTAGTGCAAAGAAAAATGCAAACAGCCTGCTCCAGAACTTGAACTTGGCTCGTCAAGTCCATTTTCTTCAATAACCAATATGTCGGCCATATGTACTTACCCAACCCCTCCAACATGGGCAGGATAGGATACAAGGTCAATTTTTAATCAGAGTAAAGCTGGTTTGAATCAGTTTTCTCTTCTAGACTAGTTGCTTAACCAAGGCTAAAGAACCCAGTTTGCCCTACTATTTACTCATAACTGAAGGGAAGAACAGATAGACTCTTGCCTTTCTCAAGTGTGTTAGGATGAAATGAAATGCAAACAGCCTTGTCAAAGATTTTAAACTCTGGTTGCCAATTTCATATCCTGTGATGATAACCATTATGCTGAGTGTGCCTATACTTCTACACTAGACATAGTTATTTCCCAAGTTTTGATTAATCTGGTAGTGAGGCAACCAGTGAAGATCATATTCACTTTACCAGCAAAGTTGTCAATGAAACAAACTTATGATTTCAGCACTAATAAATTTGAGACTATAGAAGATAAAAATTGTGTTGAATCTTTGAAAATTTAACTACTTTGATAGCAATTTTCATTTTAACCTGAGTACTTTACCACATTTAATTAGTTCTAAAGTCAATTTACTCATTTTCTCAAAGACATTTTTAAGAAATCAGAAGCTTTTTTTCTTTTTCTTTTCTTTTCTGAGCATGTATCATAATACAATAATTGTAAATGTGGGCTTTTCTTTTGTATTTTTCAGTATTTTTACCGATGTGTCATACCGCAAAAATGGTCTAGCTGTCATTCACCCTACCTACATTAAAGCTTGTATCGTTGCTGAGGATATGATGGATGTTGCTATTGGAGATTATATAGTCTATCCAGAAAACTTACAGCAATGTAAGTTATAGAACTGATTCTAACTTCTTGAGTCCTGCCAGCATATAAAAAACAATGAAACAAAAACTTTTTGCTAACTTTATATAATTAGCATAGTTCCTGTCAAAATGTCTGGATTATTTACATGTGATCCATACATTTTAGGATCAGTGTAGTCTGGAGGAGTAAAGAAGAACTATGTGACGTTCTTTTATGGATCTATATTTTCTTTTTTGAAGTAGAGGAATTATATTGTGAATTCAATTACCATGACCAGAAAATCCGGCGAACACTTATGCATGACATATGGAAACTAGTTAATTTGGCGTCACTTGTGTGCGATATGGACTGGTGGCTCAGTTGTAGAGTTTTGGCACTGCAATCTGTGTTTGCTGGTTCGATCTCCAGTGGTGGAGATCTCGATATACACTGCTGATGAGACCTTATAAGGTCAAAACAGTTGTCCAGTGTTTCCTTATGTCATGTGTAAGTGTTTGCCGGATTTTCTGGTCATGGTAATTCAATTTTCTTATGAACTCCTACACATTAACATTCCATTTTTGGCTAGTCAGCAAAAACTTAACATCCATCAGCTCTGTGTGAATAATAGATGCCATTTTGAGGATTTACCTGGAGCAATGGTCAATAGTAATGGATGGTGATAGAGAATCAAGGGAATCCATACATATAGCATGCTTTGATGATAATGTAGTATCTATTCAGTCAGCTTAGAATCCTAGCATAGCTTCAGACTGAGATTCAAGTGTTATATCTATTAATCCTCCTCAGGATAATATATAAAATTTTTTAAATGATAAATTACTTCAAATTGATGAAATTTGGAACAAAAACCAAAGTTACTGAAATAAGATTTTTGTAGTTTAAGTGTTTTAGTCCAAATTCTATTTATTTAAAATCCAAAGACAGTTTCTTGAAATGTGTTAACTTGGTTTCACTTCTGAGTAATCATAAATTTCATTGTTATGGTAACTTGTTACCTGTATCATAACATTGGAATTTTTTATTACTTTGTTGTGAAATCAGATTGCAAGTAGATAGGTTTTATTTATGAGAGCAAGAGAAAGGTTTCTCTTTTTTTCTTTTTCCTTAGTGTTACAATACTTTCATGATTGATCTTACCAATATGGATAAGTTAATACAAGTAAGGGAGGTTTTATTTATGAGATAGAGAAAGTAATAGTTATCAATATTGGAAATGAACAAGACTGTTTGTTGGGTAAATATGTACTGATAAGGTTTTTTTTATCTATCAGTAACTCTGTACATTTATACTTTATACCTTCCACACATAATGTAGTGAAGTAAAATCTTATGAAGGAGGCGTAGTGGCTAACATGCTAGCCTGTTGCATCATAGTAAGCAAGTTCAAACTCCAGTCACACTATTACTTTTACTTTTGAACTAATATCCTTGGTGAAGGTATGAACCCCCTTTTCTCTGCTGCTGTGGGTTAGATAGTCCTACTCCTGTTCTACCAGGATTGCTTTGGCATTAAATCACCCACAAAAGTTGATATGCCATTAAGCAAAGAAACCAAGATGAAATATTATGCTATATATATATATATATATATATATATATATATATATATATATATAAGAAAAACCTTTAAAAATTACTTGTATATTTTGTAATAATATTTATTTCAGACCCTATATTTTTAAAATGTTATATCTGCATCTTCAGACCAAGAAATAATGAAATTTCTTATGAAGATTTAGAAAAAACCTACAAAATTCCGGCCACCCTATCTCCCTAACCCAAATTTAATTTAATTTTTTTTTTTTTAATTTTATTAAGTAAAGACGAGACCATTTGTTTTTCCTGTCTGGTTGAAAAATGACATTCAATTCCTGTATCAAGATATATCAATTTTTGACGTCTCTTTCCTTTCCACTTATTTTTTTATGTAATAACAAACAAACGTTTAATCCAAAATGAAGGAGATAAGTAGAAAAAAAAATAGAATAAAGGAATAAATTGATTTGGGGAGAGAAAAATAACTACTATAAACAACTTGCATGGGAATTAATAACCTCTTAACAAAATTAAATTATATCATAAAATACATTGTATATTAATACTATTTTATCCACCAAAACTAAAAAAATTATCATTTTAATACTATTCAATATAATTGATCATATTAAAAATAAAGATTATACCAGTTACTGTTAAGACATTATCTAAAATTATAAACAAATACAACATAATATATCTTCGAGATTACAATTATATCATACACCTTATCATATTCATAATAATATTCATATTATTACTAAACATAAAACCCTTAAATTTCTAAAGTCATACCAAATATTATAGATAATACCATATAAGGAATTATCATCACAATTAATATTACTATTACAATTATTACTACTAATCATCAAACCTATTAATGTTATAAACTAATCATCAACTCATTATTATAAATATTAATAACATCAGTACCTACAAAAACAAGACATCAACAATGTTATTACTTAATATAATAATTAACACTTAATAATTGATAACAATAGCAAATCATTCCAATTAATATTAATAATTATTACTATGTACTTCAAAAATATCATTCATAATATGCACTCTGTAATCAAAACAAATTAATACCTTATATAACTTGTTGGATAATTTTAATAAATAGATAAAAACGGTTGTTTAAAATATAAGAATTAATTTAAATCAAATCTTAAAACATATACTCAAATCCAAAATACATTAGTTTTAATTAAATCTAAACACACACATATATATATATATATATATATATATATATATATATATATATATAAATTGTTGTCTTTTCTTTCTTTTTTTTTTTTTTTTTTTTTTTTTTAAAATACATATATAAACCCTAATGTCATTTCACATAAGCTTATATCTATTTTTATGGTGACATTTAAATATCAATTCATTTCTTTGATTTAGTAATTTACTGGTATTTCTATATTTTATAAAACTAATTTTTTCTTCTAGATTACATCTTCTGAAATTATATATATATATATATATATATATATATATATATATATATATATATATATATATATATATATCTCCATACTGAATTATCCTGTTGTAAAGTGAAAATATTTTTAAGAAATGTAACTTACTGCTATTCAGCTGTATTTATAAAGGTTTCAGCAAGAAGATAATTTCTATTTTCATTCAGTAATTGTCATACTTGATATTTTTATCAAAAGATAAATCAAAGCAGTGTGAATTTTTACTTTAAATTTTGCACACAAGTCATTCCAATTATAATCATTTGTTTTTCTTTCTCTGTGTTTGTTGATCTTTCAACAATTTCATGACCCTAATTCTAATACAATTCAGTTATATTTTTTCTTTGAAGCAATCATGTTTTATATAAAACATTTTATACATATATAATTGAGAAAAATGTTTTTTTTTTTTTTTTTTTTTTTTTTTCCTTAGTCATCAAAGATCAGCAAGTAAAATCCACATGTCCTGCAAAAACTCAACAAAACTGCTTACCAACAGGAAACAAAACAAGAAATAAATCATTTCATTCTGATCAGAAAACAAAAGCCAAGGTAGGAATTTAGATTCTTTATTGTTCTGTTATGCTGGGTGGGGTGGGGGTGGAACATATATATAATCATTAAATAGTAAAGATAAATTTTGTCTGTATAATTTAAGATCCTTTCAAGTTTCCTGATAAATGTCTTAGTTTCAGGTTGGAATTGGTTGATGAATTTCCCAAAATTGTCCTGAGTGCTTTTGGACCCTTCATAGGCCGTCATCAAGGGTTGCTTGCTTGTGTTAGCTGTTTTGTTTTTAAAAATGAGTTTTGAAACTTTCAGAACTAATTTTAAAAAGCAACACACCTGATGATGGCCTATGAAGAGTTCGAAAGCGCTCTGAAAATTTTGGGAAATTCATCTACCAATTCCAACCTGAAACTAAGACACTTATCAAGAAACTTGCAAGGATCTTAAATTTATACAAAATTTGTCTTTGTTATTTAATGAAATGTGCTTAAGTGAACGACTACTGCCTTACTACACACATACACACACACGTGTGTGTTTTTTTTTTGTTTTTTTTTTTTTTTTCTTTTAAGGTCTGATTCAAACTTTGGTTGGGTAAGAGATGCCTAAAATCTTATGATGGTTAGCAAGAAGCATCACTAGGTTTTCTGTTATTGTGTATATGCATGTTGTAGTTTTTTTTGTTTTTTTTTTAAGCGTGGATTCCGGGTATTGTGTTGAATTGGTTCAATGAAAGTTGTTTTTTTTTTTTTTTTTTTTTTTTTCCTCCCTCTTCACATTACTCCCAAGTCCAATCTAACCTAGAGTGGTAGTACCTGTTAGGGTCCCACCTAGTCAGCTGGGGCTGTAGAATATGCCAACTGCATCTCTGCAGACTCCCAGCAATGAGTGTCCTGGATATGACATTAAACCATCTGATTATGAGGCTCTAGTCTTGGAGCTTTGGGGAATGTTGAGTACCCATTCTTTGGCATTACTCCCAAGTCCACTTTGATCCGAAGTGGTAGTACCTATTTGGGTCCCAATTATGGGTCAAATAGAACTGTTTAATCATTTACTAGACTGAAAACCATTTAACAGTGCCAAATAAAATTATTAGTGTTAGATAGCAATACTTGAAACCATCTATGTGCAAGGAAATAAGTCCTGGTTTGTGTAAAAATTTTTACCTTCGAACTATTTGTTTCCAAATTATATAAAAACAGGATTTGGCATTAAGTAACCTACAAGGGTTGACATGTCATACAACATAACCAACCAACTGTTTGATTTCTATCTATAGGTCAAATTGATCTATTTGAAAATTATTTGTATTAGATAGGAATACTTAATATCATGACTGTCCAACTCTAGATAGGTTGATATGCTGTTAAAATTTTTCTTTTTGGCTACCATTCATATATTATGGCAATGAATAAATTAATCATGTTTCTTAATCTTTTTGGTGTTTTGTTTTGAAATAAGAATCGGTGCTAACCTATTATTAAACTTTTTCTCTAAGTTGGAAATAAATTTAACTACCTAATACAGTGTTTTTTCTTATTTGTAGGGAAAGGCTGATATTGAGACGACACAGTTTGTCAATTCACAATCCCAAGAAAGTGAAGAAGGTACTTGAAATTTAGATTTTTGTTCAAAAGGGACTAAGAACACTGGACTCTGTGATGCCAAGCTCGCCTGATACTCTCCGAGTGTTACTTGCCAGATTTGCCTCTATTGCTTGGAGCACTGCTTCAGAATCCATGATTTTAGGCCTACCTGACTTTACCTGAACATTGAGGCTATTGCCACTATCTGATTACTCTACTGTGATCAACTGCACCTTCTCCTTTTGCACATAAAATGTTTCTGGTTGCTTTTGTGGTGTTATGGTCCAGTTTGAAATTGAAAAGCACAAGTTCCCAGATTTGACAAACCTTGCATGTTCATCTGTATGACTTTCAAATTGCGTAAGGAGTACTTTGTACTTTGTCGTATGAAGTACTACAAAGTTTAAATCTGACTTGTCTTTTTCTTTATTGCGTTTTAATAACAGATTCATTTGAATGAATCATTAAAAGTTTGGATTCGTTACTCCCCATAAATACTGAAAACTGAATAATATAACTTAAAATACAAGGAGTAATAATTTGATTCCAATTTTATTTGGCTTTTATTATTGTCAAGCCATAATAATAAATCTAGTCAAGCCATAATAAATATAAAGGCTGGAGGTAGTTATTATCCACATAATTATCAAACAGTAATCAAATTACAAACCAGTTCCATTCTTACTCTTATTTCAATTGTCTTTTCAGATGCTGTTCATATTTCTGAAATGGAATTAATATCTGGTGACCTAGAAGATTTTATACCTGGAAAAAACAAATGTCAGGTTTATCATTTATGACCCCCCACCCGTTTTTTTTTTTTTTTTTTTTTTTTTTTTTTTTTTTTTGACATTCTTCCTTTGATCACATATTGTCTCTTTATGTCATTTTCCTTCATCCCTTCATTTTTGTTCAAATAAATTGCTTCTTTCATCCAATTACAAAGCCTATTTTGTAATCTTTCCATGTTTTGATTGTTTTGTTTTTTTTTTTTTTTTTAATCTCTGAGATAACTACATAAAGGTCTTTTGTTTGAAGGTGTTTTTGATATGAATTGTTAGAAAAATGTATATTTTGGTTGATTTATTTCATATCAAATTAATGGTACAAAGTCAGAACTGTTCTGTTTTGCAAAGCTCTTTTTTGTCTTTTTGAAGAGAGATTTTTTTTAAGTTTCTTAATTTTCTGTTGTGTATAAAGTTCTGTAATAAATAATTGATAATTCTTTATAACATTTAAATACGTATTTACACACTCATTTTCTCCATTATTTTTACTTCCTTTTCAAGCATTAATAATGAATAAGTGGATCATCCAAGAACCTGTTTGTCAAGTTAATAGTTGACAATCACATTTTTCTCCTTCAGTGGATGGAATTTTTTTTTTTTTTTTTTTTTTTTTTTTTTTTTTTCTCACTTGAAGAGACAGTTTAAGAAATATGAACAGTATTGTAATGGTGGCTATATTAAGTGATTATTCAAATTTTAATAATATAGTTTTTATAGATTACAACTTTTTTAAAATTTGGATAAATTTGTTTTATAAAAGAATCAGAAAAAATACATATCTGTCTGTGGTCAACTATTTATAAAAGTACTCATCACAAAATTTGAATAGTTTTATTTTTCTGTTTTCTCCTGGACAAAATATTTGGAATTTTATGCATCAGTTCTAAATAATAATAAAAGAAGTTTGATATTATGTCCAAGTTACAAGAGGCTCTGTTGCAATGCTTCATTTCTTGTTGAACATTATGCAATCAAAAAGGGGATTATTTATTACAAAACTCAACATCATAATGCAAAAGTAAGTACACTCCCTATATATTTATGCAAGTACACTCCCTATATATATATATATATATATATGCAAGTAAGTACACTCCCTATATATATTTATGCAACTTTATTTTTATTATAGAGATTTACTGCTGTACAGTTTAGATATTAGGTGTTATCTATTACCATTTTGATTGAATAATTTTTCTACTAAAAATAATGAAATCCTTGTATCTCTTGGTTTGGTCAAAAAACTACTTTTTATCATGAATTGGTAGGATTGTACTTCTTTTATTGGCAGAACTGTTTATATTGAAGAGAAGGATTGATTACTCAAATTCAGTACAAAAACTGGTCATTTATTTTATTGATTTAATTTAAGTTGTTAGTACTTCTTTTTTGAGATGACAATCTACTATAATTGCCCTCTTGGTTTTAATGTTTGAATGAAGGCAGTAAAGTGATCATGAGGTTAAAAGTGAATTTACTTTGATTAATAACATAAAGACTTTTTTCTCTAATTTTTACCAATTTGTTAAATTTATACAATATATTTTATGAGACTGCATACCAGTATGTGCAAGACCTAGGTTTCTGTTGAGTGGGGGAGAATGTTCATCCACCCTGTCACAGGCAGTATGTAACACCGGGTAAATTTTTAAGCAGAGTATAGCTGGTTTAAAGTCGGTTTTCCTTCTCCTTGACTGGTTGCAATAACAGACTAAAGAGCCCAGTTTGCTCAAGTATTGAAGGGAGAAAAGATGGATTCGTGTCTACTCCAATGACATTAGTGTAAAAATGAAATGTATATGGCTTAATTCAGGATATGAATTTGGGTTGTCATGTCCACTTTCTAAGACAAGCATGGGTAACATTTTTCAATGAATAGGCTGCATGAGACATAGCTAAACATCAAGCAGGACGTACCTCAGGGTGCAGCTGGTATTTGAGGGCAGATTTTATGGATTAGAAAAACACTTACAGAACAAAAGATAATTGTATTTGACTATAAATAATAATCATAGAAGTTAGCTAACGTTTGATTAATTTCATTCAATAAAACCACCACGAGCATCAATAACTACATTGATACATGGTCGCAAGCTCTGATTTAACTGCTCCTTATTCATGCTGGATATTACTCGAACTATGGCAGCATTCAGAGTTTTTTGTGTTATGGGGATCTTCATTAACCTCCCTTTTCAATAACGCTCCATATATTAGTTGAGTGGATTGAGATCTGGAGAGTTAGGAGGCTAAATGTTGGGGTTGATGTGGTCCAACAGATTATCAGCCATCCATTTTTACTTCTACAGAATTTTTAGAGTTTATTTAAAAGACTTTTGGATCTGTTTAAGCAGTTTTCTTTATTATTTTTTTTTTTTTCTCAGAAATAAATTGACCCCTCTTCATCGCATAGGATTTGTATCGAATGTCTTCATGAACACTCCTTCTGATTGTCTTTTCAGATCTGCAACTTTTTTGCAATTAACCTCATTGACTGACCTTGCTTTTCATTAATTGTCTGTTTAACTTTATGAATAAATTCAGGTGTTCTCATTGAATCGGAACGTGTGGAATGTTTTTTTCGTTTTTGATACAGACATTGTTATTTTCTTTTTCTAACTCTTTATGTATCTTGTGGACAAAATAATCTTGCAACTCTGAGAAAACGTGCAATTTTTAAATCCCCATAATCAGCCTTTAATGCCACAATCACAGGATGCCTTTTCATTTCACTTGTTAGCATAAGGTCTATCATTATTAATTTCTAAAAAATAAAAGTAAATAGAAAATAGTATTAATCTAAAATAGATGTGTGCTCAACTACTAGCTGCACCCTGTACTAAGATATTCAAGATAATTTTGCATAGAAGGTACCTTCACCATTACTACAGAAGACAACACATATAAGTATCTGCCTTGGAAATATGGAAAAGTCTGGAGTTTTTCATTGTTTTATTTCTAATCTTTCTCTTTGCTAAAAAGATTTTTCTTTTTTCTATAAGAAAATTGAAGTTTTAAAATTTCAGACCATTCAGAAATCACTGAGCCACATGACTGTCCTAAACCAATAACCATTACACCCTAAATTTCCAGCTGATTGGTAGTAGACAATGTATGTGAATAATAAAATTTTCAAATGTACCTGTACAGGTAAGTAAATGAGTTCAAGAAACATAATTTCTAAGTAAATTTACAGAAAACAAACATCTAACAGACATTTCAAAATGTTGAAAGGTTTGTTTAGTTAATATTAAAAAAAAAAAAAATTCATCAACGAGTTTAAATACTCATCATAGTAATATTTGATTTAGAGTATTTGTATTTAGTTCAATAAATGTCTAAATTATTGGGACTTTTTCTTGTTTGTCGGTTTAATATTGTTCCAGACCAGAAGGTAGTTAGAATGAATGAACGATACTTAATGCAAACATGTGGATAAAATTCCAGTACTAGCACAAGGATCCCAATTAGTCTACAACTTTTTATCCTGGACCCTGTCTACAATTATAAATATGCTCAAATGGGTCTATAATGTTTAAGTAGGAATATCATTCACATAAATATTTTTTCAACAATCCACGGAATCATCCATGACACATTTCTTCTAGAAATAAAATGTGGCAGGAATTTCCCAAAGAATGTAAGCCAAAGACAATTTAATAAACTCATCTTACAAGAAATTTATTTTGCCCAAATGCGACTGAAAATGGAAGGATAAATAGGATTAAACATGCATGTTAGAAACAATTTAAACATTGTTCTGGGGATGATGCATACAGTGTGTATGTGGAGTGTGACAATATCATTAGAGCAAATAAGTTAGTCTTAGTCTCAACTTATCTTGTTGGAGATTTCATAAATGTCTTTCTTTTCTCTTTTCACTTCTCTTGTTTGAATTGGGTCTTTTCCATTTCGTCTTCCAAAGGTTCACCATTCTGTACTTATTAGCAATGTAGAATTTGGTTCAGTTTCTTTTCCTGTTTATTTAGTTTCTTTTCCTTTGTCTTTTTATCTCCTGGCTTCTTCATTAGAAAACTAAGCTGGGTGTCCACAGTGGGTGAGTTGGTCGTGTAGATTCTTTTCCACCTGGGGCATTTTTCTGGTGTGTTTCTTACAGGTAGCAGTGCCAAACTGAATTCTTCCATTAGCCCTTTTGGGCCCAATGTTGTTCCCCAGGGATGAATCTAAAGTTTCATCCAGACCCTGTGACCTGCTTTCAATGAAGGTCAACCTACTGGTTGACTTCAAACAAGAAATCTGTTGCCATGCTCCAGGACAAATACTATGCCCCCTCCCACTGTAACAATATTTAAAATAAACACTTTATTTTTGGAATTGGTTTTTAAAGGTCATTTACAAAACCAAGTCAATGCTTTTTCTTTAAAAGTACAATTTCGCAATTCATCTCTGGTGGAAGGGACTGATTTAAGTATGTTTCGCTGGAAATTTCCTTTTTTTTTTTTCTTTTTTTCTTTTTTTAATTCTATTTTATTTAAAATTTTTTCGAAAATTCTCTAAAGATCAGAATAATTACCCATCCAAAAGTTGAATATAAGATGGATGAGTAAAAAATATTCCTAGTCCAACTGTTTACCTAGTTGCCAAAGAAACATAAATAAAAGTAAAGTTGGCAACCTTAGTTGAGGGTGACCCGAAGGCTCCCTTTTCAATAGCTATAACACCACAGTGTAGAGGAGGGTACTACTCCATTCCCTGGATTGCTCCACTTTACCCTTGATCCTTACTTTAAAATGCTGAGTGTTAAACAAGGTGGCATCACGTACCATTTTTTTTTAGTCTTTGGTATGACTCAACCTGGGATTGAAAACTGGTCTCTCGGACCATTGGCAAATATTCTACTCATTTGGCCAATGGCCTGATTGTCTAGCATTATGCTGATGGAATATATACAAGCTTTGTCTAAACTAATTCTATGCCATATCAGGCTTATAATATACTCACTTGATCCCCTACAGATGTGTAAGGCTATTTTCTGGTGGTGAGGCTCCATTTCTGAAGCTCTGGGGAGTGTGGAGTGTCCCTTCATTGCTATTACTCCCAGGTTCACTCTGACCCAGAGTGGTAGTACCTGTTAGGGTCCTATTTATAAGTAAAAAAAAATCTGTTTAAAATTATTAGTATTTAATTGGATTGTGTGCAAAAAAAAAAAACTCTTAAGAAACAAGTACACAGTAATGGTAAATATGAACACAATTCCCATCTTCTGGACATAAAATACTCCTTGACCAATTAACATGCCATTAAAATCAGTTACTCAAACTTAACTAATTCTGGACATTTTTTTCATTGATCACTGTCTTCAATGTAGACTTTATTGGTTGCTGGATTTGAATCAGTTGTTTAGCTTTCTAGAAGAAACAGATTTTTTTGAGTCTCCACACCCAAAAAGGAAGACCAGGATTTGGTAGTTGTCCAGTGGATTCCATAATAGTAATGTTTAGTACTAATATCAAATATTCCATGTTGTGAAGTATATAATTTTCACTGCTCATCATAATTTTTTAATGTTATATAATTAAGGCAATGATTAATTATATTAATCATTTTTTGTTAATTGTATTTTATTATTTAATTGGTAAGGCTTTGAACTACTCGGTGTCTCTTGGTTCAGGTGTTGTTGTCAAACGATGCACACCCGTGTAGAAAGGATGTGACAATCATCTGTCATAATAAACTCCCAGACAGAAAATGGGGCTGAACGTGCTGTTGGGGTGAATTGAGTTAATGGGTGACGTCATACCCGGAAGAAATGGTCCTTCCAGAGAATTTTAGGATTTTGTAAAACGAGAGTTGAGGTTCTACAGTGGAAGCGAATGGGTGGGTTGTTCAGATCTGATCAGATCAGATTAGTCTGGGTCTTGACCTCCAAAGATGAGTTGAGATCTTAGACACCACAAGATGTACTCTGTGTGTGTGTGTGTGTGGGGGGGTTCCAGCATAGTATGGTTAGCATTGGCTTTTATGAATTGTCTCTCCCCTTGTGTCACTAAGGGCTGAAGGCAGAAAGAAATAAACCTGTTCAGATCCAAAACAACAGTCCACCTGTATTATTATTATTGCTGTTTATTATTATCATTATTATTATTATTATTAAGAAGACATCATGAGTATACAATATTAATAAGTATTTAAAAAAAAAAAAATTGTTATATTTTAAGTAATATGACGTAGCCATCACCTGATTCGATTGGCTTTGCTTATTGCTCTACATATTTTTGTAATTTCTCTACTCAGACCCTTGTACCACAAAAATAAAAAAAAAAGCATTTAATGGACAAGAAAACCAGATTTTGTTTGTTTTCAAAAACAGGATTTCTTCCAAGCTGTAGCTGTGTCTATACAGTCTTACAGATGCACCACATGGACACAGTAACAGAAGAGAAAAAGCGAGATGGGAACTACACTGCTGGTTTGAACAAATCCTGGAAAGATGAACAAGACTTGGAAGGTACTACTGGAGAAGTAAGGACAAACTAATAAGCAATATTGTCTCATGGTTACACCAGTGTTGGCCAACCAGAATACATACATTGGCTCTGTGTGGACACTGGATGCAGCTTAGAGTACCTAACACAAAGATTCGATGGTGAGAATCTGGGAATAATGATAATGATACTTTTTATTTTCAAAAATAAAAATGATTTAGTAATGAGTTCAATATCAACAGATTTAAACACAGAAAAGCAATCCAATAGTTTTAACTTTTTCTTTTTTTTTGCTTAACTTATATGGAAGCGAGACATCAAAGCAAACATTACCAAATGATTTTTCCATACTGCAAAATCTACTAAAAAAAATGCCCCCAAATCAATGTATTAGAATGCCCATCATCTCAGTCTCACAATCTCAATATCATAAAACCATCATGTTGCACCACCAGCGCAGATCTCCCTGACCCTCTCTCACCACCCGTTGCTCTCGTCCATTGCTCCCCGTAGGTCTTCAAGGCTATACCCTGTATTGGCACAGAGCTGTTGTATATAGGTTCTAGCTGGTCGTTTTGCTTTTGCTTGTCCATGTGAAGGTGTCCCGCATGTCTGGTTTGTCTAACTTGGATAGTTTTCACGATGGGTGGTAAGTGGCCGTACAGCTGCTACTTTGTGGAATGCTGCTTCCAGGACTTGTTTTTGGATAAACTAAAAAGAAAACCAATAAATCTTTAAGAATTGGAATGTTGTTCAGACGTTTAATATTATCAAAATTCTGACTACAGTTTATCCCAGAAGACTGAGCTTTGCAACTAAAAAGTTAATATATTGCTGTATTGGACAAAATAAGGAGGAAATGGCTGAAGCATATTTTACTAATTTACAAAAATTAGAATTATTATTTTTTTTTTTTTACTGCGAATTTTCTTTTTAAAAAATCAGGACTTTTCGCAACAACTAAGGGAACAATGAAAGTAAAGATAGTAACCGTAGTCAAGGTTGATCTGAAGGCTCCCTTTTCAATAGCTACAACACCAAGGTGTAGGGGAGGGTGTCACTCCTTTCTCTGGGTTGCTCCACTTTATCCTCGATACATACCTCAAAGTGCTCAGTGTTAAGGAGACATCAAAACTATTTTTTGAGTCTTTGAAATAACTCAACCAGGGATCAAACCCCAATCTCCCAGGCCATTGCCAAACACTCTACCCACTAAAATCAAGGAAATTAATAACTTCCTCTGTGTGTTGAAGCTATTGAAGTATCATTAGAATTTGTGGTAGTGATAAAAAATGGCTCGAGTTTTTTCACTGCTTTTTTTTGTTTTTTTTTGTCCAGTACTGTAGTTGTTGGTATATGCCAATTTTCGTCTTCGTTTATGTTTTATTGTTATATATCAAAATCCTTAATGAAATAAAAATATTGATGTTGAGTCTTAAGTGTTTCTTCAAGCAAGTTCAATTTGCATATTTTTAGAGGATGTGTGTAAATTTACAACCAAAACACTTGACAGCAATTTAGTCTTACGATGATGTCAGTCATGTGAACCTTTAAAGGACTGTTTTTCAAATATGAAACTTAAAGTTTTAAGATGTTTACATATGAAGCCATAAGCACACAAAGGCATTAAAAAATTCACATTTTTAGATAATACCATAACTCTCTAAATTTCAAATTTAGATAATACCATAATTCTCTAAATTTCAATTTGTATTCTTGATAATGACTTGTGTTGTGAATCTTGAAAATTTATCAAAAAAAGGTACTGAATTGATTGTCATTTGATCACAGTGAGAAAAGAACAGATACATATTACACTTTGGTTCTCAAATTTATTGATCCCAGTTGTCCATTCTGCATCAGTTTCCAAACCATCTTTCATAGAGAGGAAGAAGGTCTCTTTATTTTCTTAAGAAAATGCCAAACCCTCATAAAATCCAACTCTAAAACTCCAACGCTAACTTTCTCATCACTTGTTTCAATCAAAAATAACATTTCTGCCCTGTTGGCTTGGTGGAGATGGCTGTTAAAGATGCCAACTACATCTCTGCTGAGGGATAAGACCCCGCCTCAACAAGTGTCCTGGATATGTCACTAAACCATTTGATCATGGAGCTCCAGTTCTGGAGCTTTGGGAAATGTGAAGTGCCCCTTCAATGGCATCGCTCCTTACTCCACTCTGACTTGAAGTGGTAGTACCTGCTAGGGTCCCCTCTATGGGTCAAATATTTAATCATTTACTATACTTAAAACCATTTAAAAGTTTTTTTGTTTGGTTGTGCTTTATGGTATATCAACCTTTGATAGTTATTCAATGTCGAATCACACACACACACACACACACACACACATATATATATATATATATATAGCACTAATACCCTTGGGAAAAGTATGAATCCAATTATTCTCCCTCCAGCTATGGGTAAATAGTAGGACAGACTGATTTCTTCAGCCTTGGTGAGGCAACTAGTCTAGGAGAAGGAATACTCTGAATTAAAACCTGTCAAACTCCGCTTAAAAATTGACCTTGTAGGGGTTGGTAAATATGATATATATATATATATATAAAAGTGTAATTGGTCTAGTGAGTAGAGTGTTCGACAATGGCCCGGGAGACCTGGATTCAGTCCCTGGTCGCATCATGCCAAAGACTTTAAAAATGGTACTTGATACCTCCTTGCTTAACAATCAGCAATATAAAGTACATATCGAGGGTGAAGTGGAGCAATCCAGGGAAAGGAGTAGCACCCTCCCTTACACCTCGGTGTAGTAGCTATTGAAAAGAGAGCCTTTGGGTCACTCTTGACTACAGTCGCCAACTTTACTTACTTTATTTATATAACAGTGTATGGTTATCACTATAACACTTGGTGGGTTAGTTGTAGACCAAAAGCGATATCATTAGGAGAGTGCTCAATATCTGTGATAGAGCTATTATATAATAATAATGAATTAATATATATTAGTTTTTACATATATTTAATAACATCGATGCTTATCTGTGACCACTGGTTTAATGCACACATCATTACGCAGCAATCCTCAGGCAGAAAAAGAAGATTTTGGAGAAATCGAAAAGATATAGTCAAAAGAATTTTATGTTAAAATTGCATATCAGTGTGCTTAAGCCTTTGTTTTGTTTTGTTTTGTATAGGTTATTGCTTATTGTTGTGTGGGTGTAAATGTGATTGTTAGTGTGTGTGGGTTGTGTGGTGATCCATGTGCATGGATGATTTTAGGTTGTCTCACAATCACATATTCACCCACACACAATACGCTAAAATAACTTACCCAAAAAACCCAAAGGCTTATGCTCACTGATCTATCAAATATCGTCATGCTTTTGCTTAGGGGGTGGTGATTACACAACATGACTTGCAATCATCAAAATTTATCGAATTATAATTAAAATACCGCTTTGAAGAACTTTTGTTCATATTTGCAGTATGAAACGGAGTTTCTTCCAGGCAGCGGTTGCATCGATACTGCTATATGGATGCACTACATGGACTCTAACAAAACGGCTGGAGAAGAAGCTAGACGGCAATTATACAAGAATGCTGCGAGCAATCTTGAACAAGTCCTGGCGGCAACACCCCACAAGACACCAACTGTACGGCCACCTGCCTCCTATCACGAAAACTATTCAAGTTAGACGAACCAGACATGCAGGACACTGCTGGAGAAGCAGGGACGAACTCATAAGTGATGTACTCTTATGGACCCCCACACATGGATGAGCAAAAGCTGGACGACCAGCACGAACATACATTCAGCAACTATGTGAGGATACGGGATGTAGTCCAGAAGACCTGCCGAAGGCGATGAACGAGAGGGAAAAGTGGCGAGAGAGGGTCAGGGATATCCGTGCTACCAATACGACATGATGATGATGACTTGCCAGCAGGAAAAATCTGAATAATCAATATTTGTCTGTCATATTTAATGAAACATCTAAAAGAGCATTTGATGCCAAAGTATATATATATATATATATATATATATATATATATATATATATATATATATGTGTGTGTGTGTGTGTGTGTGTGTGCTGTAAATTGATATTCTGAGTTGGTAAAAGCTAGCAATGAGAAGATCTGTGGAGAAAGAGATTTGAAACAGGATGAAGAGAGCCATAAAAAATCATGAAAGTTTGAAACGGCATCAGAGGAAAGGAACAGTGTCAGGCTTACCTGATAAGGGTAGGTAAAAGATAGCCATGTGGCTTTACCTTTCCCTGTCAGGGTCAGAGACGTCTCTACTGTTCTAAGAACTGAGGTAAAGAAAAGGGCCCAGAAAAGGTTATTGTCATGTAACAGTAACTTTCTAATGCAAATGCCAATTCTCTCAGGAAAATTATGTTTTTATCCTAACAATACCGTTTTATTGTAGTAAAATCATACCGGATATAAGGTAATACTATTATTACATAAAAATTATAATCGCAACTAAAAAATTCCAATGCATAATTGCATGAATTTAAGTTATGATTTTCAGTGAGAAATCATATTGGTTACTATTCTTATTTTAAAATTCGTCGAATTTAAAATAAATCTAAAAAAAAAAAAAAGTAAATCAATTGTAACCTTACAAGAAAAATTACTTGATTGAAAAAAAATGAAAATTCAGTTTTGTAAAGTTGGTAGCTTGCTGTTGTTGGTAAATATGAGAAAAATGTTAACTTTTCCGGTCGTTTTTTTTTTTTTGTTTGTTTTTTTAACCGCATGTCAGTCTGTGTTAGGGAATTGCGTACATTGTGTAGCCGAATAACCTGGGTGATAGAATAGAATAACATCATCATCATCATGAAGTCGCGCAGCTAGTACGGATTTCCCTGACTCTCTCTCTCCCTCTCTCTCTCTCTCCCCATCCGTCCTTATCGTCCATTGCTCCCGGCAGGTCCTCTAAACTGCATCCTGTGTTTGCACAGAGCTATTGTAGGTAAGTTCTTGCTTGTCAACCAGCACTGGCACGACTATATGTAGGAGGTTCATAGGAGAACGTCACTTATGACTTTATCCTTGCTTCTCCAGAAAATACTGTACTTTACAATTAATAGGCAAAGCACAATATAATTTGTAAATTACAAATCTTCAAGTGTATATAAATGTATAATTGTTTCAATCTGGTTTTCTTCGTGTCACCAACAAATCATTTTTCCGTGTTGTTTTCATAAATTTGTGAACAGGACTCTCGGATTATAATTTTTTTTTCTTTTTAATCCGAATAGACTGACCTCACATTTGCATATGTGTACAATTGGAGATCTGTTACGGTGGATAAGGTCAGATTTCTTGGTAGAAGAAATTATATCCTGTTGTTCAAAGAAAGAATAAATGCACGAATTAGGGCACCTCGGGTAGTGTAATGGTTTGCAAGGTTGACTAGCAAACCTGCAAGAGTGAGTTCGAGTCTTATTGGGTGCTCCATTCATTCGGCCTTGTGCCACATCGAAGCAAAGAGCTTCGTAAATTACAATAAATGCACGAATTAAAAATCGATTTGAAGTTGTGAAATGCGCTGGGTGGGATTGAACTCAAAAATAATCAAGTAATAATCGAGTAAAACTCCGTATAATCGGAATTCACTCCTCTAACGGGTCTGTCAGTCCACTCTGGACTCTGTATTTGCTCTTAATCAGGAGATGTCAGAAAAACATTATCTCTTTCTTCAAAATATGTTAGAGTCGGAAAAACTGAGAAAATAGAAATGTTTTCATTTAAAAATAATTACGTGGGGCTGTGGGAGTTCTATAGTTGGATTGATATCAGAAGGTGTATTTTCTCTAGGCTTAGAGGATAGGAGGGATTTAGTGTGTAGCAGAAAGAAAGAATTACAAATTATTATTTAGTGCGGGAATTGTTTTGGCCATTGGAGTTTCGGATTTATATATTTCGTCCAATGAGAATGACTGATGCCATTCTGCCCGGGTCACCTCCCCGGGCAACATAAAAAGCTGTGCATCGCTCTCTCGATCTCTTCTCTTTCATACATGCTAACAGCAGGGCAGACCAGCCTTAACGAGGAGAGTACATTCTCTCTCTCTCTCTCTCTCTCTCTCTCTCTCTCTCTCTCTCTCTCTCTCTCTCTTACCCGGGCCGATTCCAGCAGCAGACAGATGGACATCACAACTCGAGAAAGCACATTCAACATTGTTCCTCTGCTTCCTTTAGGAAACCATTCCTTATCAATTATTTCTTCCACCTAAATAAACTGGGCCTCGAAACCTCTGGCTGAATACTAAATTCCTTCTCAACTATTTACAACTATTTTTTCTTCTTCCTGCGACTTGCAGCACAAGGGTTCCTTTCGTCTCAAGCTGTTATTAAAACTTCCAAATTGAAAACTATCAATATCTTCGTCAACTCATTTGTTCTTCCTTTTAATATAACAAGAGGCAACAGAACTCTACACCCTCAACTGCCATTTTTGTATAAATGGTAATATTATCTGCCTTCCTGTTATAAGTGTTTTGTTAAAAATAATTATGAGACCTTGAGATGCGCTAGTACTGGCCGGGAAGACCATGATAGTTCATGATGTCTTATATCTGAGTGTTTATTTATTTTAGGTCGTAAAAATATAGAAAAGTTGAATCCTTTTTTTGGCGAATCATTTTGCAAATTGAGAATGATAAATAAGTGATTATTAAGCGAAAAACATAGAACAAATCAGACCAGAGATCTGTGGAAGAATAGTATTTCCCGAAGTCTTGCTTTTCGCAGAACTTCGGGAGTTGGTTCCACAATAATACAACACAAATTTGCACAAGCAACGTAGACACGAGAAATTTGACAAAAAACAAGAACATTTAAAGACAAACAATTTTATATATTATATCAAATTGACACTGGCAATGATTATACAAAAGGTGTTCATTTGTGTGTGTGTGTGAAACACGAATATTGTTAGTCAAATTTAATGTCTGTATAAGCGTATGTCCAAACTAAAAAGAGAAGATAGGCTTGTAATTACATACAAGTGTATGTGTGTATATATGCGTGTATCTTGGTATGTATGAGTCTTTCGGACAACTTCCTAACTGTTGTGTATATTAGCAGGTCATCTGATATCAATCTATCGTGCTGTGATGCGCCTGTCTGCTGACCTGTCGGTCTCTCTGTTTTGAACAAACAAAAAAAAAACTTTGTTATTTATACTTTTGGGTAAAATAAAAGTGGATCAAAGTAAAATATTTTAAGTTTATTACAGGTCATTGGCCTAGCGGTTAGAGTGTTCGCCAAAGACTTTAAAAATGGTACTTGATACCTCCTGGCTTAACACTCAGCAATATAAGGTACATATCGAGGGTAAAGTGGAGCAATCCAGGGAAAGGAGTAGCACCCTCCCCTACACCTTGGTGTAGTAGCTATCGAAAAGGGACCATTCGGGTCACCCTCGATTATGGTCACCAACTTAACTTACAGGTCAAATAAAGTTCAAATGCGCGGACATTGGCGAGAAAGCAACCTGTGACCTGTCTTAACTTATCAGATTCACAGAAATTACTTGGAACCAATTTTTGTTTCTGCGACAAATTTTTCTACAAGTTAGTTTTTGATCTGCTTTTTCTAGAATACTCTATTCTATGTATCCTTCCCTGATTGGTTTAGAAATATTAGAGTATAAATTCTATGTAAGTGAGATTTTGATCCTTTCTCTGGAATATTCCTATCTACGTGTTCTCAGTTGATTTATCTAAAACTAAAGAAATGTGTATCCTATAAATCAGACAAACCTGAGTGGAATCGAGTTGAGACCAGACACTTGAGAAATACGAGGACTGCTTGCTGGATTTTTCACTCAGTCACTCATGAACGATCAGACTTAGAAATGACCTTTTGTAGTTGTTAAGAAACCGAAAATTATCCACTTGCTATAATCAACCTATGAAAGAAATGTATCTCTGTTTATATAAACGGGTAGATTTTCATCTTTGACTTCGTTCGTTGTTTCTACATTATTGACCTCTGTGAGTTAGGGTGGAAAACCTCGGCTTGCTGATTTAAATCGTAAGATTTTGTAGACGAGTACACAACGCTGATCAGTTGAAAGAGACGTTGAACATTTTTGTGTCGTGAAGAAGGGTTGAACTCCCTGCTGGGTCACATCCTGTTCATATCTTATTCGTGCAGTGGCAGAGAACCACACTCGGCAAAGGGTTGCTGCATGTGCATCAATGCACATGATAACTTGTGAGCTGTAAATTTGGAAACAATCAAGTAAACTGCGCCCCCCGGTGGGGTCACGCATTATACGCTTATATTTACATTTGTATGATTTCTTAAGTGTTTTTACACACACACACACACACACACACATATATATATATATATCAAGTATTCCTATCTAATACAAATAATTTTCAAGTATATAAACATAAATGATGTCTTATCTAAGTGACTTTGCTGTATATCTGCCTCTAGTATATGAAACACAGTTTAACAAGTAGTCCTATGTATATATGTATGGGTGGGACCAAAAATAACCCTGGTCTCTACAAACAATGTCATATTGGCATTAAACTACTCTTCCTTGATACAGTTGCACAGTCGGCTGGGGCTGGAGAATAAACCAACTGCATCTCTGCAGAGGGGTAAGACCCCCCCCCACGAGTATGCTGTATATGACACCAAACAATCTGATTCCTGTGATGCTGGAGCTTTGGGGAATGTGGAGTAACCCTTCATTGCCATTGCTTCCTGGTCCACTTTGGCCTTGAGTGGTAGCACCTGATAGGGTCCTATCTATGTGTCAAATAGAACTAAACTATGTACTTATGCTATATAGAATTGTTTGAACTAGAACTGTTTTTGTATACTAAACTGAATTGTTTGAAATAGAACTGGTTTTTGACATTGAAATTGTGTGTAAAGAAAAAATTATACTTATAATAAACTGAATTGTTTGAAACTTATCAAAATGACTTAATTTGGCATTAAATGTGTCCTGTCCAAAAGTAAGAAAATCCAAAGAATAAGAAGAATGTGTGAAGAGATACAATCAATAATTATCTCAGTTATCTTCCTTGGATATTTTCGATAATGAGTAGGAGCCTGTAGGGTGTCACATGACAGTCCAGAAACCCTTTCTCGACCTCTTTTTGCATCCGTTCTTTGAACAGTAGAGATATTATCGCTGTCCCTGCCAGGGAATGGTAAATCTAAATTGCTACATTATCCACACTTGTCTAGTATTTTTCCATTTTACTGCTTGCTTATGGAAAACTGTGTCTACAATTCTATTGTGAGACATGTCAGTGAATTTTTTTCTTTTAATACTTGTATGTAAAAGTTTAAATGTTCTTGCATGTGTAATGAGTTTATCTTGCCTTTCCTTCAGTTGTGTTTAGTGTGAGTTTATCATGGATATGCTAATACTAATATTACAGTTATAAGGAGAGATTAGAGAATTAAGATTTTCGCCAACGGGCTGGGAGACCGAGATTCAATCCCAGGTGGAGTCATACCAAAGACTCAAAAAATGGTACTTGATGCTGCCTTCCTTAACACAGCATAAGGCATGGATCAAGGTTAAGTGAAGCAATCCTGGGAAAGGAGTAGTGCCCTCCTCTTCACCTTGGTGTAGTAGCAATTGAAAAGGGAGCCTTCAGGTCACCTTTGAATATGGCCGGCCAACAACTTTACTAGAGAGAAGAATGATTGGTGATCTTGGTGAGATTTTCTAATTATGGTATTCTCTTTGAACTGAGAATTTACTAAGAATTTACTGTCAAGACAGATTTCAAAAACTTCGTCTACAAACCAATTAGATTTTTTTTCTTTTTTTTTTTTGCTAATAGAGTAATATATTATTGGAAAAATTACTTAATCAGATTAAGAATTGAAATAGTGTAGAATATTTTAAGATTATATTGGACGAATTGAGAAAAAATAGTAAGAAAAAGAATTTAAGTGGGCATTTTGGAGAGCTATTGGATGAATTACAAAACCAAATTTGATCTTCATATAAATATTGTATTAAACATGTATATGTTCAGTGCAAAAATCAATTTTTTTATATTCTAAATTTTTTTACAGGTTGAAGTAATAAAATAGTAAAAAGTTGTTGGTTGGCATATGTTCTATGGCATATAAATCTTTGTTGGTTATCTAATGCTAAATCCTCTTTATACATATCATATAAAATTTGTAAATGAATAGTTTGTAGATACATATTTTAAACAAGCCAGAGCTCATTTGTTTGCACACAGTTAAATGGCTATACATATGATTTGTAAGTCAATAGTTTGTAGGTCATCTTATTTTAAATGAGTCAGAGCTCATTTCTTTGCACACAAGTATTACTATTGTTTGCACACAGTTAAATGATTCCAAATGTTCTCATATGAATAGTTTCATTTAGTATTAATCATTTGTTTGTACTCAATTAAATGGTTTAAAATATGGCTATCTTACATCAATAGTTTTATTTGCACATAGTTAAATGATTCCAAATGTTCTAAGAATAGTTTCATTTAGTATTAATCATTTATTTTCACTCAATTAAATGGTTTAAAATATGGCTATCTTATATCAATAGTTTTATTTGCACACAGTTAAATGATTCCAAATGTTCTAAGAATAGTTTCATTTAGTATTAATCATTTATTTTCACTCAATTAAATGGTTTAAAATATGGCTATCTTACATCAATAGTTTTATTTGCACACAGTTAAATGATTCCAAATGTTCTAAGAATAGTTTCATTTAGTATTAATCATTTATTTTCACTCAATTAAATGGTTTAAAATATGGCTATCTTATATCAATAGTTTTATTTGCACACAGTTAAATAGTTTCAAGCATTGCTATATAACACTTAATTCAATTTAGGCACACAGTGAAAGAGTTTCAAGTATTGCTAATCATCACAAATAATTCTATTCAACATGACTCATGAGTTAGCACACAGTTAAATTGTTCCAAGTATTGTTGGAAATTGTAAATTCAGCAGTTGATGTCTTTTTGAATATGATTGGCTGTTTTGAAGTTGTGCTGTTAGCCCCCACCCAAACTGTTATTTAAGTGAGACCCACCAACGGATCTCCCTCTTCTTTTGGCTTTTTTTCAGCGTGAGCAGAAGGTTCTGCCTTGCTGGCTTATGTTTATTTGCCTTAAACTTTGGGCAGTTTTTCTCGAGTAAGGTGGCTTGAGTAAAAGACCAATTAGTTGCTTAGGCTAAGCCTCTTTTCCTTACAGGGTTTTTATTGTTACTTGTTGAAATAATAATCCAACTGCAGGCTGTTTGTGGCTTTGGTATGCTGTCTTCTTCAAAAGAAAGTTGAGTCTAAGGTCTGGAGGCAGTATTATTGGACTTTTTGTCGACAAAGGAAGCTGCTGGCTGGGTCAGAAGATGTGGTAAAAGCCTTCATAGGCTTTACAAAAGAAAATTTGAGTTGAAACAGAAAGATAAAGGAGGAAGCGGTGGTCTACTCGAAGATCACATAAAGAAAAAGTAAACAAGTCTATTCAGGAAACTAGAAGAATACAGTTGTCCAGGTTGATTCTACACAAGAAGGAGACACCAAGAAAAGAATAAATCCTTAAAACTGGCTTAAAAAAAACTTTGACATAAAATACCAAAGAATGGTATTTTATCATTAACAAAAGTTAAACTGTTGTGGTTGACGGTATCGCTTCGAGCAAATCAGTCATTATATTTCTTTATACCCTTTTTTTTTGCTATAATAGTTATTACTTGAATGTATGTTATTTTTGTTATCTTATTCAATATCTTTGACAAAGCAGAGGGAAAAATATGCAAAGCCGGATTTTGTAAAGTTTAATTTTCTTGAAATAAATTACTTTGTGGGAACTGGTTGTTTTTGTTTTTAAGAAATATAGACACTCTTCTCTTTCAGATACAAAGTAAGCTTTCCCATTCTCCTTTTATATCTACTTCATTTTTTACACATTTCTCTACTCCTTTGCCTAGCCTGACAGTTACTGCTAGATTTCTAGGACTTGGTAGAAATAAAGCTTTGCATATTTTTTGAATTGAGCACATTTCTCATTGTATTGCTATATCATTAACAATTCAATTAAAAATTAGTCATTTGTTTACACCTAGTTAAGTGGTTTAATAGTTCTATTTCAAACAATTTGATGTAATGTAAGCATTATGTTTAAATGTTAAACAGTTCTATTTGATCCATAGATAGGGCCCTATTAAGTGCCACCACTTTGAATCAGCATGGACCAGGGAGCAATGCCAATGAAGGGGCATTCCATATTCTCTAAAGCTCCAGGTCTGGAGACTAACCATCAGATGGTTTAATAGCATATCCAGGACATTAGTAAAAAGTGGAGATAGCCGTGGAGGCATAACAAACAAATAATAATAATATTGGCCCTTGGTGAGTGTGGACTTGACTAAATAACTTCCTTACCAACAAACATTTGAATGAGGTTTTTCTGTTAAAAAAGGACAAGAAAGCATGTATGAGTTTCTAGTGAGGTTTGAACTTGCAGCTTTGTAATAACTGATTTGTGAGATGAGCTTGCTGGCCACCCATTACTGTACAACAAGACACTGAAAATATCTTAGCTGTCATTTTAACACTGTTTTTCAAAATACTACTTTTACGCAGTGAAGTTAGTATTAATGATTATCTGCCAGTATCTTGTTTGGAACCATTCCTCCTCTATCAAGAAAAAAGTAGATGGTTGGACTTTTAGCAGTGATCTATACCTCTGCCAAGTGATTTTCAGCTATTGACCCAAACTGAATACTGCTTCATGCTCAGTTGTTGCTATGGCGACTGAAACAAATGTGTCCCTTTTGTATTTCTTACGTAGTTAATGCTAAAATTAACTATCAAAAAAAGATCTGCATTCAACTGGATAATAGGTTCAAAGCTGAAATAAATGAATCATATGTGGAGTAACATGATTGTGCAACATATTTGAGTTGGTTGGTGTGTTTTTATGGCATATCAACCATTTTAGGTTATTTAATGCCAAATCCTCTAAACATATATATTTCATATATATATGATTTGTAAACACAATTTGTTGATAACATTTTTATAAAAACCTGAGCTCATTCTTTAGCACACAGTTAAATGGTTCCAAATATTGCTATGTATCACTAACAATTCAATTAAACAGTTTTTTGTTTACACCCAGTTAAATGATCAAACAGTTCTGTTTCTAACAAGTCAATGTCGCATAAGACATTTGTTTGCACTCATTTTAAATGTCCCATTGTTCTATTTGATCCGTAGATTGAACCCTATCAGGTGCTACCACTCCCGGCTAGAGTGGACCAGGGAACGATGGCAATGAAGAGGTACTCTGCATTCCCCAAAGCTCTAGCATTACTGAAGTGTCTCTCTTAGATTTTTTTATGTCATATTATCAGGACACTCGTTGGGGGTGGGGTTACCTTTCTGCAACAATGTAGTCAGTGTATTATACAGTCCCAGCTGACTGGGCAACTGGAATAAATGAATTGTATGAGAAATAACATGATTGTGCCACATATTCAGGTTGGTTGGTTTGTGTTTTATGGCATATCAACCCTAGTGGGTTATTGAATACTAAATCCAGTATATATATATATATATATATATTCATCATACAACGAGTGAAAGCACGTGCAATACCCTGCCCTCATCAGCCGCCAACCAGGGGTGATAACACAGTTTTAGTAAAAGTAAAGTTGGCAACCTTAGTCGATGGTGACCTAAAGGCTCCCTTTTCAATAGCTGCTACACCAAGGTGTCGGGGAGGGCACAACTACATTCCCTAGATTGCTCCACTTTACCCTTGATCCTTATCTTATAATGCTGAGTATAAAGCAAAGCGGCATCAAGTACCATTTTTTGAGTCTTTGGTATGACTTGAGCTGGGATTGATCCCTGGTCTCCTGAACCATTGGCAAACACTCTCCTCATTAGATCAATAAGCAAATAGTTTGCCAGAGTTCATTTGTTGGCGGGCAATTTTATGGTTTTAAGCATTACTATCTAACACTAATAGTCTTATTTGCACACAGTTAAATACTATCAAGCATAGCTATTGAACACTAATTATTCTATTTAATATTGATCATTTATTAGCACATAGTTAAATGTTTTCAAGTATAGTAAATGATTAAAAAGTTCTATTTAACCCATAGAAGGATTTGGTTTGGTTGTGTTTTATGGCATATCAACCCTTATGGGTTATTTAATGCCAAATCCTTTATATATATATATATATATAATTTGGGAGGGAATAGTTTATAGGTAAGATTATTCTTAAATGAGCTTAAATTGCACACATTTAAATTGTTTCAAGTATAAATAGCCCTACTTGAAACATAGATGTGTCCTAAACAGGTACAACCACTCCAAGGCAGAGTGATCAAGGAGTACTCCACATTCCCTAAAGCTCCAGGACTGGGGCCTCACCATCAAACAGTTTAGAGCCGTATCTAGAACACTCATTACATGGACGTCTTAGCCTGCTGCAGAGATGCAGTTGGTGTATTCAACAGCCTTCGCTGACTGGGCCGGCAACATATTCAATTACAAATATTAGTCTCTTGTACAAAAAGGTCAAAGACTTGTCTTTACTGATTTGCTTTTTTATATCAATAGAAATGTTCACCAATTGATGAGATTAATATCATATTATGCTCAAAGAATTCTCCTTTTTTTTTGGTCCTCTTGATATTTCAGTTGGTATATTGTTAGGCCTTCTTCAGGTGTCATATGTACCACTGTAAAAGCCAGGATTCTCCAGAGGGTGTCTTCGTGGTGTAATGGTTAAAGTGCAGAATTGTAGCAAGCCCAGTTGCACTATCACATTTACTTTTAGACAAATACCCTTGGGAAAGGTATGAACCTCCTTATCCTCCCAGATGTCAGTTAAATAGCCTCACTGTTGTTCAAGAAGGATGGTTTTAGCATTGAATAACCCACGAAGATTAATATGCCCTTAAACAAAGAAACCAAACCAGGACTCTCTCTTGTTCTGATCTCTTTCTTTAGTAGCACAAACCAAAAATATTATCCAACAAGTTTCTTAAAGGAAATGAAATAAGGAGTTCAGTGAAAAAATCTAAGAAACATGACTGGGAGAGATAGACTGATACTACACTGTCCAAAAGAATGGTTAAAAGTGGTTTTCAGTAAAAAAATTTTTAAAAAAAGTCAGAATGCTGCAAGTATGACTACCTAATGGGGTTTGAACTGGCTACATTGTAATTCTGGACCAGTGAGACTAGCTTGTTTGCAAGTCATTACTGTACGAAAAGACATCCAAAATGTCTTAGCTGCCTTTTTGAAGCTGCTTTTCAAAATCTTGCTTACAGTAGGAGCTGTTAGAAAGTTGTCACCCATCTAAATATGGACATGCTTATTGCTGCTTGACTAGTGATCTGATGGGAGCCAGTGCTTTCAGTATGAATTGGGCATAATGATGCCCTTCAAAACCATAATTATGTTTCTGATCCATTATATATATATATATATATATACAAATACATACATACATATATATATATATATATATATATATATATATTCAACACCCCCACATACATGCAAACATATATATATTATACCGGCGTATTGGCTTGTGGGTAGAGTGTTTGCCAATGGCCTGGGAGATCAGGGTTCAATCCTAGGTCAAGTCATACCAAAGACTCAAAAATGGTATATGATGCCACCTTGCTTTACACTCAGCTTTATAAGGTACGTCTCAAGGGTAGAATGAAGCAATTCAGGGAAAGGAGTAGCGCCCTTCCCTACACCTTGATGTATAATAGATACTGAAAAAGGAGCCTTCAGGTCGACCTCAACTATGGTCGCCAACTTTACTTATGTATATATATATATATATAAGAACTCTTATAGGACCGGAAGTATATATATATATATATATATATATATTCTTCTGTTATCACAAGAGTTAGAAGTGTCTTTTAGAGACATGAATAGGAAAGGAATTCCTGTGGCAGAGCTGCTAATAACATAGTAAATGAGTTTAAACTCTAGTTGAACTGTTACATTCACTTTCAGACTAATACCCTTGGCAAAAGGTATCACTTATCCTCTTGGGTTAAATACTAGTACTACTGTTGTTCTACAAAGATGGATTTGGCATTAAATACTCCACAAAGTTGGATATGCCATTAAACAAAAAAACAACAAAAAAAAAAAACAAGAATGTATAGATGTGTATCCATAAGAAATCATACCTTTTATTTACAATTGTTTGTATTTTTGTTGAAACAAGGGTTTAAAAGAGTTAATCTTTTGCGTATTTACTTAATAATATACTAACATGTATAAGAATTTATGGTGTGTCGGTATTCATTGAGACTACCACTAGCTTTTTCCTAATATTCATTAGACTATCTGAATGATAACCTGACATAGAATATATCGTTAAGGAAAAACAAAGTCCATTTAGACAATAGTGACATATATTTTATACACATATATTACACACAATTCCAAAACGTGACAAAGGTCCCAAACCATAAAAAGGTTACAAAAACTGTTCCACAGAATAAATAGTGCTGATAGCAGTGGGTAAAAACTTACAATTTTTTTCTGGCGTAGGGAAAAGGTTCACATTGGAGAATCTGCATACACGTACTGCACAAAAAAAAAAAAAAAAAAAAAAAAAAACGAGACGAAAGAGAGAGGTCATTTTTTATAGATGTCTGCTACCAAAAAGGGATAGAACTTGCTTCTCGAAATGTCACATGACTAACGGTCACATGATTCTCGGAAGCTCTGTCTATAACTCCCCAACACATGTATTTAACAAAAATTCTGCATGTGAGAAATATGGAGGAAAAAGAAGGTTTCTCTTTAAATTGGACTTAACATCCTACACCCTCATTCATGTTCATTTAGAAATAACTTCTACCTCAATGAATTAGGCCATATATGGGAGCTGGAAGAATGTAATTCGGGATTGTTTTAATGAAGTGACACCGCCGGCTTATAAATATGCGTATTTGCATGTACACACACGTACTATGCAAATATGACCATACAGCACATATATAGAAGATATGTAAGCTGCAGTCAGTAGCAGTCCAGTCGTCAAATGGATACAGCGCTGTACGTATCACCAATGCTCCAGTCGACTACAACCAATATTGCCGACCTCAGCCAACCCAACTGGCCAGTTGTAATTTACTGGCTATTTTGTGTAAGGAAGGATATTTAAATATTTTATATTCATCAGGTTCTGATATTAGCATTAGTTGGGTTTAGTTTTATGGCATATCAACCATTATAGGTTATTTAATACCAAATTCGGCTAATACATATATACGATATGATTTGTAAACATAAGTCAACAAAGTTAAGTGGTTCCAAGTATTGCTATATATCACTAACAATTCAATTAAACATCAGTCATTTTTTTACACACAGTTAAATGATTAAACAGTTCTATTTCAAACAATTCAATTTAGCTTAAGTCATTTGTTTGCCCTCTGTTTAAATTCCAAACAGTTCTATTTCACCCATAGATAGGACCCTATCAGGTGCTACCACTTCAGGCTATAAGAGAATCATTTCAGATGAATTGTGAGTCTACTGGTAGGAGAGGTCTACTGGTAGGAGAGTGAGCCAACTTGCCGCTAAGTGGACACGTGGTTTTCCCCACCAGCAGCAGCAGGAGGAGATTTTTCCAATCCAAGTGGTCACTGCTAAATGAGAAAGAGTTTCTTTCTCGTGCCAGTAAGCCTATTTTTAGACATGCGCGGATTTCGCTTCCTGTCAGAGGCTTCAGGGAACTTCCAAACTTCTTCAATTCATTCTATTTTATTTATTTTCTTTTGCTTTTTCCCAACCTCCGTAGATTTTTTTGCTCTCTGGGCATTCCACTCTCAGAGCACCTCAGACGCCAAGCAATAAACTCAGCCTTAAGCCGGTACAACTTGGAAGTAAGGGCTTGTAATTATTTTTTGTATAGGGAGGTAGTGAAAGTATTATTTGTGTCGATCAAGACATCAAGAAATGGGAGGTTATTATTGGTGTTGAGTATAAACTAAAATTGAGTATGGAATTGTTTAGAAAGGTCATTTGTAGATTGTGTTGTTCATTTGTGCTATTGATGAGAAGTAGGATATCATCGACATGACGTGAATATATATATATATATATATATATATATATATATATTTGGAGGTGCCTGTGGCGTAATGGTTATCGTCGTAGGAAATAGACACAGCGACACGAGTTCAAATCCTGGTCGAGACCGGGTGCATTTCACATAGCACTAATACCCTTGGGAAATGTATAAATCCAATTATTCTCCCTCCAGCTATGGGTAAATAGTGAGGCTTTAGCCATAAGTTTTGTTGTTGAGCGAAGGATAATATTTGCTTGTTATTGGTTTTTAGCGAGGAAAAGTTGTAACGTGTGTGTGTGTGCTTACGTTGTGTTGTTTCCTCGCTAAGTGTGTAATGTCCCTCGCTAGGTTGTGAGAAATAAAAGGAGGATGATGAAGAAGATGAGATGCCGAAGGTCGAAAGGTGTTTTTAGGAATAGGTTTTATTTGCAGCATGGAATATTGGGTTTGCTTTTGGTGCTGCAAGACTCGTGGAAAGGTTGTGAGTATTGAGACGAAATGGATTTATGAGAAGGTTGAGATGGCAGCGTGTATCGTCGGACGTGCGAGGGATTGTGTTCGCTGTAGTTTAGCGAAAGCCATGTTGCAGTTGGAGGAAAATGAACTTTAGAGTCACCGGTTTTTGTGTGTCTGGTAAATTGGGGAGAAGGCGTGTGTTACAAGACGAGATCTTGCCGTGATTTGAAAAAACAAAAAGAAAGAAAAGAAGAAAAGAAAAAAGAAACGGAAGTTAACACTTCGAGTTCTCAACTAAAAATGAAAAGTTAGTCGCTCACGCATAGGCTCCGCGCAGAACTTCCGTTTGCGATAAATTAACAAAAAAAAAAATACATTAATAAATATCCAATCGGAACGCTTCCCGCGGGGCACAAAAATTGCCGTTCTGAGCCTACAGAAAACGTATAAATAGACGGACCAAACAATCATCAGTTCAGTTGCGTTCCTACACCACAGACTTGTTCCCTCACACGACCCGTGTTAAGGATTCTTCACCCCGTCTGGCGCCTGTCATCCGATACATCAAACGCTCTCCGCAGCTACCAACGTATCCTAATTCCGAGAAAACCATCCCTTCACCACGAGACAAGTACAGTACATGAACTTTGTAGCTACTGCCACTGAATTCATTCTTTGACTGTGAATATATTTCTCCGTTCTACTCTCTGTACTTAATCTATCTATAAAAAATTTCTATAACATCATTACTGTGTTATTGTGAGTATCTATACGTTCTTTGTTTTGCAACCATAAGCATTTCTCGCCCACAACTCAGAATATAACACGTGCGTTGTCTCCATTAATGTGGCCCAGAGGTAAATTGATAGCTAGGTGTCGAGAGCGGAATAAAAGCATCACGTTGACATAGCCAATTTTGGGGTGACATAAAGTTGTGCCTGTGCGAGGCTTGTTGAATGTATCTAATTTATATTCAACTGAGATTCCTTGCAAGGAATCCATAAATTAGATAGGTTCCCTCGTGTGTCCATGCTGCTGCTGCTACTAGAAGAGCCCCCAGTGAGACGTCTGCACTGGGCGGCGTTGTCCAGCTAAAGAGAGTGGGTTTGGCAGCTTACCTAATTTGCTGCCCGGAAAAGCAGGTTCGGGATGAATAGGATAAGTCATCCTGATTGGGTGAAATTAAGTGTCGAATTAAATTGCGTGCCAAACTAAAATACGAAATTTCCTTTCCCCTACAAAGCAACTAGTCTAGGAGAAGGAAAACTCTGAATTTAAACCGGTTAAACTCCGCTTAAAAAATTGACCTTGTGTCATATCCTGCTCAAGCGAAGGGGTTGGTAAATATGATATATATATATATATATATATATATATATATATATATATATATATATATTGTTACGGCGCTGAGGTGAGAGATAACTCAACTCGATACGGAGTTCTAATGATAAGAAATCGAGTATCTCGACTACATACCGTACATAAGTAGAAAAAAATAAAGTGTACGAGTCTGGTTCGGTTTTTGCTTTTTTTTTCTCTTTCAATAGGTTTAGTGAGAGAACATTCAATACACCCGAAGAGGCGTTAGAATCAGCAAAAAGAACTGGATAAACACGTGTTTAAAATGTAATAAAATCTTTGTTTAATTTCCGAACAATATGGAAAGAAAGAAAAACTGTCAGTGGTGAGTGCATACATGTGACATATAATACGAAAAGTTCTTAGTTGTCGGAGATATAAAGGATAGAGTGAATTAGATGAGTAAAATATTACTTATCTTTTTTTCACCAGGATAAATTCTAATTATTTCTTATTGCCGAGTGGGAGATGTTCTAGCTTGAAGATGCGAAGAAGAAATTTCTTCTTCCTGGAGTGAATGGGTCGAAATTCGCTTTACAGGAGTTCGAAGATTAATGGTGAGAATAGAGATGATTTTCAGCCTTTTTGAATCTTTCTGTGCTGTCTCTTCAGCGGCCGAGTCTTGACTGTGGGTCTTTTTCGAAGACCCCATTCCGGCAGCGTTGTGACTATTCCTTAACAGGAAATGTTGCCCTTCCCTTTTCTCTCTTGTACCAAGAGAAGAAGAGAGACTGAAGTATAATTGGAGACATGAGAGAATGACCTGACTTTGTGGTCTTTGGCATGTCTCTGTAGAAGTAACCGTTTATTTAGGCTGACTACATTTACTTATAAGCCTAGCAGGTAGAGTGTTCGCTAATGGTCTGGGAGACCTGGGTTCAATCCCAGGTCGCGTCATACCAAAGACTTTAAAAATGGTACTTGATACCTCCTTGCTTATCACTCAGCATTATAAGGTACGTATCAAGGGTAAAGTGGAACAATCCAGGGAAAGGAGTAGCGCCCTCCCCTACACCAGTGTAGTAGCTATTGAAAAGGGAGCCTTCTGATCACCCTGGACTAAGGTCACCAACTTTACTTTTCTACTTACTTTTACTTATGATGCCCTCCCCTCTGCAAAAGCTTAACAATATATACAGTTGAACACTTCATTTTCTAGAAGAGCCATGGAGAAATTGCTGAAATTGCTAAGGACGAATCCCATCGCTGTGCTGTTCTCGGGATTACCTCCCTTTCTTTCCAAAATAGTACTTTAAACAGTCGCAAATTGGCGTGACCAAAGTAGTATTATAAAACGCGCAGCAAAGTCTAAATGCTCTATCTTCGTTCTGTTATATTCTGAGTTGTGGGCGAGAAATGCGTATGGTTGCAAAACGAAGGACGTATAGATACTCACAATAACACAGTAATGATGTTATAGAAAATTTTTATAAATAGATTAAGTACAGAGAGTAGAATGGAGAAATATGTTTACAGTTGAAGAATGAATTCAGTGGTAGTAGTTACAAAGTTCATGTACTGTACTTGTCTCGTGGTGAAGGGATGGGTTTCTCGGAATTAGGACGACGTTGGTAGCTGCGGCGATCGTTTGATGTATCGGATGACAGGCGCCGGACGGTGGCGAAGAATCCTTAACACGGGTCGTGTGAGGGAACAAGTCTGTTGATGATTATTTGGTCCGTCTATTTATATGTTTTCTGTAGGCTCAGAAACGGCAATTTTTGTGCCCCGCGGGAAGCGTTCCGATTGGATATTTATTAATGTATTTTTTTTTTTTTGTTAATTTATCGCAAACGGAAGTTCTGCGCGGAGCCCATGCGTGAGCGACTAACTTTTCATTTTGAGTTGAGAACTCGAAGTGTTAACTTCCGTTTTTTTTTCTTTTCTTCTTTTCTTTCTTTTTGTTTTTTCAAATCAAGGCAAGATCTTCGTCTTGTAACAGTTCCTACCTCGACAACCAGAAAGGACGCAAAAGTGTGTGCATCTCCTTATAGGGAGAACTCACATCTCCACAAACCTCATATTGTACCACGTGCAGTTCCATGCTTTGACGTAAGTTTTTATATAACTTTCGTTCTATGAAGGACTATTCATCTACTAGATAGAACTTTCTTCCCTAACGTACTCTTGGTGTTTCATGTAATTCCACACCCCTTTCAGGCAATAAATATGTTGTTAATCCGTTGTGAATTGTTTTATATTGTTTGGTACGAGGAAATGTTAACCCTAAATATATTTTTTCTGTTGCATGTGTCTGAATTGTGTTCCTCATTCACTAATAATTGTGGCGGTGAATTTTGTTATTCAGATACGATAAATATGCGAAGACCAACCTTTAAATCGATACCAAAACCCATCCGATTCTATACCACACGGTCGTGTTGTATGTATATATATGGAGTCAGGCGTAGGGGCAGGGGCAAGCTGTGTTACCATTTTTTTTTTATCTGACTCCATTCTTAGGTTATTTTATTTTACCCCACGTTGCCTCGTTGATGTAACTCCGAGAACAAGAAAATCCTAAAAAGAATTATACGGAAGAAGACTGCAACAGATTGGAGACGAAGACGTTTTGTTTTATATTTCATTTATTTCCTGGGTTCAACAACCTTTCAATGGGAGAGGGAAATTTTCCCTGAATACAATTGAAATGGTTGAATCCCCCAGTCAAGGTGTTTAAAATACGTTAACCGTTTCTTGGTATATGTGTGTCCTCATTTGGTAATTCAAATCTTTAACATGGTGTTAGTCGCTTTTGGGAGTTTGCCCAAGTCCAGTGTTTTAGTTTGTCCAAATCCAGTGTTTTAGTTTGTAGTCTGATAGGTCCATTTCGTAGCTTTTGCATTTTGGTATATTGTTAACCGAGACGAGTGCTACTAGTGAGAGGACTAGTCAACACGTTGTCCAAAGACGAACGCGTGGGGTCTCACTTGTTAGCAAGGTGTTGTCACTCTGCTGGTCACTGCTGAAAAAAGAAAAGCTTTCTTCTTTTTTTGGGAGGTCCCTTTTTCTTTGCGCATACGTCGTCCCTTTTTCCTGTCAGAGACTTCTGAGAGTTTCTGCATATTTTAATAATTTTCTTTTTGATTTAATAAAGATTATTATCATTTTTTAAAAATTTATTTATTCATTCCCTATATATATTGCTGTGATAATTGAACTACGTAGAAGGATCTTCCAAAACCCCTCTTAAACTAGTAGACAAATTCACTTACCTAGGAAGCAGCGTCTCATCAACCGAAAAGGACATCGACACGAGGTTAACGAAGGCATGGACAGCTATCAATAGGCTATCGATTATATGGAGATCAGACCTAACCGATAAAATGAAACGCAGTTTCTTCCAGGCAGCGGTCGCATCGATACTGCTATATGGATGCACTACATGGACTCTAACAAAACGGCTGGAGAAGAAGCTAGACGGCAATTACACAAGAATGCTGCGAGCAATCTTGAACAAGTCCTGGCGGCAACACCCCACAAGACACCAACTGTACGGCCACCTACCTCCCATCACGAAAACTATCCAAGTTAGACGAACCAGACATGCAGGACACTGCTGGAGAAGCAGGGACGAGCTCATAAGTGATGTACTCTTATGGACCCGCACATATGGCCGAACAAAAGCAGGACGACCAGCTCGAACATACATTCAGCAACTATGTGAGGATACGGGATGTAGTTCAGAAGACCTGCCGGAGGCGATGAACGAGAGGGAAAAGTGGCGAGATAGGATCAGGGAAATCCGTACTACCAGCACGACATGATGATGATGATTGTAAATGTTATGTATAATGATGTCGATCGTTTCTTTCATTAGTAAAAAGATTTTCGACGTCAAGTGAAGCTATGATTTGGTTGTTAGATTTAAAAGTTTGTAAAATTTGAACGAGTTCGTAACTTGATTTGAGACAGGATTTGCTGGGTATGTAGCGTGTTATGAGTTTATTTATTTGTTAATTAGTTCACTCAGATGAGGAAGTGCTGACTTGAGAGATAATAGGTCAGAGAGAATAGTGTTGTTTATGAATTTTGACAGTTTCATATATGTATCCGGGTTCAAAGTCTATTACAGGGCTGTCTATGGGAATCGACTCTACAAACTTTTAAAAATAAATGAAGTGACACAGGGAGGGAGAGGATAACAAAAATATTTGGTTATAACAAAGTAGTCAGATTTATTACTCCGAGATGAATTTGACAACGTTAATAAATTCAAAGTGTTTCGAAGGTAGAACTGTAGATTCATCGTCGGCCTGAATGGTGTTCACCGCTCGCAAACTGGTGTTGTCAGTGCGTGAGGTTATCGGTTCGTAGGCTAGGTAATATGTTGCTGCACTGGGCCAGTTATTCCGCAACACTGGGTGTCGCTGCATCGGGCTGGTCCTCTTGCAGCGACTTTTAATTCTTTGGTAAGCATTGATTAAAACCCGAATTTGACCAAAACGATTTTTGGTCAAATCCGGGTTTTTTAGTGTTGCAGAAAGAAAATTTTATTTTTGTTTGGCGCGTAATTTAATTTGACCGTTAGGATCGCCAAATATTTTCACCCAATCAGGATGACTTGTCCTATTCACCCCGAACCATCTTTCCTAGCAGCAGCAAAAATTGAAGAAAGCCCGGGAAACACTCCCTCCTCAGAAATCTTCAATAGGAACAGACGTCTTACCGTCTGCTCTTGAATAGCGGCAGCAGCATCATACCACTAGTTTATGGACCCCTTGCGTCTGTTCTCTAGACCAATGGATCCTAGTTGAAAATAAATTAGATGATACACTATAACAACTTCCTACCTTCTTTCCTTCCTACGAGACTCGCAGCATACCAGCATAAACCCCTTACTTCATGCCGCCATTAAAACCTTCATATAAAACCTAACGACGTCTTCGTTCTTCTCCACCACCTTTATTTTCCATCAACATTTAGCGTGAGGATAACAGCAATACCAACATAACCAACGTAATACCAACACAAGCAACGTAATACCAACATAACCAACGTAAAACCAACTTAAACCTAAAACCTAATAATAACATCCCCATCGCTAAAATAGCTTCAGCTTTAAGGAAGTGACAGAGTTCGGTGTGGGTAGTGATTTTTTAGTGTTTGGAACTTCTTGATATTTCAAAATAGTCGTTCAATTTCAGTTCTTTTATTCAAGTGATTACTGTAATTGTATCAGTGGTAGTTAGGTCACAGATTTAGAAATTCTTTTTGATGAGGGGTTGGAAAAAGTGGTTGGAAAGGTTGATGAATTTTTCATTGTTCGGTAAATATGTAGGGATTAAAAAGAAAAGAAAAAGTAGCAGGAGGCCTTAGACAGGAAGCGAAATCGGTGCATGCCAGGGAAGAAGGGCTTCTAAAAACCAAAGAGACATTCTTCCACAGTAAACTATTATCACTTCTTATGGGCAATTTTTTTTCTCTCTGCTGCTGGTAGCTAGAGCACGAGTCTGCTGAGCCACGGCTTAGCAGCATGTTGTCTCTCCCGCTAGCAACAGCCAATACTGAAAACACCTACTGGACACGACGAACTTCAAACTCATGACTCACCAAAGATGACTCGATGATATACTTCAATGGCTTATCTAAGAAACGCAATATTTTCTACTGGTTCAGGAAAATATTCACACCACGGAATAGTCGTGGAGTCCAAATAAAGTTTGAGTTTAAAGGTATCCTTGTCTCTTTCCTTCCATCCTTAATTTTCTTACAGCTTCTACAAAAAAGAAGACAAGGGAACGGGGTAAGAAGAAAAAAAAGGGAGTCATATACGAAACTCAGAACTTTCCAACATATACCAACAATTCACCGAAAGCCACCCCCACAAATAATAAAAACTTTTCTTATGTCCCATAAATATATAGAGCCATTATAGAGAGAACTGATTTTTTTTCTAAAATTTTCAGTGTTGGAGTTTATTCTTTTTTTTTTTTGTGAATCTGTAAGTGTTGAGATATGATATGTTGGTATTGTTGATCGGTTGTAGAGGTTTTTATCTGATTACTAATATATTTTGCTGTTTTATTTAGGCTGCAGATGGCGTCATTGGCCATTTTGATTTGCCTTTTTACAAGGTCATGGCGGTATTACCAAGTATTGTTATCGTAGTGAGCGGCTGGATCGTTAAGCTTTAAATATGTATATCGAGGCAGTATTTTCTCTTTTAAACTCGTTTGATGAAATAAGACAGACACTTCGCTTCTGCTTATTTTAAAGATGATCCATTCAACAGTAGTTCCATCTCTCAACACCTTAAAATACATTCGTACTGCTCCACCAAACATCGAAATATTCTAACTGAAAACACCTCTTAATTACACAAAGAAAAAAAAACTCCAAGTTTTTAAAGATTATAAAGATTAATAAACCTTCCTTAAATAAGATCCATTTCGAATGTACCAGCTGCGTTCTGATATGCCTTTAACATTTTCCCCGCCAATTCTTCTTCTTTCTTCCAGTAAAGCTCTTCTCTTTCGTAAATTCCACTTATACTTATTCTTCATCTTACTCTTCACGTGTTTGTTATTTCAATGTTTGTTTCCAAAAGATAGCTCCAGCTGGGGTTGAAAGTACTCGGGAAAAATATGGCGTCTTTTGAATTCTTTTCATTCAGATGTCAAACGACTCAAACGAAGACTTGAATGAATCAACTATAAAATAGTCTGAAGCAAAGTGTCTGTTTTATTTAATCAAACAAATTCAAAAGAGAAAATGCTGCTTAGACATACATTATGGGGTCGAAAAAGATTTACTTGTAGCAGGAAGAAACTTGAATTTTTGTTTGGCATGTAATTTAATTTCACCGTTAGAGTCACCGAACATTTTCACCCAATCAGGATGACCTGTCCTATTCAGCCCGAACCATATTTCCTAGCAGCAGCAAAAATTGAAGAAAGCCCGCGAATCTCTCTCTCGCTCAGAAATCATCAACGGGAACGGACGTCTTAATGTCTGTTCCTGAATAGCAGAAGCAGCATCATTCACCATGAGGAGAGCCATCTAGTTTATGGATCCCTTGGGTCTATTCTTCGAGACCAAGGGATTATAGTTAAAAACAAATTAGATGATACACTCTAACAACTTCCTACCTTCTTTCTTTACTACGAGGCTCGCAGCATACCAGCGTAAACCCCTTTACTTCATGCTGCCCTTAAAACGTTCATACAAAACCTAACGACGTCTTCGTTCTTCTCCACCACCTTTATTTTCCATCGACATTTAGCGGTAGGTTTTTGGCCTGGATTTTGGTGACGTTTGGTTATTTTCGTTTAGCGAGGGGGAATCATTTTGTAGCCAGAGTTTTTGTTGGATGATTTTAGCTGGAGATTTTTGTTGTTGGTAAGCGAGGAAGAGTGTGTAACGTATGTGTGTTTACGTTGAGTTGTTTCCTCGCTTAGTGTTGTTAGTCCCCTCGCTAAGTTTGTAAGAAATAAAAGGAGGAAGATGAAGTAAGATGGCAATAGTCGAAAGGTATTTTTGGAAATAGGTTTTTATTTTCAGCATGGAATATTGGGTTTGCTTTTGGTGCTGCAAGACTCGTGGAGTTTAAGCTTGTTAGTATCGAGACGAAATGGCGTTATGAGAAGTTGAGAAGGTTGTGGTGGCAGCGTGGGTCGTTGGACGTGTGAGGGATTGTGTTTTTTTGCATTTTTGACGAAAGACATGTTGCAGTTGTAGGAATTGAACTTTGGATGTCACCGTGAGTTTCGTGTCTGGTATTTGGGGAGAGTTGGCGTTATCTCCATGCGTGTCGAGAGCGGGATTACGCTCAGATAGACATAGCCAATTTTGGGGTGACATAAAGTTGTGCCTGTGCGAGGCATGTTGAATGCATCTAATTTATATTCAACTGGGATTCCTCGTAAGGAATCCATAAATTAGATGGATTCCCTCGTGTGTCCATGTTACTGCTGCTGATATATTAAAGCCGCAGTGACATGTCTGCTCTGGGCGGCGTTGTCCAGCTAAAAAGCATCGCTATTGAAGAACGACCAGTGGGACGTCTGCACTGGTCGGCGTTCTCCAGCCAAAGAGAATGTGTTTGGCAGCTCGCCCGATTTGGTGGCCGGAAATGAAGGTCCGGGGTGAATAGGATAAGTCATCCTGATTGGGTGAAATTAAGTGTCGAATTAAATTGCGCGACAAACCAAAATACGAAA
>OY757905.1:113744213-113803605 GCA_963585895.1 Sepioteuthis lessoniana | reverse complement strand
CGCTACTTGACCAGAAGGCCGGCAAACACCAATGTTTCAACTGAGAGCCGAAAGAAAAAGGACGTCCGCTCAAGGATGTCAAGGGAACTGGGAAAGATTTTCTCTTTGGTGCCAGGAAACCCATCTTTTTTTAGGCATGCGAATAAATTGCGCTTGCTAAGAAAATCCCCATGGGAAATTTCTATTTTTTATTCATTTTATTTCGTGTTTATTTTATTTTAATTTCACTTTTTTATTCTATTGTTTTTTTAATTTCTTATTTAATCCCCAACAACATATATCTATATATGTATGTACGTACGTATGTATGACGTTATGATATTCTATAATTGACGCCCGTATTTGTTTATAATCAGTTGGACTACTTTATCACCGAAGAAAGCATATGTATGTATGTATGCATGCATGTAGCAATGTACATAGTATGTATATATGAACTTACATAGTATGTATGTATGAGAGTATTTACTAACCCCTTCACACAAGCAGTATGTGACACAAGGTCAATTTTTAGTATGTATGTATGTATGTATGTATGTATGTATGCATTTAAATTATATATATATATATATGCATGTATGCATGTACATAGTATGTATGTACGTATATATGTAACAATCTCTCCGCACGAGCAGGGTGTGACACAAGGACAATTTTCGTAGGTATGTATGTAGATGATATATATGTACATGTGTATGTATGCATGCATGGATAAACATAATATGTATGTATGTATTTAACAACCCCTCCCTACAAGTCGGCTGGGGCTGTAGAATACACTGATTGCATCTCTGTAGAGGGGTAAGACCCTCTAAACGAATGTCCTGGATATGACACTAAATCTGATGGTGAGGTTCCAGTAATGCTGGATCTTTGGGGAATTCAGAGTACTCCTTCATTGCCATCGCTCCCAGGTCCACTCTGGTTCGGAATGGTAACACTTGATTGGGTCCTATCTATGTTGGTATTTAAACTGCGTAATTATGCTAAACTGAAATGTTCGAAATGGAACAGTTTTTAACATTGAAACTGTACTCAAGCTAAACTGAATCGTTTGAAATAGAACTGTTTTGACACATAACCGTGCATTAACAAAAACTATACATATGTATACTGTATGTATGTATGTAGGTGTATATATGTGTATGTATGCATGTATTTGCATTATATGCATATATGTATGCATGTACGTATGTATGTATGTATGTAGGTGTATATATGTGTATGTATGTATGCATCTGCATTATATGCATCTATGTAAGCATGTACATATGTATGTATGTATGTAGGTGTATATATGTGTATGTATGAATGCATCTGCTATATATGCATCTACGTATGCATGTACATATGTTTGTATGTATGTATGTATGTATGTAGGTGTATATATGTGTATGTATGCATGCATCTGCATTATATGAATCTATGTATGCATGTACGTATGTATGTATGTATGTAAGTGTATATATGTGTATGTATGAATGCATCTGCATTATATGCATCTATGTATGCATGTACGTATGTATGTATGTATGTAGGTGTATATATGTGTATGTATGCATGCATCTGCATTATATGAATCTATGTATGCATGTACGTATGTATGTATGTATGTAGGTGTATATATGTGTATGTATGCATGCATCTGCATTATATGCATCTATGTATGTACATATGTATGTATGTAGGTGTGTATATGTGTATGTATGTATGCATCTTCATTATATGCATCTATGTATGCATGTACGTATATGTATGTATGTATGTAGGTGTATATATGTGTATGTATGAATGCATCTGCATTATATGCATCTATATATGTATGTATGTATGTATGTGTATATATGTGTATGTATGCATGCATCTGCATTATATGCATCTATGTATGCATGCAAGTATGTATGTATGTATGTACGTATGTAGGTGTGTATATGTGTATGTATGTATGCATCTTCATTATATGCATCTATGTATACATGCACGTATGTATGTATGTATGTAGGTGTATATATGTGTATGTATGTATGCATCTTCATTATATGCATCTATGTAAGCATGTACATATGTATGTATGTATGTAGGTGTATATATATGTATGTATGTATGCATCTGCAATATATGCATCTACGTATGCATGTACATATGTATGTATGTATGTATGTAGGTGTATATATGTGTATGTATATATGCATCTGCATAATATGCATCTATGTATGCATGTATGTATGTACGTATGTAGGTGTATATATGTGTATGTATATATGCATCTGCATAATATGCATCTATGTATGCATGTTTATATGTATGTATGTATGTATGTAAGCATGTACATATGTATGTATGGATGTAGGTGTGTATATGTGTATGTATGTATGCATCTGCATTATATGCATCTATGTATGCATGTACGTATGTACGTATGTATGTATGTATGTAGGTGTATATATGTGTATGTATGCATGCATCTGCATTATATGCATCTATGTACGTATGTACGTATGTATGTATGCATGTATGTAGGTGTATATATGTATACATGTACACATGCGTTTATTTGCATAACATGTATGCTCATATACATGTACATAGTAAAGATGTATGTATGTATGTTGGTGTATATATGCATATATATGTAAGTAAGAATGTATATATATATATATATGTGTATGCATGCATTTACGTTACATGTATGTATGCATGTACATATTATGTATGTAAGTATGTATGTATCTATACGAATGTATGTATGTATGTAGGTGTATATATATATATATGTATCTATGTATGTATGTAAGGATGTATGCATATATGTATGTATGCATGCATTTATATTACATTTATATATGTATGTACATATTAAGTATATATGTAGGTATGTAGATATGTATGTAGATATGTATGTATGCCTGTACGTATTTGGTATGTATGTATGTATGCATTCATTTACATTGCATGGGGTGTCCTCGTGGTGTAATGGTTAAAGCGATGGACTGCGGAATCGTAGAACGCGAGTTCGTACTCCAATCGCGCCATTACGTTCACTTTTGGGCAAATACCCTGGGGAAAGGTATGAGCCCCCTTATCCTCCCAGCTATGGGTTAAATAGTACAACTACTGTTCTTCTAGGAGAATAGCTTTGGCATTAAATAACCGACAAAGGTTGATATGCCAGTAAAACAAAGAAACCAAACCAACCTTACATTGCATGTATGCATGTATACATGTACATAGTAAGTATGTAAGTATATATATATATATATATATATATATGTGTGTGTATATATATGTATGTATGTGAGTGTTTATCTTGGTTTGTATATATGTATGTATGTATGCATTTACCACTTTTAGCTATTTTATCATATTTACCCAACCCCTCCGCTCGGGCAGGATATGACACAAGGTCAATTTTTTAAGCGGAGTTTAACAGGTTTGAATTCAGTGTTTTCCTTCTCCTAGACTAGTTGCCTCACCAAGGCTGAAGAGCCTAGTCTGCCGTACTATTTACCCATAGCTGGAGGGAGAATAATTGGATTAATACCTTTTAACTATTTTATAATCAATGCATATATTTGTAATAAGTTGGACGGCATCATCACCTAACAAAGTCATGGGGATCAAGAGTCTTGAGATAAATACGAATGAAGACTTGGGTATAATTGATTTTGTGACAGTGGACAGCACCAAATCTGTATGGATAGGATTTGAAAAAAGAGAGTGGAAGTTGGAGGAGAGAAGAATTGGGTAGAAGGGAGAGAAGGAAATAGTTTAGAAATATATAAGGAAAGTGTACCTTTTCTAAGCTTAGCATTACTCAAAGCTAGAAATATGGGGCCTCTAGAGAGAATCAAACTCACTATCAATGACTTGCAAGCCTAGCTTGATAACTACTGCACGACTCCAGTTGACAATACACAGAAAGAAGAAAAAACAAATGTAAGAAAAAATGGGGAAAGCAATAAAGATCCAACGTATTGAATTTAGAGAAAGAGCCATAAGATTAGAAAAAAGATCTGAAAAAAGTGAGAGAGAGAGAGTTGGAGAGTGTGAAATAAAAAATAGAGCAGAGTAAGAGAGAGAGAGAGAGAGAGAGAGAGAGAGAGAGAGTGGGAGAGTGTGGAATAAATAATAGAACAGAGTAAGAGAGAGAGAGAGAGAGAGTGGGAGAGTGTGGAATAAATAATAGAGCAGAGTAAGAGAGAGAGAGAGGGGGGAGGAGAGTGTGGAATAAATAATTGAGCAGAGAGAGAGAGAGAGAGAGAGAGAGAGTGTGTGTGGGAGAGTGGGGAATAAATAACAGAGCAGAGCAAGAGAGAGAGAGAGAGAGAGAGAGAGAGAGAGAGAGATGGATAGATGAAAACAATGAAAGAAGAACCATGGAAAAAGAAAGGGATATAGATATAGTAAGAACCAAATCACAAGAAAGAGAGAAAGAAAAAGAGAGAAAGAAGGAAGAGGTAAAGAAAGAGATTAGAGAAATGATAAAGAAACAAGGAAGAAACAAAGAGAAAAAGAGAACAAAATAGGTAAAAAGAACGAGAGAGCAAATGAAAAAAAGAATTGTTTAAGCCTGATAGTACTGCTTGCCAGACAATTTTTAGGCCACGGTGCAATGGTTAAAAAAAATGTCTAATGTGGTGCATTGATGTCTGCAGTAGTCAGAGGATTATGGCAGGGTGGGTGTCTGTTAGGTGTGGGGAACTGTTGCAGTTAAAAGAGCCCTGGGTAGATAGTATGTTAAATAATAATAATAATAATAATAATAATAATAATAATATGCAGCCAATCAATTTTGCTTATTTCCTTTTATTCAGCAACTCAGTGAGACATTGTCCATGTGTGAATGTTCATTGGATTGTAGTACAGTGTTAGACTGGGTGGAGACAGGCTTTGGCAATATTGGGAGCGGACATGGTAGGAAAGAAAATAAGGACTAAGAAGTATTGTGTGAGTGTAATTGTTGTGGTGGAACTGGATTTCACAGGTAACAAAAAATAAATAAAAAATGTAAAGATATGTTGTCTTTCTTTGTATTTCAAAAAGGAATATTAGATTTTAAGTTTAAAAGTCCCTCATTATCCATTGTAAAGTTATCCAGTATCCCTCATTCTATTCCCTTTGCATGGTTGGATGGAGCTGTACGATATGCTGACAGCATCTCTGTAGAGAGTTAAGATCCTCCAGTCTGATGGTGAGGCTCCAGTCCTGGAGCTTTGAGGAATGAGGTGTACCCCTTCATTGCCATGACTCTCAGGTCCTCTCTAGCCTGGAGTGGTAGTATTTGTTAGAATCCCATCTATAGGTCAAATGTAACTGTTCAATCTTTCACAAGGAATTATTATTACTCAAATAAAATTGGGGGGTGTCCTCGTGGTGTAATGGTTAAAGCGATGGACTGTGGAATCGTAGTACGCAAGTTCATACTCCAGTCACGCTATTATGTTCACTTTTGGGTAAATACCCTTGGGAAAGGTATGAACCCCCTTATCCTCCCAGCTATGGGTTAAATAAATAGTACCACTACTGTTCTTTTAGGAGAATGGCTTTGGCATTAAATAACCTAAAAAGAGTTGATATGCCATTAAACAAAGAAACCAAACCAAACCATCAAATAAAATTATTTATGTTAAATAGCAATGCTTGAAACCCTTTAACTGCATGCAAATAGAACTATTAGCATAATAATGCTTGAAACCCTTTAACTGTGTTCAAACAAATGAGCTTTGACTTGTTTAAAAATATCACTTATATACTATTTGCTTACAAACCTTATATGTGTGTGTGTGTGTGTGTGTGTGTGTGTGTGTGTGTGTGTGTGTATATAAATAGGAATAGGCATTAAATAACTCACAAGGGTTGACAAGCCATGAAACATAACCAATCAATTGTTCCATCCCCAGTTTACTGCTGGACACAAGTCTTCTCCCAGAATTTGTCTGACAAGAACATAATAGACTTTACTTTGCCACTCTGGTTCATAATGTGTTGGAAGAGGGTTTAAATTCAATTTTAAATTTGCCCATAGAGCCCATAGAAGGAAGGATGGGTTAAAATAATGTTTTTTTATGTGGGCCCTTAGGCCCACACATGGACCCGAAAAAATTTTTAAATGGGCCTGAAGATGGTTCAAGGAGAATTGAAAGAGAAAGATTAATTGATTGCTGAAAGTAAAATTCTACCATCTCTTGCTCTTTGAAAAAGTTTTTCCATTCTTATTTGGTTTTCTCACCACCTGATTATTCAAGGCAGGATTTTCTGCAGCAAATGAAGTATGCGCACAAAACATAATTCATTGCAGATTGAAAAGAGAAGAGACTTGCACCCGAAGCTGAACCAAGATTTAGAAATTCGACTTGACAGGCTGATAGACACCTGGACAAGTGTTGTAATTAGCAGGATTTATATTTTCTACTATATTTTGCTTTTGTAAATAAAACATATTTCTTCTTACGTGCACTTTCTATTTGTACTTACAGAGGCCTGAAATTTTTTGGGCACCAAAAATTGGCCTCAAAGAAGAAAAGGTTGAGAAACACTAGGTTTGAATACACGGACTGTATCCCCAGCAGAAGGCTAAGACCTCGCCTGAAAAAAGAAATGTCTTGGGTATAACATTCAACTGCATTCAGTTGTGAGGTTCCAGTTCTGAAAGTTTAGGGAAGATAGAGTCACTCTTTCATTGCTATTACATTCAGGTCAATAAAATATATGAGTTGAAAATCTTCTCAGAAACCTAACTTTTATCCCTGAGAACCTTTCAAGGTTCAATTCTCATTGGAAGATTCATCTTTTTTCTAATACTTGCTTAAAGATTGTAAAGGTTGGTTGGTTGGTTGGTTGGTTGGGTTTTATGGCATATCAACCTTTGTAAGTTATTTAATGCCAAATCAATTTTTATTCAAATAATCAATTCTGTTTCAAACAATTTAGTTTAGCATGAGTACACAGTTTAATTGTCAAAAACATTTCTATTTCAAGCTATTCATCATATTCAAACAGTTTTAATTCAGTTAAGTATAAGTACAGATTTTTTTTACACAGTTAAATGTCAAAACAGTTGTATATTAAATAATTCAGTTTAGTGCAAGTACAGTTTCAATGTCAAAAACAGTTCTATTTCAAACAATTCAGTTTAGCATAAGCATGCAGTTTAAAATGTAAATACTAATTGTGAAAAACATTTCTATTTCAAGCTATTCAGTTTAGTCAAACAATTCAGTTTAGCATAAGTATGCTGTTAGTTCTATTTAACCCATAGATAGGGCCCTTCGGCACGGCCACTTTCATCTCCTCAAGTGCGTCATAACGACAGCCTCTAAGCTTAGGGAATAACCAAAAGTCACAAGGAGCAAGGTCTGGTCTATAGGGAGGGTGAGGAACTGTCTTGATCCCCGTCTTGGTCAAATAGTCTGTGACAAGAATGGAGTTGTAGACTGGTGTATTATCCAGGTGGAAATGCCCCTGACCCGATTTGAAGAGTGCTGGCCTCTTCCAACAGAATCTCTTCCTGAACTCCCTTAAAACCTCAACATAGTAACCCTAACCCTAACTGTAACCCTTTGGCCAATCAACTCTGGTGTATTGACTTCCTTACTCCTCCTACACCTCTTATCATCCCTCACAGACTCCCTGCCTTCCTTGAATCTCTTATGCCACTTAAAAATTGAGGCTTGATTCATGCAAGATGGTCAAAAAGCAGTCTGAAGCATTCCATACGTTTCTGTGGCATTTTTTCCAAGTTTAAAACAGAATTTTATTGCACATCGTTCTTCTAAAGTATCAGATTACATTTTTGAAATTCACTAGCTGTGACAATGAGGCTTTAGTAGGGTGTATTCCAATTGCTGCTGTAGGTGTTCATTTGAACCTGAAATCATAAAAATTGGTCAGTCATCTCATAAGATGTATAGAAATAACATACTGAATTTTCAAGAGTCCAAGACAATTTTAAATGCCTGTACAAAGAAGTCTGGAAACTTATTGAATGCACCATGTAGCTTTTGCTATCAAACAATTATCATCATCATCATGTCATGCGACTAGCACGGATATCCCTGACCCTCTCTCTCCACGTCTCCCTATCATTCATCGCCTCCCTATCATTCATCGCCTCCCTATCATTCATCGTCTTCAGGGTTACATCCCGCATCATCACATAGCTGCTGTATGTATGTTCGAGTTGGCCGTCCTGCTTTTGATTGGCCATATGCAGAGGTCAACAGGAGTACATCACTTACGATCTCGTCCTTGCTTCTCCAGCAGTGTCCGGCATGTCTGGTTTGTCTAGCTTGTATAGTTTTCATGATAGGTGGTAGGTGACCGTATAGTTGGTGCCTTGTTGGGTGTTGCTGCCAGGACTTGTTCAATATTGCTCTTAACATTCTTGTATAATTACCATCTAGGTTCTTCTCCAACCATTTAGTCAGCGTCCAAGTAGTGCATCCATATAGCAGTATCGATACGACCGCAGCCTGGATGAAACTGCGTTTCATATTTGCCACAGTTCAAGCATTGTTATCTAATACTAATTATTCAATTTAATATGAATCATTTGTTTGCACACAGTTAGATAGTTTCAAGTATAGTAAATGATTAAACAGATCTATTTGACTCATAAATGGGACTCTAACAGGCACTACCACTCAGGGTCAAAGTATACTAGGTAGTTATTACAAAGCTCCCAGATTGAAGCCTCACCATCAGACTGTTTGATTTGGTTGGTTTAATGGCTTATCAACCTTCTTGGTTAATTTAATGCCAAATCCATCAGTTTAGAAGGACAGTAGTGGTATTATTTAACCTATAGCTTGGAGGATAATAGAGTTCATGCCTTTCCCAAGGGTATTTGTCTGAAAGTGAACGCAATAGCGCACCTAGAGTTTGAACTCGCTTAATATGATTCCACAGTCCATTGCCTTGACCATTACACCACGAGGACACCCCCAGACGGTTTAGTATCATATCCAGGACACTTGTTGGGCTGGGGGTCTTACCCCAATGCAGAGATGCAGTTGGTGTATTCTACAGCCCCAGGCAACTGGGGTGAAAAATATAAGAGAAAGTAATAAAAATAAGATGAAAGGAAAACTAATGCCTAAATGATTGACAATGTTTCATCGAAGTTCAGACAACAGTCTTTGAATGTTTTCTTTGGTCTCAACAACTGAAGTATTGGATTTTAACTTTTGACATTTGTGGCCAAAGTTCATTTAGTTTACTTGGGTAACTTGTGGATTTATTTTTAGAAACATAAAAACTGACTGCTTCAAGTGAAAAGAAAAAAAATAGTGCATATTTTTGGCTCAGTAATGAATTTATATACATATTTCTAGTGGTAGTCAGGTATTCTTTTATTGAAAAAAAAATTTCTGCTTTGAATTTTTGTTAGTTTTAAATTCCAATAAACTTTATTTTATATGTGTGCATATGCATGTGTGTGTGTGGTGAGAGAGAGAGAGAGAGAGAGAGAGAGAGAGAGGGTACATGTGTGTGGGTGTGTGTGTGTGTGTATGCGTGTGTGTATAGGAGAGCGCATATGTGTGTGAGTGTGTGTGAGGGCATATGTGTGCATGTGAGGGTGCATATATGTGTGGGTGTATGTGTGTGAGAGAGTGAGAGAGTACAAGTATGTGTGTGCATGTGTGTGAGTGCATGTGTGTGCATGTGCATGTGCACTTGTGTGCATGTGCATATGTATGTATACGTGCATGCGTATGTGTGTGTGTATGTGTGAATTTAACTTACTCTGGGACAATCACAATATTAAAGCTCTTACTGTACTGGTCCGTAAAAGTCTCTTTTTGTCCTGTCTACAGGACTTAGAATACTCTGACTGTATCCATCACATAAGACTCTGCCTTCCCTGCCTAGAAAAAAAAGTTAGTCTTAGATATGACATTAAACCACATCTGATCCTAAGTGTGGAATACTCCTTCATTGCCATTACTCCCTGGCCTACTCTGTTAGGGTCCCATCTATGAGTCAAACAGATCTGTTAAAAAATTATTAGTATTGGACCATGTGCAAAAACAAAATCTCTTGAAAAAACAAATAAACAAAAAACGTGAATATAAATGTACAATGAATGCAGTTCTCTGACCTCTAGGTATAAAATAACCCTAGACAGGTTGATATACCATTAGTGGCCCAGTTGGCTGGGGCTGCAGAATACACTGACTGCATCTCTGAAGAGGGGTAAGACTGATATATGATGCAGAACAATCGGATGGTAAGGCTTCAGTAATGCTAGAGATTGGGGGAATGCAAAGTAACATTTTATTGCTATTGCTTCCAGCTCCACACTGGCCCGGAGTGGTAGCACCTGATAGGGTCCTATCTATGGGTTAAATAGAACTAAACAGTGTACTTATGCTAAATGGAATTGCTTGAAATAGAACTGTTTTTACATTTAACTGTGTGAAAACCAACAACTGTACTTATGCTAAATGGAATTGCTTGAAATAGAACTGTTTTTACATTTAAACTGTGTTGTTATGTTAAACTAAATTGTTGTAAATAGAACTGATTATATGTATAAAAATGGATTTGAATAACCTTCAGTGGTTGATATACCATAATCATCATCATCATCATGTCGTGCTGGTAGCACAGATATCCCTGACCCTCTCTCGCCACTTTTCCCTATCGTTCATCGCCTCAGGCAGATCTTCTGGACAACATCCCGTATCCTCACATAGTTGCTGAATGTATGTTCATGCTGGTCGTCCTGCTTTTGCACGGCCATGTGTGGGGGTCCATAACCAAACCAAACCAAACCAAACATGCCGTCAGAATGAATGAATCAATCAAATACCCTTCCCAATTAACTTCATTGAATATGACTGCCATAGTTGGAAAATCCTGATTCTAATCTTTGATATATTAGTGTGTATCAAAAGAATTTGCCTTTTTTTCACAGTATAATAATATATCTTCCCAATCATATTAAACTGGTAAAAACTTCATATTTAATTACAACATCAATGTTTTAAGAGGTAATGTAATTTTTAAGATCCTTTTAAATATCATCTTAAATTATCTTTATTTGACTTGAACAGATACTACCACTCATAGTCAGAGTCGACCTGGGAGTACTGGTAATGAAAGGAAGATGCTACACTCCGAGTGATCCAGAACTCTAGCTTTACTATGAGATACAGTTTAGTGTCATTATCATCATCAAGTCATGCAATTAGCAGAGATTTCCCTGACTCTCTTTCCCCATTTGTCTCTATCATCCATTGCTTTTGACATGTCTTCAAGACAACACCCATGTCTGCACAGAGCTGTTGTAGGTATGTTTTTCTTGGTCGGCCAACACTGGCATGTCCATGTGAAAGGGGTCCATAGGAGAACTGCATTTATGAATTTGACATTGCTTCTCCAACAGTGTCTAAAATGCCTTGTTTATCAATTTGAATGGTTTTAGAGAAAGGAGGTAGGTGGTCATACAACTGTTGTTTTGTGGGATGTTGCTTCCAGGATTTGTTCAATATAGCTCGTAACATTCTTGTGCAGATCCCATCTGGCTTTTTCTCTTGAAAGAAATTGCATCTTATTTCATCAGATAGGTTAGACTTCCATATGATCAATAAGCTATCGATAGCAGGTGCCTGTGGTGTAATGGTTATCGTCGTAGGAAATGGACACGGCAACATGAGTTCAAATCCTGGATGTGACTGATTGCATTTCACATAGCACTAATACCCTTGGGAAAGGTATGAATCCAATTATTCTCCCTCCAGCTATGGGTAAATAGTAGGACAGACTAGGTTCTTCTGCCTAGGTGAGGCAACTAGTCTAGGAGAAGGAAAACTCTGAATTCAAACCTCTTAAACTTTGCTTAAAAATTGACCTTGTGTCATATCCTGCCCAAGTGGAGGGGTTGGTAAATATGAATAGCAGTCCATGGCTTCATGAGGCGCATATTAATGTCACTTTCAGTTGATGAGATACTACTCTCGAGGTACGTGAACTTGTTCACTAATTTCAAAGGACTGCCATTTAGAGTGGAGATGTCTCCTTTTTGATTAAAACACATATATTCTGTTTTGCCAGCATTTACATGGAGTCCAGTGCTTCCTGCTGTTTGGTCCAGACTTTACAGCTTGGATTAGTCTCATAGCTGGGATATATGAAATCTGAACCAGACAATGTCTATAAAATTTAAACTTATCAATTTCCAAAAATTTATATAAGGATCACAAAATCAAATACTGCTGGATTCTAGAGGTTACATGTCCAAAATGCCACACTCACTTATCATTTCTACTAAATGGTTTATTATTATTGAAAAATACAAACTGATTTAATATCTAAAATGCTATTTTCAAATGCAAACTCAGTGATTTCCTTCACTTTCCATGATTGCTTAAAAAGGTGTGTTGTAAAGTGCATTCACTGAAAATAAGTGACCTATACAAAAGTCCAAGGTTCTGATAAAAATAAACAAAAAGTCTATATGACTTATCTAATAGATAGAGTCATTTCTGTGGTATAGTGCTTGACTGCCAGATTGTTCCAAGGGATTTTAAACTTTGGCATTAAATAAACCACAAAATTTGATATGCCATAAAAACAAATAAGCCAAACCAAACCAAAGCCTTATCCACCTTGTGTGATTTATTTACTTGAAGGAATGTATGTGTGTGACTTATCTACAGGAGGGAAGATATGTTTGTATGATTTATTTACTGTAGGGAAGGTATGTATATGACATATGATAGAGGAAGATATGAGTATGTGACTTATCTACTGGAGGAAATGTATATGTGTGACTTATCTGCTAGAGGGAAGATATGACTATGGGACTTATCTACTGGATGAAATGTATATGTGTGACTTATCTGCTAGAGGGAAGATATGACAATGTGACTTATCTACTGGAGGAAATGTATGTATGTGACTTATCTATTGGAGGGAAGATATGACTATGTGACATATCTACTGGATGAAATGTATATGTGTGACTTATCTGCTAGAGGGAAGATATGACTATGTGACATATCTACTGGATGAAATGTATATGTGTGACTTATCTGCTAGAGGGAAGATATGACTATGTGACTTATCTACTCGAGGAAATGTATGTATGTGACTTATCTATTGGAGGGAAGATATGAGTATGTGACTTATCTACTGGAGGAAATGTATGCGTGTGACTTATCTTTTGGAGGGAAGATATGAGTATGTGAAGATATGAGTATGTGATCTACGGGAGGATATGTATGTATGTGACTTATCTATTGGAACGAAGATATGAGTATGTGACTTATCTACTGGAGGAAATGTATGTGTGTGACTTATCTATTGGAGGAAAGATACATGTGTGTGATTTATCTTATGAAGGAAAGGTATGTGTATGACTTATTTTCTTGAGAAAAGTGTGTGTGTGTGTGTGTGTGTGTGTGTGTGTGTGTGTGTGTGTGTGTGTGTGTGTGTGACTATCTACTGGAGGGGAAATATATTAGAAACTGTTTTCACAAAAAATCAGTGGCCTATACATAAGTCTAAGGCTCTAACAAAAATATAGACAAAAAAGTATACATGACTTATCTACAAAGATGACTTGTACAGGGCATCTCAAAATAGATGCAACCCATTAATATGATAATAATTCATTACTGAGACAAGCACAATGGCGATCATTTACAACCTGTTCTGTAAAAAATATATCCTTTGAGCTAGAGACATCAAGTCAATGTTTTTTTAATTGTTATTACGTACTTCAGCTTCCAAGACGTACAATCTGTTTTTAAGTTTTTTGTCTCAGTAGTAAATCATTATCATATTAATGGGTTGCATCTATTTTGAGAGAGTTTTAAATGATTTTGTCTCCAAATAAATAATGATGCAAAATATTTTTTCTTCTCTTGTCCAAGGCATTGTGATCAAGAATTAAAAGTTGTTATAGTATAGTATTTTCAAATCTGAAACAAAAAAGAACACAACATTATTGTTTGTAGAGTTATTAGTAGTCACATGGGTCCCATGTATATTGAGACACCCTATATATGAGTATTTATGGTGAGTTATATGAACACTGCTAATTAAAGAAAAAGATATAACCAAGCTGTTATTTTTTAAAAGTTGTTTATTTTGATTGGTTTCTTTGTTTCTTTGTTAAATAGTTTATCAACCTTTTCAGGTTGTTTAATGCCAAAGCCATTCTTATAGAAGATTAGCTGTGATACAATCTAACCCATAGCTGGGAGGATAAAGGGGGTTCATATCTTTCCCAAGGGTATTAGTCTGAAAGTGAACTTCATAGTATGACTGAAGTTCAAACTCACTTACTTTGAGGTCACAGTTCAGCACACTATTGTAATATAATGGCCAAGGGATTTTGTTTTATATATCTTACCTTTGGGTTTAGTGAGGTTGAGAACCTTTTGGGCCAGCACATGGGTTAGTTAGGTGCAAACTTGAGCACAGGTGTTGAGGCATGCACGAGGATGTGTCGTTCACAGATGTCAAAATTAAAATCCCAGATAGAAAGGTTGACCAGTGGATATGAATGACGTCAAGCGCACGAAGAGGATTTTGGGGGATTCTGAAAAAGTCAGTTAGTAGAGTCTTGCGGTCCGAAGAAGAAGGGTGACTTTCGCTAGCTTGCGGTGGCCTTGTGGCAGGTGCCCCACGTGAAGGGGGCAGATGGAAAAGCCAGAATAGAAAGAATGTGTATCTCTCTCCTTATGTCGAAAAACCTTTAAACTCAAAGGTAATAAAAAGTTTTGTACCTGAACTAAGAAGTCGTAAGTGTTTTCGTGTTTCGGGATTCCTATGTTCTATATATATAAGTTACAAACGTTCTATGTACATTTTGCATATCTGTATCATGGGTATGTTACATGATGTCATGGGGACTCCTGTCCCTGTTTATTCTGAGCATTAGCCTCACTCCTCAATGGAGCTTAGTGTTATACTCAGAACCCCTGAGTGTATGACATTTTTAGCCTTGTGTCAGACTAAAGAAAGATGTTTGTTTTCTTTGGTTTGGTTTCTTTGTTTAATGGCATATCAACCCTTGTAGGTTATTTAATACCTAACCCATCCTTCAAGAAGAACAGTAGAAGTACTGTTTAACCCATAGCTGGGAGGATAACTGGGTTCATACCTTTCCCAAGGGTATTTGTCTGAAAGTGAACATAAAAGCGCGACTTGAGTTTGAACTTGCTTATTACGATCCCACAGTCCATCGCTTTAACCATTATACCACGAGGACACCTCCTCTAAATAGAAATGTGTAAGAATAATTTTTTCTGAGGTTTAAAAGCCATCCAGAAAGTATTTTCCCATCAATTTTGAAAACATTGCTTGAGAATTTAGAAGATCTGAAAAGTGACAGGTTCTTTTTCTTGGTCAGTCAGTGTATTGCTTATCATCCAACATTGTTTAATCAATACATCATATACTAACCAAAGTGCACAGAACTCAGGAACACTTCTACCATTACCATGCTGTGCTACTACTGAATATTCAATTTGTAATTGTTAAGATTACCGAGTGAAATCAAGCTGGTTACCATACACCATGACGCCTGGAAGGGAATGATTGAAGTGTATGAATATAAATGTGTGTACATATGCTACATACATTACTTATCATAAGTATCACTTGATTTTGAGAGGTAAAAGCAGGAACGTTACACAAGAAGAACCAAATTTTATTGCTGTCAATTTCAGTTATTTATGTGGGATTTGCATGGTGTGATGGTTAGAGATTTAGGCTAGAAGATCCTTGTTAGTGAGTTTGAATCTCACTAGGTGCTCTATACTTCTGACCTTGTGTCACAATGAAGCTAAGCTTAGAATATAAACTAGGTGTTTTGCATGGTGTGATGGTTAGAGATCTAGGCTAGAAGATCATTGTTAGTGAGTTTGAATCTCACTGGGTGCTCTATACTTCTGACCTTGTGTCACAATGAAGCTAAGCTTAGAATATAAACTAGTTGTTTTACATGGTGTGATGGTTAGAGATCTAGGCTAGAAGATCATTGTTAGTGAGTTTGATTCTCACTGGGTGCTCAATACTTCTGACCTTGTGTCACAATGAAGCTAAGCTTAGAATATAAACTAGTTGTTTTGCATGGTGTGTGTGTTAGAGATCAAGGCTAGAAGATCCTTGTTAGTGAGTTTGAATCTCACTGGGTGCTCTATACTTCTGACCTTGTGTCACAATGAAACTAAGCTTAGTATATAAACTAGTTGTTTTGCATGGTGTGATGGTTAGAGATCTAGGCTAGCAGATCCTTGTGAGTGAGTTTGATTCTCATGGGGTGCTTCATACTTCTGACCATCTAAATAACTGGGCATCTTGTGTGGTGTGATGGTTAGTGAGCATTGTTAGTAAGTTTGGTTTTCACTGGGTGCCCCATACTTCTGTCAGCAAAATTCAGGAAGTAGATGCAAATGAAAAAAAATTTTTTTAAATCTGACCATGATGCCTCATACTAGTTGAAGCATTTTAGAGGTGAGGTCTTTTGAAATTAAGCCCACAATTTTATGACCATCAGTTGTTGATTACAGTACCCTTAAATGCAAGATAGTGAAGAACTAATCCTCTGGCATTCCAAAATCTTTCAGAAGAGCCACAAGAATTGAAAAACACTATATGCTGAGTATTATACAAACATTTGTTTTATAAATTCTCATTTTATAAACCCTCAGTTGATTAAAAAATAAAATAGCCTAGTTGGTTGGGGCTGTAGAATACACCTACTGCATCTCTGCAGAACGGTAAGACTTCCTGCCAATGGATGTCCTGGATATTAAAGTAAACAATCTGATGGTGAGGCTCCAGTAATGCTTGAGCTTTAGGGAATGTGAAGTACCACTTCATTGCCATTGTTCCCAGGTCTACTCTGGCCAAGAGTGGTAGCACCTGATAAGGTCCTATCTATGGGTCAAATAGAAGTGTTTGACATTTAAACTCAGTACAAACAAATGACTTATGCTAAATTGAATTATTTGAAATAGAACTGTTTGATCATTCATTGTAAACAAATAACTGATGTCTGATTGAATCATTAGCTATATATAGAAATACTAGTAACCACTTCACTGTGCACAAATGAATGAATAGTGTTGTAGAGAATAATTAGTGCTTGATAACCTCTTCACTGCATGAAAACAAATGATTAATATTATATAGAATTATAAGTGTTAGATAGCAATAACTGAAACCATTTCACTGTGAAGAAATTATTGCCATACTAGCATGCAAAGAAACTAGTTCTAACTCATTTAAAAATGAAGTTACTGACAAACTAATCTCTTACATATCATGTAAATCTATTTAAATGTGTGCCAGCCAACAACTAATATTAAATTGTGACTGTTATAGAGTAATACTTGAAACCATTTAACTGTGTACAAACAAAAGATAGTAAATAAAATTATTTCTATTAGATAGCAATACTTGAAACCATTTAACTGTGTACAAATAAAAGTTTAATAGTAAATAAAATTATTTATATTAGATAGCAATACTTGAAACCATTTAACCGTGTACAAACAAAAGATTAATAGTAAATAAAATTATTTGTATTAGATAGCAATACTTGAAACCATTTAACTGTGTACAAATAAAAGTTTAATAGTAAATAAAATTATTTATATTAGATAGCAATACTTGAAACCATTTAACTGTGTGCAAAGAAAATTAGCTCAGGCTCATTTAAAAATATTATCAACAAAATGTGTTAACAAACCATGTATATTTGATATATATGTTTGAAGAGGATTTGGCATTAAATAAACTACAGTGGTCAATATGCGATAAAAGCAAAGCAAACCAAACCAAAAAAACGAAAGTACTTTTGATACACTGTAATTATTTATTTGTCTTTTTGCAAGTTGTTCCTGGATGCTAAATCATCATCATCATCATATCGTGCTGGCAGCACGGATATCCCTGACCCTCTTTCGCCACTCCTCCCTATCGTTCATCGCCCTAGGTAGGTCTTCAGGACAACAACCTGTATCCTCACATAGCTGCTGAATGTACGTTCGTGCTGGTCGTCCTGCTTTTGCGCGGCCGTGTGTGGGGATCCATAAGAGTACATCTCTTATGAGTTCATCTCTGCTTCTCCAGCAATGTCCTGCATGTCTGGTTCGCCTAACTTGAATAGTTTTCGTGATAGGGGGCAGGTGGCCGTACAGTTGGTGTCTTGTTGGGTGTTGCCGCCAGGACTTGTTGAGGATTGCCCGCAGCATTCTTGTGTAATTGCCATCTAGTTTCTTCTCCAGCCGTTTTGTTAGCGTCCATGTAGTGCATCCATATAGCAGTATCGATGTGACCGCTGCCTGGAAGAAACTGCGTTTCATTTTATCGGTTAGGTCTGATTTCCATATAGTCGATAGCCTATTGATAGCTGTCCATGCTTTCGTTAACCTCGTTTCGATGTTCTTTTTCGGTTGATTCGACGCTGCTTCCTAGGTACGTGAATTTGTCTACTAGTTTAAGAGGGGTTCCTTCTAGAGTGGAGATGTCCCCCGTTTGGTTATAGCACATATATTCCGTTTTATGTGCATTAACATGGAGGCCTATGCTTGCTGCTGCTCGTTCCAAACTATGCAGAAGTGTTTCGGCTTGGTCAGGTGTATTTGCCAGTATCGCTATGTCATCGGCGTAGTCGGCGTCGGTAATTGTTGTTGCGGGGTATCTTCTGCTTCTTTTCTTCGTCAGTTCGAAGCCATTCTCTTTGATTTTGTCAATCGATGTTCTAAGTACGTAGTCTAGACAAATGATAAAGAGATACGGAGCCAGCGTGTCTCCTTGTAGTACTCCTGCTACTATGTCGAAGTATTCTGTGTCTCCATCTGGTGATCGTACTTTTACTTTAGTGTTTCTATAGAGAATCGTTATTGCCGCTACGGTTTCTTTAGGTATGCCGTACGCTAGTAGGATTTGTTCCATCTTTCCTCTGTGAATGGAGTCGAAAGCCTTGGTAAAGTCGACAAATATTAATGTCGCTTGTAGGTTCTTTGCCCGTACACCTTCAAGGATTCTGCGGATGGTTAATATTTGTGAGGTCGTAGATCTATTTCTTCGGAAGCCATTTTGGTTTTTTCTAAGTATGTTGTCGATTTTGGGTTCTATTCTGTTTCGTAGTAGGGCATTGTAGATTTTGGCAGCTATGGATGTAAGTGTTATGCCTCGGTAGTTTTTGGCTAATCCGAGGTCCCCCTTTTTAGGGAACGGGAGTATGCATCCCTTCGTCCATCTATCTATCGGATTTTGATTGTATACTGCGTTGCAGTGTCGGAGCAGTATGTCGTCGAATTGTCTGGTCTTCCATACTTCCGGGGGAATTTCGTCCAGTCCTGCAGCTTTTCTATTTTTAATTTTTCTGAGAACCGAGTCGAGTTCTTCTTGTGTGAACGGTCCAAGTTTAATGTCTAATTGTTTGCTAATTATTCTGGTGATTGGTTCAGGCGTTATTTTTGGTGGGTTTCCAAGTAAGTTTTCGAAGTGCTGTTTCCACAGTTTTATTCTTTCTTGTTGGTTTGCTGCTTTAAGTTTTGCTTTGGCCGTGTTCTTTCTTCTGCTCACTTCGTTTATTGTTTGCCAGGCAATTCTAGATTGTCTATCTTCCACCGAGTCTCTAATCTTATCTATCTGATTTTGAATGTATTCTGTCTGTTCCTTTATATATATGCCTGCTAATTGATATTGTGCCGTTTTTAGTTTTAAGGCATTTGTGTTTGTTGGGTTTTTTCGATAGTTTTTGGAGGCTGTTTTCACTAGTGCACGTTTTTCTCTCACCGCTAAAGTTTCCCATGGGACTCTATATTTAGTTTTAATTTTTGTTGGAATGTATTTTGCTGCTGCCTCGAGGTGTGCATTGACGAAATTTTCGTATTCGTCGTTTGGTGTACTTTTTTCCGTCTTTTCTTGTAGTGTTTCGAATCTGTTTCTTAATTCTAATACGTATTTATCTCTTACATCTTTGTTGTTTAATAGGGCCCAGTCATAGTGTTTGGTGGTCGCTGTTCGTTTGTCGTTTTTTCGTAGGCTTAACCGTATTTTCGCCGTGACTATTCGGTGATCGGTGGACACACCCTCAAAAGAGGAGTATGCCTCGCAATTCAATGCACTATTCTTCCATTTCTTGTTTATAAGGACGTAGTCTATCTGAGCTTTAGTATTGTTTGCGTACGTGTATGTCCATAGTTTGCCCTCTCTTTTTTGGTAGTTTGTATTGAGGCATGCTAATCTATTTTCTATCATGAAATCTGTTAGATGTTGCCCATTTCTATTTGACGTGTTGTGGAGGCTGTATTTGTTGTTTCCGTTTTTCCCGATTTGTGCATTCATGTCTCCGCCAATGACTAACATGTTGTGTTTCGGGATGCTACGCACTAATGAGGATAACTCATCGTAGAAGGTGACTATTTCATTTTCTTCACTAACATTGGTGGGGCTGTAGCATGAGACGATTGTTGCTCTGGGGTTTCCGTTAAATGTAGCTACCATCATTCTAGGTTGTATTTTCTCTATGCAATTAAGCGTTTTTAGTGCTCTAGGTCCTATAAGCAAACCTACCCCTCCTACTGCGGCGTTGACAGAGTTTTTCCATGCGGATACAGTGGCGAGCGACCATCCATTGCCAGTTTCGTGATATTTGATATCTTCTGTGTGCGTGTATCTGTGTTCTTGTATGCATATTATGTCTATTTTATGTTCTTCGGCCGATGCGATTAGCTCTGGTAGTTGTCCTATTCTATTTAAGGTTCTTACGTTAAATGTAGCTATTTGTAGTGTTTGTTTGCATTTTAGTAGTTTTGATTGTTTGAGCTCTGTAGCTGATTTTTCGAACACCGAGGCCAGGGCTCCAACCTCAGCAGGACGCGCCCCTTTTTTACCCGCGCGAAGAGCGATGCGGTTTGTGTAAGTGGTTTGAGTGTGGGTCATGGTTATCTTTCGATGGCTGTTTTATTCTCTTCTATAGAAGCCACTCTTATAGAGGAGCAGCAGTAGTTCCCCGATCGAACTGTCGATCCTGAGCGAAAAGTCTTCAGACTCACGTCCAGGACCCATTTGGGTATTGAGTTTGGTCGTCCATTGTTTTATTCAAATACCTTTACGTACATCATGCTGCTTCCCATGTGTACATTTAAAAAAAAAAAAAAAAAAAGGGTGGGGGAATTTGTTTTAAGTTTTAACTTAGTTAAAGTCCAACATTAAGGTACTTTCTTATGACTTTCACTAGTACTGACTTATACTTTTACGAATTTTTAAATTATTCGATAGAAGATATTCAAAAACATTCTGCCTTGTTCGCTGACATGTGGATAGGCTTAATATCAAATTGGCTTTATAGTAGAGTAAGCGTGCCTTTACATTTAAAACGCATAGTTTAAGCATTATTTCACAAGCAAAATACAGCATAACATTTTGTAAAATTCAGCATTTTAAATTGGAATTAAAGACATACTGACCAATATTGACATTTCTTCCACTCGGCTCCTGAGTTCAAAAGCTCTTCTTCGTTTGGATCAATAATACTTGGTATTACTAATCAATCATCATTTAAATTGATTAGATTTTCTGTCTATATGTATACATTTATAAAATAAAAACATTTTTTAAAAAATTACTCATTAACACTTTATTAGAATATTTTTTAACATCTACATGTCTTATATAAGTAAGTAAAGTTGGCGAGCATAGTCAAGGGTGACCCAAAGGCTCCCTTTTAAATAGCTACTATATCAAGGCGTATGGGAGGGCACTAGTCTTTTACCTAGATTGGTTCACTTACCTTTGATATGTACCTTATAATGCTGTGTTAAGCAAGGAGGTATCAAGTACCATATTTTGAGGCTGGTAGGACTAATCCTGGTATTGAACCCCAGTCTCCCAGGCCATTGACAAACAGGCATACATGGTATGGCTATTATCATTGCAGGAAGTGGACTCGGCTATCTGAATTCAAATCCTGATCAAGGCTGTTTCTAATTCACACGATGCTGATACCCTTGGTAAAGGTATGAATACAACTATTTTCCTTCCAGCTATGGGTAAATTGTTGGGCAGATTAGACTCTTTAACCTTGGTAAGGAGAAGGAAAACCAGTTGTAGACCTGGAGAAGGATGGGCGGAGCTTGGCTATTCTTTCAAAGACACAGAACATGAGTAGTGCCTCAACAACCAAACCAAGTTAAGGGATAAATCTATTAAAAATCAAATTCAAAGTGAAAATTGAATCCAATTCAAACAGAAAATTGCCCAGTCAGCTGCTTCTTTGCAGAAGGGTAAGACCCTCCTTCTCCTAATGAGTGTCCTGCATATGACACTAAACAATCTGATGGTGAGGTTCCTGTAATGCTAGAGCTTTGGGGAATGCAGAGTACCCCTTCATTGCCATCACTCCCAGGTCCACTCTGGCTCGGAGTGGTAGCACCTGATAGGGTCCTATCTATGGGTCAAATAGAACTAAACAGTATACTTTTGCAAAACTGAATTGTTTGAACTAGAACTGTTTTGACATTTAACTGTGTGTAAACAAAAAACTATACTTATACTTAGCTGAATTTTTTGTAATTCAATTCAGCATTAAATGACTTGAAAAGGGTTAATATACCGTGAAAATAAACCACCAACCAACCAACCAACCAACCAACCAAACAGAAAAATTCATTTACAAAAACAAAATTGCTCTATGATTGGTTGTAATTAATTTTGGGATTTTTTGCTATGTTTTTCTTTATATTTAACTATTTTTCTAATTATCACAACACATTTTTATATTATTTTTAGATATTTTATATCATTTATAATTTATATATTATCATTATTTATGTATCATATATCAATTATATTATTTTATTCATATTACTATATATTATGCATATTATTTTATATTATTTTTAGATATTTCACATTATTTATATGCAATATATCATTATTGATATATATATTATATTATTTTATATATAAATTATTATTTATATATTGTATAATATTTATGTCATTTTATATTATTTTTTCTTTTAGGTGTATTTTTCTTTCGCTTTAACTCTTTTCTAATTATTATGATACATTTTTATATTATTTTTTGAATTTATTATTATCATTTTATATTCTTTATATATTATCCATATATCATATACTTTTTATGTATAATTTCTATATTATATATCATTTCTATATTTTATATAACTTATTTTATTCTATATTATTTTATATTATCTTTATCTATATTATTGTTTTTAATTTAACTGTATTTTTCTTTACATTTAATTCCTTTCTGATTATTATTATACATTTTCATATTATTTTTATATCGTTTTTATATAATCTTTTAATCATTTTACATCTTATATTATTTATTGGCCTAATGAGTAGAGTGTACGCCAATGGCTGGGGTTCAATCCCAGGTCGAGACAAACCAAAGACTCAAAAAATGGTACTTAATGCTGCCTTGCTTAACACTCAGCATTATAAGGTAAAGATCAAGGGTAAAGTGGAGCAATTTAGGAAATGGAGGAGCACTCTCCCCAACACCTCGGTGTAGTAGCTATTGAAAAGGGAGCCTTCGAGTTACTCTCAACTAAGGTTGCAAACTTATATATTATGTCTTTTTTTAACTTAGTATAAGTCCACAGATGAGTAATTTTTAAAAATCACTGGAGAATCCTTATTTACGGTTCATCACAATCTTAAAGGCATTCCATTCTTAAGCAAACTTAGGTTTTCAAGCACTCTGCAATATTTCCAAAAGTATAGAAAACCTGGTTTTTCATAGTTCAGCTGCAAATTTGGATTCAGATTGATGGTCCTTATAGGATCCACACTTTTTTTTATTTTTAGTTAGATTAGCTAAGAAAACGTAAATCAGAATATTCTAGAAAAAAGGATCCAAACCTTACTTACTTATTTTTAAGCCAATCAGCAAACACATAGAGATTAGAACATTCTCGAAAAAACGAATCTAAGATTTTTCACGGAACCAAAAAATAGGCGCCTCATAATAAAGTAATTTCTACGATTCTGATGGGTTAGATCAGGTCACAAGTTGTGTTTACTTATGCCGCGACCGGCCGATAAACCCTTACCGCGACCTGCTGATAAACCTAAACATATCAAATTACAATTATAATTAGGACGATTATATCCGAGTACGACCGGAACTGACTAAGCCCTTTTTTTCTTGCTAACGACCTTGACAACTAGTTATAGCTAAAAGAAAAGGGAGAATTAAAATTAATAACATTCACAAAACACTTCGGCCAAAAATTACCTGATAAGACTTGAACTAATAGTCGTCGCCAGCCTATAGCAGGTTAGGAAAATACTTTACGGCTACACTCATTTTTTATCAAAGAATTTTATATCCACGCGGCTGGAGCTGTGTGTCACAGCACCTTCGAAATATCCCCGGCTTTTTAGCTGGGCCGTCTGGCATTCGTGCCGGATGGGCGCTCGAAACCAAGAGCAGACTCGGGGCCGAATAGGCCCCTAGCTTCGGCTGGGCAACCTTCGGGTGGGCGAGCTGCACTTTTGTCCCCTTTGTACGGCACTAGACCAAGTGTCTAGTTTAAGCCGTAAACTGGCATACGTGCCCGGACTCACATTTGGGTTCGTGAAACTGCTTGCCTCATCAGGCTCACATTGCACTAAGTGAGCCGATGAGCAGCACAGACAAGCAGGGTTCGAGTCTCGGCTCGTTCCCGACCTTCCCCTCCCCTTTATCCCCACTTTAATCGGCCTTCGGGCTTTTGACCTTGTGTCAAGTCGTGTCTGGTGGGAGGCAGCGACAAATACTACGGCTCCCGGCTTTTTAGCTGGGCCGTCTGGCATTCGTGCCGGATGGGCGCTCGAAACCAAGAGCAGACTCGGGGCCGAATAGGCCCCCAGCTTCGGCTGGGCAACCTTCGGGTGGGCGAGCTGCACTTTTGTCCCCTTTGTACGGCACTAGACCATGCGTCTAGTTTAAGCCGTAAACTGGCATACGTGCCCGGACTCACATTTGGGTTCGTGAAACTGCTTGCCTCATCAGGCTCACATTGCACTAAGTGAGCCGATGAGCAGCACAGACAAGCAGGGTTCGAGTCTCGATTCATTCCCGACATTCCCCTCCCCTTTATCCCCACTTTAATTGGCCTTCGGGCTTTTGACCTTGTGTCAAGTCGTGTCTGGTGGGAGGCAGCGACAAATACTACGGCTCCCGGCTTTTTAGCTGGGCCGTCTGGCATTCGTGCCGGATGGGCGCTCGAAACCAAGAGCAGACTCGGGGCCGAATAGGCCCCCAGCTTCGGCTGGGCAACCTTCGGGTGGGCGAGCTGCACTTTTGTCCCCTTTGTACGGCACTAGACCAAGCGTCTAGTTTAAGCCGTAAACTGGCATACGTGCCCGGACCCACATTTGGGTTCGTGAAACCGCTTGCCTCATCAGGCTCACATTGCACTAAGTGAGCCGATGAGCAGCACTGACAAGCAGGGTTCGAGTCTCGGCTCCTTCCCGACCTTCCCCTCCCCTTTATCCCCACTTTAATTGGCCTTCGGGCTTTTGACCTTGTGTCAAGTCGTGTCTGGTGGGAGGCAGCGACAAATACTACGGCTCCCGGCTTTTTAGCTGGGCCGTCTGGCATTCGTGCCGGATGGGCGCTCGAAACCAAGAGCAGACTCGGGGCCGAATAGGCCCCCAGCTTCGGCTGGGCAACCTTCGGGTGGGCGAGCTGCACTTTTGTCCCCTTTGTACGGCACTAGACCAAGCGTCTAGTTTAAGCCGTAAACTGGCATACGTGCCCGGACTCACATTTGGGTTCGTGAAACTGCTTGCCTCATCAGGCTCACATTGCACTAAGTGAGCCGATGAGCAGCACTGACAAGCAGGGTTCGAGTCTCGGCTCCTTCCCGACCTTCCCCTCCCCTTTATCCCCACTTTAATTGGCCTTCGGGCTTTTGACCTTGTGTCAAGTCGTGTCTGGTGGGAGGCAGCGACAAATACTACGGCTCCCGGCTTTTTAGCTGGGCCGTCTGGCATTCGTGCCGGATGGGCGCTCGAAACCAAGAGCAGACTCGGGGCCGAATAGGCCCCCAGCTTCGGCTGGGCAACCTTCGGGTGGGCGAGCTGCACTTTTGTCCCCTTTGTACGGCACTAGACCAAGCGTCTAGTTTAAGCCGTTTACTGGCATACGTGCCCGGACCCACATTTGGGTTCGTGAAACTGCTTGCCTCATCAGGCTCACATTGCACTAAGTGAGCCGATGAGCAGCACAGACAAGCAGGGTTCGAGTCTCGGCTCCTTCCCGACCTTCCCCCCCCTTTATCCCCACTTTAATTGGCCTTCGGGCTTTTGACCTTGTGTCAAGTCGTGTCTGGTGGGAGGCAGCGACAAATACTACGGCTCCTTTTGCGAAGCTCTTTTGTGTCCTGTGGTGGGGCGCTCTCGACCGGCTGTGGTTGAGTGCTGCACGGTTCGGTCGGGTGTGTTCCACCACGGGATACATCACCTCTGGCCTCAGGGGGCCATCCCCCCAGGCTTTAACCCTCTTCGGAGGGGTTGGGTTTATCGCCCGGCGCCTGAGGCGCCCCGAAAAGGGGAATGCCGACGGGGTCCGAGGCATTTTTGGAACTGCCTATCGCGTTGGGCTACGGCCCTGCGACAGGACCCACCTTAAACACGGCCTTGTGCCATATTCGTACGTTGGTGGGACGTAGGATAAATACAGCGCGCTCCTAGCGAAGCTCATTAAGGAGGAATCCTGCATTCTGTGCGGTCGCATTCACCTTAACTTCCGACGTTGATCCCACTTCTCGTGGTAGATCCCCTTTTTTTTTCCACCTACATAGGTATGCACAAAGATCCTTTTTAGGACCATAAGAGGTCTCTGTCTGCGGGTCAGAGCATCTCTGACTGGTCAGTAATGATCAGTCGAAGTAGACGGCCAGGCGGCAAACACGAAGACGGATTCTAAGACCAACCGGTCTTAACTCTCACTCGGTTCCGATAGTCCGATAAGCTGCGCAGCGCTAATGGCACGGACCAGCCTTTAGCTACGGCTTCACTATCTGCGCAGCGCTAAGATAACGCCCATCTTAGCCTCGGCCTCATGGCCTGTCCGCTCGTTCGCACGGCTTTGGACACGGCAAAGCCTTCGCTCTCGTCCGCTCGCCCGCACGGCTTTGACCCGACAAAGCCTTCGTTCCCGTCAGCTCGCCCGCACGGCTTTGGCCCGACAAAGCCTTCGTTCCCGTCAGCTCGCCCGCACGGCTTTTTACCCGACAAAGCCTTCGCTCTCGTCCGCTCGTTCGCACGGCTTTGACACGGCAAAGCTTTCGTTCCCGTCCGATACGTCCGCACGGCTAGGGGGCCCAGCAAGGCCCTAGCCTTTCCTCGACCTCGACACTCTTGCAAGGTACAACGCAGTCCACGTAACGACTCGCTGTTACGGACTGTTCTACCACTGCAACAACCGGCTCACGTACGACCCGCTGTACGAGCCAGAAACCAGGTCGACGCACCCCCGGTTAATCCAACATATCGTCATAACCGAGGATGTCGATCTACCAAACTCGATGCTCTTGCAAGGTACCACGCAGTCCACGTAACGACTCGCTGTTACGGACTGTCCTACCACTGCAAACACCCGACTCACGTACGACCCGCCGTACGAGTCACCAACCCGATCGACACACCCTTGGTTAACCACAACATACCGTCACAACCAGGGATATCGATCTACCAACCTCGACCGACCATCTAGCTGTACTCAACGACCAGCACCGACCATCTAGCTGTACTCAACGACCAGCACCGACCATCTAGCTGAACTCAACGACTCGACCGACCTCAGCTTACCAGCACCGACCATCTAGCTGTACTCAACGACCAGCACCGACCATCTAGCTGTACCCAACGACCAGCACCGACCATCTAGCTGAACTCAACGACTCGACCGACCTCAGCTTACCAGCATCCAACATCTAGCTGTACTCAACGACTCGACCTACGCCAGCGACCCTCGTCGAACGCCCAGCTGCGAACACATACAACCGCCACGGACATTTACATTCACGATTGTAAATACGACGAAATAAATTGTCATTTGTAATCATCATAATCTCACCTTTGTTCCTTCATATTGCTTTGGCTGTTCCTCATTCACATAAATTCATTTGCGGGGTCGGCATATTTATAAGCCCCGCAACACTTATAAGTCCGTACATTTGAACTTTAGTTGACCCAAAATAAAATCTACCCGCATAAACTAAAAATATCTTAATTCGATCCACTCAAAGAGTATAAGGACCAAGAATTTTTTAGTTCAATGGAGAGGAAGCGACATATAGGCGGACATAGACGACACGAATATGACGCGCTCAAATACATCAACACGCCAACTGTGGGCTTGAATGACCAATTGATTAAGTGACTTAGACATACACATATCCGCACACATACATATTCTAGGCAAAAAATATTCTTGCTTTGACATACAAACACACACCTCTATACATAGCACAAATTTATGAACATTACTACCTTTTAATTGGTTATTTATCCAGTTGTGATAAAGTAAAATTGTTTGTTTTTTAACATTCTTGTTTTTATCAATTTTCTTTTGTCTACGTTTGTTTGTACAAATTGTGTTGTAATATTGGAACTGTCACACGAATTTACATATTAGAGAAATACACCATTCCTCCACATCTTTTTCATTTAAATCACATAATATTCAGCAAAGATTTTACTTTCATACACTTAATAAAACCTAAAACACAAGTTTAAATGACAGTTTAGAAAAAAGTATAGGATACACATTTTTTCTAGTCTTAAAATAAGCAATAAAAACATACTTAAGAACATTCTAGAAATTTAGGATCAAAACCGTATTAGCATTTAAATTACATTTTTATATTTTTCAACCAATCAGCTAAAAACATAGAATAGAACATTCTAGAAAATTAGGATCGGAAGTGACCAAACAGAAAATATTTAGGATCGAAAATAAAATAGTAAAATACAAATCTGATTGGTCAATAAATGTCGACGCGCCAAAATTCTAGGACGATTCTTTGATCCATCTGTAGGATATAAATAACACAGAGTTAGGGAGCCATATACACAAGATACAAGCTTACACACAAACAAAGACACAAACAAAGACACAAACAAAGACACAAGCCACTAAGCCAGTAGCCGATACTATGTCCAACCAATTCCTTTCCTTCCTCAACTAAAGTTCATGACCTCTTTTCAAATGGCCGAGAATGACATTCAAAAGAAAAACCCGACAAACCTTCTTTCATCAACGCGACACGCTGTCGCCACAATCATAAAAACTTAATGTAAGTAAGAACGACTTATTTACGGACTCCGTTAACATGAACATACACCCATCTTTAAACAAATTTATTTTCCTTTTGTCAAATTTTATTTTCCAAAAGGCCATTTACACATCATGTATTTTATTTGTTTTCATATTCTGTTATATGCTTATTAAATTGTTTGTTGTTTAATGTTCGTTGTGTTCTATTCCATTTCTTTTGCGCGATTGTAAAGTTTTGTGTTGTATTTATGGTGGGAATAATTTAGAGAGCAATCTACTGAAATAACCAAATTACATACTCCCCCCACAAAAGACAAAAGCTAATTGGCCTGTTAGCTGTCCAGTTCAAAACATAGCAGCTAAAGATTTTGGTGGGGTTGTGGGAAAGTTCATATTGGAATGCAAGTTTTATACCTCAAAAATGGATAGGGAAAGCTGTTAAACGTTCGGTCGTTTTATAGAGATATACACTAGTTCTCCAAGTGTTTTCTTATTTTTTTATTCATTAATTTAAAACCTCCCACCACTACCTTTCCTCCCTCTATCACACCATCCTACACGAAATTCCCAAGTCATTCCATTCCTACATTAACTTAAGTTTTCAAACACGCGGCAATATTCCCAAAAATATTAAAAAATCTTTTACCTGGTTTTTCATTGTTCAGCTAAAAAAATGGATTCAGATTAATAGTCTTTTTGAAAAATGAAAAATAGGAAAACTGCAGAGCTTGGTGAAATACCCCAGAAGCATGGAAGACAAGGAAATTCGATAACAAACTGCTCTGATGCTGCAACGCCGTATATAGCCAGAGCACAATAGATAGATGGACAAACGGATCCATCATCCTTTTTTTCAAGAACAGTGACCTTGGAATAACCAAGAACTACCAAGGTATAACCCTTACTTCCATAGCAGCCAAGACCTACAATGCTCTGCTACGCAACTGCATAGAACCTAAAACACAGAAAATATTTTGGTAGAACCAAAAGGGGATGACGCATGCGTAAAGAAAAAAAGTCCTCCTCTTGATAAAGGGGAACAGGCATTCTTTCTCTTTCAGGCAGTGACCAGCGTTTTGATAACATCGTTGCTTTCTGGTGTCTGGGCACCATGCATACGTCTTTGGACGTAGCGTTGGTTAGCCCCTTTCACCCAGTAGCAGCTCTCTCTCGGTCAGCATTATGCTGAAATATACAAGACCCACAACTGAACTATAAACTAACCCTTACCGGACTTTGACAAACTTCCAAAAGAAAACTAACCCTTATGGAAGCCCGAAATACCAAATGAGGACACATACATACATACATACATAAAAACGATTAAACGTATTTTTGACACCTTAAATGGGGGATTCAATCATTTCAATGTATTCAGGAAAAACTCCCTCATCCATGGAATGGTTGTTGAACCCAGTAAATAAAGGAAAGTATAAAAGAAACGTCTTCGTCTCTTATCTGTTGCTGTCTTTTCTTTTGTATAGTTCTTTTTGGGACTTTCTTGGGCAAGGCATTACACCGACTAACCAATGTTGGGGTAAAATAATATAACCAAAATATGGAGTCATATATCTAAGGGCAATACAGCCTTGCCTTTTGCCTATGACCTTCAAGTCTCAAACCCCACAAAGGTTCGCTCGCCGGATTGAGACACAGACTACTTTGACATCTTAGCAGGTGTGCTGTAAGGAGATTCATTAGCCCCATACCTATTTATTACCTACCTAGACTATGGGCTTCACATTGACAAAAGAAAGAAGCAGTAGACACCCCGCACAGATTATTATGGACGCGGACTACGCCAATTACATAGCGCTTATGGCAAATACTCCCGCTCAAGCCGAATATCAGCTACGTAGTTTGGAACAGGCAGCAGGTGGTATAGGCCTCCATATGAATGCAGACAAAGCAGAATACATGTGCTTTAATCTCAGAGGCGACATAGCCACACTAAATGGTGGTCTTCTGAAACTAGTGAACAAGTTCACCTACCTAGGAAGCAGAGTCTCATCAACTGAAAATGACATCAACACGCGACTAGCAAAGGCATGGACAACTATCGATAGGCTATCGATAATATGGAAGTCAGACCTGTCCAATAAAATAAAACGTAGTTTTTTTCTAAGTAGTGGTCGTATCAATACTGCTATATGGATGCACCACGTGGACGCTAACTGAACATATGAAGAAAAAGCTTGACGGCAATAACACAACAACGCTCTGAGCTGTATTGAACAAGTTCTGGAGGCAAGACCCCACAAAACAGTAGCTGTATGGCCCCCTACCACCCATCACAAAAACCGTATAAATTAGACGAACCAGATATGCAGGACACTGCTAGAGAAGTAAAAACGAACTCAGAAGCCATGTACTCCAGTGGACTCACTCACATGGACGAGTAAAGGTTGGACTCTCAGTTAGAACCTATCTACAGCAGCTCCATGCTGATACTGGATGTAGCCTGGAAGACTTGCCAGGAGCGATGGATTATAGAGATACATGGCGAGAGAGGGCTTGAGAAGTCCGTTGTTAGCAGCACAACATCATGATGATGATGATGATGATGATTATGCCTATATTATTCATATATCATATATTATTTATATATTATCATATATCCTTTATATATCATATATTATTTATAAATAATCTATATATTATTTACATATTACTTATTATTTATATCTTATTCACATATATTTTTTCTATTATTTTCTATTATTTATATATTATATTATTTATATATTATTATTCTTATTTCTATTTCTATTATTCTTTTATTTTAGCTGTATTTTCTTTACATTTAACTCTTTTTTAATTATTATAATACATTTTTATTCTATTTTAAAGATTATTTTATATTATCTATATATTATACATTATTCATTTATATTATTTTATTTACATTATCTTTTTATTTTGGTGTATTCTTCTTTACATTAAACCCTTTTCTGATTATACTACATTTTTATATTATTGTAAAAAATATCATTTAATATTGATTAATATTATTTTATATTATTCCTACATTAGATTTTCTAAAATAAACTATTTCTTCTCTATTATTTTGTTCTATAAATTAGAAAACAATTTACATTCGTCTCTTTTCATAAAGTGAAGATATTGAATATTTCATACAAGAAAAAGATGTATTTTCTCCAAATTTCATCCTCCTCATTTGAAGAGTTTGTTGTACATTTATCAAAATGCTTTCATAACTAACAAGCAGCTAAAAAACAAACAAACAAAAAGTGTTTTAATCAGTTATTTCTAATTGGTCAGAAAATACCTTATCACAGAACCCAGAAAATACACTAATATCATAAAAGCTTCTTTAAAGCTATAAAACTTTATTATTGAAATTTTTAAATAAGTTATTTTTTAAGATCCTCTTACGATGCTCCCAATCATAGCTTATAGATTAGAATTTCTTTATGATAACCTTTTCAGTTATGTTTTTTTCTAGCAGTCACAATTATAAGCAACAATTCTTACAGGCTTATAAGCAATGACAACTAAGAACTACTGTCCTCTGCTCTACTAATTGAGGTATTGTGAGATTCACAAATAAGAAGAACAAGTTTGTGTCTAAAGGTACACTATTGGATACCTATTTCAGAGTTTACTTATGTAGAAGGTTATATTGTGTTTTTAGGTTTAATTTCCATTTTTATAGTGGTATCTTTAGTTTGTTTTTATTTGTGGTTGCATGTTCTCATAAGTAGGAAGGTCGCCATTTATAGCGATGGGGATTACATTATTATTATTATTATTATTATTGTTGGGTTTTTGGTTTAAAGTTTTAGTTGGTTTTGCTGGTATTACTTTGGTTGTGTTGGTATTTCATTGGTAGTGATCTCCTCACTAGATGTTGATGGAAAATAAAGGTAGTGGAGAAGAACGAAGATGTTATGTTTTAAAGGAAGGTTTAATGGCAGCAAGAAGTAAAGAGTTTTACGCTGGTATGCTGCGAGCCTTGTAGTAAAGAAAGAAGGTAGGAAGTTGTTAGAGTGTATCATCTAATTTGTTTTTAACTAGAATCCCTTGGTCTAGAAGAATAGACCCAAGGGATCCATAAACTAGATGGCTCTCCTCATAATGGTTGATGAGGCTACTACTATTTGGGAACAGATGAATAGACGTCTGTTCCCTTTGGGGATTTCTGAGTGAGAGAGAGATTCGCTGGCTTTCTTCAATTTTTGCTGCTGCTAGGAAATATGGTTCTGGCTGAATAGGACAGGTCATCCTGATTGGGTGAAAATGTTCGGTGACTCTAACAGTCAAATTAAATTACACGCCAAACAAAAATTTAAGTTTCTCTCTGCTACACTTAATACATTACATATCTACTTCTGAACTGATAATCGAGTCCAGTGTTTCTCAACCTTTTTAAAATCAAGGTGCACTTATATACTAATTAAAGCTCTGGGCAAACTTTGTATGTCAATAAGATAAAATCCAAGAAAAGATAACTTTGACACAACTTGTTGTATGAAGTGAAGTTCAACAAAAAAATTTAAATACTTTATTCTGAATCAAGAAAAAAAAAACATCTATGGGAAGTTAGGGTTAGGGTTAATTTACCTCCTCTTTTGCAGTATTCTTCTGAAGCTCGCACTGTCGATGTTACATTGAGCTGGTTCAGGGTTTCATCCTTTTGAGAGAAACTGAGAATGATTACTACTTGAGTTATACACAGGCAGATATATCAATATCTATTTCTGATTGGTTAGTGTGATGGGCAGTGGCCATCTAATAGTTCGGGCTTTGCTGTGTTTTTTCTTTTTTTTTTTTCTTTGAAGTTCCAAACATCAGTTGGTGTAGCAGGTTCGTGGTATGTATGTCTGGGTCCAATCAACCCAGATGAGGTCAGCAAAAAGAAGGTGTCTGATGTTGAAAGACTGAAACCCCTAAGGATCTTTTGCGATACATCACTGAGGAAGTATACCACAGCATCATTATGCATCTCATACCAAATCAAGAAGAGAATTAAAATGAAAATATCTTTAAAAATACAGATTATATAATATAAGAAAAATTATAAATTACAATTTCATTAAGTTGGGGTGCACATGGCTTCATTTTAGGACACACCTATAGTCTAGTTCTCCTTGTTCTTTCATCTTCTTTCCTTGTGCCTTCTCTTGTCACTATTTTTGTCCTTGTTTGTCATTCTGCTATGTCATTGCTGTACCTTAACATTCTTATTTCTTTGTTGCTTGGATAACAAATAATGCAGACACAATGTTTTCATGTCCATGTTACTTTATTATCAACAATATTTCTCCATCAGTCTCTGTGACCTTGCAGGGAATTAGTGAGAGCAAAGATGGAACTATCAAACACTCCTTTTTTGTCATTTTCTTACTCAATAAGTCAACCTTAAAAACTATTTTACCAGTATCTTCTGATCACATGACTTCTTAATCCAATCACTGCCACGGATTCAAACAAGCCCTGGGATCACAATATATCACTTAAACTAAATAACACTATGGTGTTTTTCCACACCGTTTAATACTTACAGCTTATTCAACTAACCAACACTTCATGTCAATAATGTATTTTGCAGATCTATAACATAACAGTGCCAGGATATAAATTACACAGTTTCAACAAAATTCATGGAGAGGAATCCCCCATAGCGTAATGGCTAAAATGTTGGAAGTGAGTGAGTTCAAACTCCAGTTGCACTGTTAAGATTAATACACTTTGGAAAGACGTGTGATGTGGGAGAGTTCCTCAAACACTGTGACAAGGGAGACTACTCCGTTTAGTCTTCCATCAGTATAAACCCTCTTATACTCCCAGTTATGGGTTAAATAGTATCATTGTGGTACCGCCACAAGGATGGCTTTGGTATTATATAACCCACAAAGGCTGACATACCATTAAACAAAGAAACCAAACCAAACCTGAATTCATGAACAGTTAAATGCACAGAAATTCAAAATTCACAACATTTTTTTCCATTTCAGAAAATTAAGAAGCAGTAAGTAAAGTTGGTGACCTTAGTCAAGGGTGATCTGAAGTTTACCTTTTCAATAGCTACTACACTGAGGTGTAGGGGAGGACACTACTCCATTTCCTGGAATGCTCCATTTCACCCTTAATCTGTGCCTTATAATGATGAGTGTTAAGCAAAGTGGCATCAAGTACCATTTTTTGAGTCTTTGGTATGACACGACCTGGTATTGAACCCTGGTCTCCCAGACCATGGCAAACACTCTACTCATTATTGTCAAAAAATTCATGATGTCAGCTGCTGGGCAGCAGATTTAAACTTGATCGATCTATAAGAAAGCTGTGAGGTCCTTTTTTTTGAAAATGCAAGAATTACCTCCCAACCATTTCTGTAACTTTTTTGGAGGCCCAGCGTATTGAGGCTGTAAGCTTGTTTAACGTAAGCCTAAATTCTTTACTATTCACATCCCTATGGCATTTTTAGCCCCAGATAAGCAACAATATTAATAAAATCTGTTATGTTTTTCATGACAGTTCATAAACTAGGATAAAGATGTGTAATTTTGTGCTACAACCAGAAATAAGGATACCCTCTCTTAAATTTAGGCTTCAACTCTTTATTAGTTTTATAATCAACCAATTATTCCTTATATTCCATTTCTGTTTCTTCAGTACTTAAAAGATAGCTATAAAACCCAATCTAGAATCTTCTTAAGGCTCCTGCAGATTGTGAGACCCTAACCTATTGTTTGTTTAGCTGATGTCTAAATATTTTGTTGTGCTTTTTCTTTATTTGTCAGTTGTGACCGGACCATTGGCCTTATGAGTAGAGTGTTTGCCAATGGTCTGGGAGACCAGGGTTCAATCCCAAGTTGAGTCATACCAAAGACTCAAAAAATGGTACTTGGTGTGGCCTTGCTTAACACTCAGCATTATAAGGTAAGGAGCAAGGGTAAAGTTGAGCAATCCAGGGAATAGAGGTAGCACCCTCCCCTACACCTCGGTGTAGTAGCTATTGAAAAGGTAACCTTCAGGTCACCCTCGACTAAGGTCGCCAACTTTTTCTTACTTTTCATAATTTGTTTTTTTTTTCAAATCACTAATTACTCGGGCTATTAAACTATGACAGTAATGAAATAGTATGGACTGATGGCCCAAGTCGGTTATAATATGAAAAAAAGAAGAAAAGAAGGTAAAAATAAGATAAAAGAAAATTCTAGTTATAATGAATAGTTATAATAAACATATATATATATATATATACAACCCCCCACATATATAGATGTATTATGATTAAAATTTTAACCGGACTTTGGCATAATGGTTAGAGTGTTCGCCAATTGCCCGGGAGACCTTGGTTCAATCCCAGGTCAAGTCATACCAAAGGCTTTAAAAATAGTACTTGATGCCTCCTTGCTTAACACTCAGTATTATAAGGTAAGGATCAAGTGTAAAGTGGAGAAATCCTGGGAAAGGAGTAGCGCCCTTCCCTACACCTTGGTGTTGTAGCTATCAAAAAGGGAGTCTTCGGGTCACCCTCGACTATGGTCGCGAACTTTACTTATGATAAAAATTTAATGCTAAAAGTGGCTCATTAAATCTTTACAGTGCTCAACATACTATACACACAAAACCATAAAATACTAAAGGAACCTTTTCACCCAGAGCTTCTTCTCTATCTTGCACAAGGCCATGTGCAAGGAACATTTGGCCATTCTTGAAGCAATCGCAATCATGCTATTTTGTCCTAGCCTATGTAGACAGAGAAGACAATTCTATACACTTGTCTATTTGGGGAGTCTTGTGGAAATTTGGAGAATTGAAGGGTTTTTGGAGGGTTTTTTTACCTCCTCTCTAAGTTTTTATAAATTAAAACTACCCCACTTGTTCTTGTATTTCACTATTTTATTTGGTTTCAGCTGTTGCTGGGAGTGTCCTCATGGGGTAATGGTTAAAGCAATGGACTGCAGAATCATAATAAGTGAGTTTGAACTCCAGTTGCGCTATTACATTCACTTTCAGATGAATACCCCTGGGAAAGATATGAATCCTCTCAGCTACAGGTTAAATAGTACCGCCTCTGTTCTTCAAGGAGGATGGCTTTGGCATTAAATAACCTACAAAGGTTAATATGCCATTAAACAAAGAAACCAAACCAAACCAAACCAAACCGGTTATTGCTATTGAAAAAGCACCAGACAAAAGGGTCCCTTTTGTGTTTTATTGTTTTAAACCATTTAATAAAATGATTCCCCTTATCAAATCAATAATATGATTCTATGCCAAAAATTTGTTTATAATCTATCTATCTATCTATCTATCTATCTATCTATCTATCTATCTATCTATATAAACACTTGTGCCATACTCTGCTTTTCTGATATGCAACAAATACTGTGATAGATATTGCCTATCAACTCTTGGGAAGAGTCATTAATATTTCAAATATTGTTTGGACAATTTAACCTCTGCATTTTTGATGTTGTTAGAATTTTTCACTAGACTGGTTAAAACATTTCAACAATAACATTAAAAAACACAAAGAAATTAAATTATCCATAGATATTTGATTAGGATGAAAAAAATATCTAGAGAGAGAGAGAGAGAGAGAGAGAGAGAGAGAGAGAGGGAGAGAGAGAAAGAGAGAGAGAGAGAGAATCAAACTTGCTATAAAAGTTATAGTAATATACAGAGCTCATTATGATCACAGATATTCTCTATTAACCCTTTTTCATCCTAATGGCTTATGTACTTCACAAGAAAATATCTATTGATAATAACAGATGTTAAATAATCACATTTATTTCTTACATAATAACACTGCTGAGACTCTAAAAAAAGATTTGCAGGATTTAAAAACATTGGATTTCAAGAGTAGTGTTTATTGATAGTTTCATGAACTTTTTTAAATTAAAAGATTGTTTGTGAATGAATTGAATGTTTAAAAAGCATTAATTTTGCATCTGAAATTAGAATATAAATTTTTGTCTAAATTCTGATGGTATGAAAATTGGACAAAAGTTCTAATCTTTGGTGTTACATTGGCTGTCATATCCCTCTCTCAGCCTTCTTCATATTTTTTTAGTTGGTAACCTTCTGAGAATTTTGAATGAAAATCTTTATTCAATCCATGGGAGTAAATTTTTCTCATTCCTATAAAATAAAAAAAAAAAATACCACTGTGGATTAAATAAGAAATTTGATTTCAAATACTAAGGTTATAAAGTATGATGGATGCCTGAAGAAGCTTTCATTATTGTCTGTTAAATGGGAAAATATGTGAAACTGACAGTTATGAATTATATGTCTAAATTTTAATATCACACTACCATGCAATATATATATATATATATATATATATATATATATATATATATATCAACTCCTTGACGTAAGAAGGATGTGCAATAAGGGTTAATTTTCAAGCGGCCTTTAACTGGCTTAATTTCTGAGTTTTCCTTCTCCTAGATTTGTTGCCATAACAAGGTTAAAGAGCTCAGTCTTCCATAATATCTACTTATAGCTGGAGTTGAAATATTTTGATTCATACTATTCCTAAGTGCTCTATTGCTATACAAACAGCCTTAGATTGTCGTGTTCCTTTTTCTGTGACGGTAACCATCACACAAGAAGGACACACACACACACACACACACACACACACACAAGGGTTGTTCAAATAGCTCTAAGCCTCATCCAGAAAGAAAAGTATAGCTTTGTATGTTTGTTGTAGCAACACACTATTACTTCTTATAAAACTAGAAAAGTCTTAATTTATCTAGTTTTATATGTAGCGCTAGTATATTGCCACAATGTAAATATAAATGTTCTTTCTGGGTGAGGTTTAGAACTTTTTGAACGACTCATATATATATATATATATATATATATATATTTCCTCTTTTAAATTCACATATTTAATACTTGTCAATATCTTTTAGTTTCTTTCAAAAGAGAAAATGATAAAAATATATTTTATTTTTTTCATCTTTATTATCAGTAATATAACTTACATTTCTCTTTTTTCGCAAACCAAGAACATTAAATATTAATACAAGAAAAGATGTAATTTCCCAAAATTTTATCCCCTTCAAATGCCACACAAGATTTTTTTTTTTTTACTTTTATCAAAATACTTTCATAGCTAACAAGCAGCTTTAAAAAAAAAGTATCAATCAGTTATTTTTAATTAGTCAGAAAATGATTCATCCCAGGACCTAGAAAATAAATTTATATCATAATTGAATAGGAAAAATCCTTTTTGGATTTTCAAATAGTCAATTAAGGAAAATGTTAGGAAAATGTTTGTGAATAATTAATCATTATAAATTATCAAGGACAGCTAACCTTGTGTTGCATTAAACATGGCACCACAGAATAGTAAATAGCACACAATTTTCTAAGCTTTCTTGTTTACACCCAGGCATATTTAATTCCAGACAAATAACAACTAAGGAATACTTCCCAAATATGTAAGTTTCTCACAAACTTTCATATCTCTTTGGAATATCTTTTTGATTACAATTTTACATCATAAGTTTTTCATATCTCTTTGACCACAATTTTCCATTGTAAGCATTTATATTTGTTCATATAACATCTCATAATTATGTAACAGCTTTCAGGATTAAAAATTTATAACATTTGAATTTTTATTCAGTCAGCTCGATGGGAACTACACAAGGATGCTATGTACTGTTTTGAATAAATCCTGGAAAAAGCCCTCTACAAAACAGCAGCTGTACGGCCACTTACCTCCCATCTCACAAACTATCCAAGTAAAATGAGCAAGACATGCTGGGCACAGCTGGAGAAAACAGGACAAACTCAAAAGTGATTTTTTTTTCTCTGGACTCCTACATATGAACAGAGTAGTGTTGGCCAACTGGCAAAAACTTAAATTCATCAGCTCTGTGCAGACATATAGGAATTACAAAAAGGCTGATAGGGATAAATGGCAAGATAGAGTCAAAGGAATCTGTGCTGTCAGCATACCTTGAGGATGATGATGATGATGATGCTGTTTGTTAACAGGAAATATCAAGATTTCCTTCTTTATTTGAAAACAAAGAAAAATCATCAAAAATGGCAATTTTGTTTTTATGAAAGCAATAAATATTTCCTTTCTAATAGAAGAAGAAGAATCAAAAGATATGGTATATGTTATCAGTAAGGGTTAAACATCTTCAAGTGACACAAAACAGTGGTATCGGGATACCAGTATGGATCACAACAAAACTGCTAAACTTTTACAGAATTGTTTGTCCTCCCAGACCACCATGATGGTACAGAAATTAAATCCCATATTTTTCAATCAATTGTAGATCTACAAATGCCAAAACACACTTACAAAATATTAATAAATCAATAGCAAACAATGGAATTCTCACTCTGATTCAAACACCATTTGAATTCTCTGACATAAAAACAAAATTAAACTAATCAAAAGGCTTTTTGATTGTTAGAGAAATTCGCCCAAAATATCATTGGAATGTTGTAGCTTGTACCCCATATGGTTTTGTTGTTCTAATCAGAAACCTCCAAAATTACATAATGCTTCGAGCAGATTTCTATATCAAAACTGTATGTATGTATTCACCAACCCCTCTGCACAAGCAGGATGCAACACAGGGTCAATTTTTTTGTAGAATTTAACAGATTTGAATTCAGAGATTTTCTTTTCCTAGATTGGTTGCCATATCAAGATTAAAGAGCCCAGTCTTCCCTACTAGTTACTGTGGCTGGACGGAGAATAGTCGTATTAATACCTTTCTCAAGGGTTTTAGCACTATGTGAAATGCAAAGAGCCTTGTCCCAGGTCTGAACTTGGGTCATTGGGTCCATTTCTTATGACAATATCCATTACACCTTGAGCATCTCTGTATATAAGTAAAATTTTTTACTGCCAGGCAGAACCAGTAAAACAGTATATACGGTTCAACTTTCCCTTTTCCTGCTTGGCAAAACCAATGTCACTCACACACATCTTGACCACATCAGCAGCAGTCATATTCCTGCCTGACAAACAAATGTCACTAGAAGCATACAACTTGACCATATCATCAGCAGTCAAAGAAAAAGCCACACATACCCTTGCATACAAAACTGTAGCATCAACATCAAGTCAGTTTTCACATTTCAATGAAGAACTTTTTCTTAACAACAACTAAAATCCAAACCAACACTTCTCTTCATTTTCAAGACAAATTTCTTACATAGTTTTAAGTGATGGTATATATATAGATATTATTATTGACCTCATCTCTACCTTTCTTTGGTGATAGACATAAAAAGGATTTCTTCCAAGCTTTGGCTGTGTCAGTACTGCTGGATGGATGCACCACCTAAACATAAATGAAACCCATGGAGAAGAGGCTGGATTGGTACTACACAAGAATGCAACAAAAGAGCAGTTGTATGGCCACCTATCTCCCATCACACAACCCCCCTCAAGATGGATAAGACACATGGGGTACTGCTGATGAAGTAAGGATGAACTCATAAGCAATGTCCTCTTATGAACTCCTAAATACAGATATGTTGGCTGACGAGCAAGGACTTACACTCATCAGCTCTGTGTGGACACTAGATGCAGTCTAGAAGACCTACCATGAGCAATGGATGATTGGGGAGAGTCAGAGAATCTGTGATGTTTTGTGTTGTAGTTGATTTACTCATTTGTTTGCATGCTGTTAAAGGGTTTCAAGTATTGCTATGTAATACAAACAATTCAATTTAACATCTGCAATTTGTTTTCACACAGTTAAATTGTTAAACAGTTCTATTTGAGCCATAGATGGGACCCTATCATTACTACCACTCCGGATCTGAGTGGACCTGGGAGTAATGGCAATGAAAGGGGTCTTCCACCTTCCTCAAAGCTCCATCTCCATATTGAAGAAGAAAAGATGTTTTATGTATTTGATGATTGCTTACTGCAATAAATCAAGTTATTATAATAATAATAATGATAATAATAATAATAATAATAATAAATCAAGTAATAACTCAAGTAAAAATAATAATAATAATAGTAATAAATCAAGTAATAACTCAAGTAATAATAATAATAATAATAATAGTAATAAATCAAGTAATGACTCAAGTAATAATAATAATAATAATAATAATAATAATAATAAGTAAGTACAGTAACCTAATCAGCAGAAGGAGTAGAATATGCCAACTGCATTGCTGCAGAGGAGGAAGTCCCCCTCCCCAACCAGTGTGCTGGGTATGACACAAAACTGCATCTGATGCTAAGGCTCCTGTCCTGGAGATTTGGGGAATGTGGAGTGCCCCTTCATTGTCATTACTTTTAAATCCATTCTGACCCAGAGTGGTAGTACTTGTTAGAGTCTCATCTATGGATCAAAAAGAACTATTTAATCAGTTACTACACTTGAAACCCATTAACTGTGTGCAAACAAGTGATTAACACTAAATAGAATTATTAGTGTTCGGTAGCAAAGTATGAAACCATTTAACTGTGTGCAAACAAATGATTGATATTAAAAGCAGCAGTTGTACGGCCACTTACCCCCTATCATGAAAACTATCGAAGTTAGACAAACCAGGCATGCAGGACACTGCTGGAGAAGTAGGGATGAACTCATAAGTGACATACTCCAGTGGACCCCTTCACATGGACGAGCAAAAGCAGGACAACCAGCTAGAACCTATATACAACAGCTCTGTGCTGATACAGGATGTAGCCTTGAAGACCCACCGGAAGCAATGGATGATAAAGAAGGGTGGTGTAAGAGGGTCAGGGAGATCAATGCTGGTGGTGTGACATGATCCTATTTACCCAACCCCTCCGCTCGGGCAAGATATGACACAAGGTCAATTTTTAAGCGGAGTTTAACAGGTTTGAATTCAGAGTTTTCCTTCTCCTAGACTAGTTGCCTCACCAAGGCTGAAGAACCTAGTCTGTCCTACTATTTACCCATAGCTGGAGGGAGAATAATTGGATTCATACCTTTTCCAAGGGTATTAGTGCTATGTGAAATGCAATCAGTCTCGTCCAGGATTTGAACTCGAGTCGCCGTGTCCATTTCCTACGATGATAACAATTACACCACGGGCACATGATGATGATTAGATAGCAATATTTGAAACCATTTAACTATGTGCAAACAAATGATCACCGGCTTGTTTAAAAATAATGCTACCTACAAATCATATATTATAATAAAGATATAATATATGAACAGGATTTGGCATTAATTAACTTACTAAAACTGATATGCCAAACCAGTAAGTACAATGTAAAAATTTGACATCCTTTTTCCAGCAGTATACTATATGTGTAATGGTTCCTATTCCACATATGTCACCAAATCTAAAAATAGAAAAAGACCCATCTGTATAGCAATACTATTAGTTCCTTTGAAGGGAACATAACAAGTCATATAAAAAGAAGGAGGGAGGTTATAGTTCTTGGCTTGGAAATCAGAATTGGTGAACAAAATTTGAATTCCAGCCAAATCTGCTGTCTCTTGGGAAAGGCATGAATCTGTTGCTCCCATGTACTGTCCCATCAACATAGACAGAAACAGGCAATTTGATACTTATCAAATTTTATTTTACCTCTTCATGTAGGGCTAGCAAAAAATGATTACTTGCATTGTAAAATTTGACTGAGTTCAACTATATATACGATTTCTTTGATGAGGAAACCCAATCATAGATTTTAAGGGTAGAGTTTTTAGCATATAAAACAAACACCAATTCTTATTTAATGGCATATCACTCTTTGTGACTTATTTAAGGCCAAGGCCATCCTTGTAAAAGAATAGTAAATGTGCTATTTAACCAATAGCTAAGAGAATAAGAGGGTTCATGCCTTTCCAAAGGGTAGGAGTCTGAAAGAGAACTCCAGTGTGACTGGAGTGTAGACTTACTATGATGTCATTGCCCAGTATATTAGTCACTATGCATTAGAGACTCCTCCTTCACCTTTAGAGAAGTTTCTAAATTTTCTCAAAGCTACTGGTGAGGTCTATTGATTAGAAAAGAAAATAATTATTGTAGGCTAGCATCGTTCCTATAAAAATCTATAATATTTATAGAGTAAGACATGAATATATTTGTCCAAATGTTACATCCTGTTATCACCTCAGATAAATAATGAACCATTCCATTTTGAAAGAAAGAAAGAAAGAAAGAAAGAAAGAAAAAAAGAAAAATAGAAAGTGAGGAATAGAAAACCCTATAATAAATCATATATTTATTGTTTGCTTTAATAGAATGGAAGGAGGAAAGAAGAAAAGAAAGAAGAGTGGAAGGAAGGGAAGATAGCGAAGAAATGGAAAGGAGAGACAGTGAGAGAGAAATGAGTAAAAGAAATAAATGATGAACGCTTACTTTAAAAACTTATTTTGGAAGTTGATTTTTTAACAAAAACATGAGATGATATTTCATAAAAAAATAGAATCTTCTAAAAGTCAACAAATTATTCAGTTTTCATACAACTTTTAGTACTTATTCATTAAAAGATGAAAATAAACTGAACATTAAATTCAAACTGGCCTAATAACCCTTTATTTATTTATTTGCAAAGATGCAAGTAATGAGTAAGAATAAATAAATAACAATATTATTAAGAATAATTAACATAAAAATAATAATAGAAGTATATGTGCTTTAAAGGGGGTATTTTTAAAAATTTAATAAAGTTTTCTTTGCAAATTTAGTTGTAAATTGGTGTATCAATATTAGAAAACTTATTGAAAGAAATATTTCCATGGGCATTTCTTAAGATAGTAGTATGTATTATTTATATATATTCATAAATATATAATTTCATTATAGCATTCTTTATACATTATTTAAATATATCATATATTTTCAAGACGGCATCATTTATATATTGTTTATACATTATGTATATTTATAAATATCATATACTATCATGAGAGTATTATTTATATAGTATTCCCATAGACATGATGGTTAGAGTGTTTGCCAAAGGTCAGGGGTTCAATCCCAGGTTGAGTTATACCAAAGACTAAAAAAAAAGGTACTTGATGCCTCCTTGCTTAACACTCAGCCTTATTAGGTGTGGATCAAGGGTAAGTAGAGCAATTCAAGGAAAGGAATAGTTCCTTCCCTGACATCTCACTGTAGTAGCTATTGAAAAGGGAGCTTTTAGGTTGCCCTTGTTAATGGTTGGCCAACTTATATATTTTCCTAATAGTGTTATTTATATATTATTTATCTATTATCTATATATGTTTATAAATATGGTATATTTTCATGATAGCATCATTTGTATATCATTTATTTATATATCTATATATACTATATATTTTCATGATAGTATTATATTTATATTATTTATATATATCTTTATGCATTATATATTCTCATGAGAGTATAATTCATATACTTTTTATATATTATTCATTATTTATGTATCGATAGACAACTGACTAGAATCAGAGCATAGCTTTTCAGCCTTCAGACTTTGATTCAAGTGTTCTATCTCATCTTTCTCTGTAGGACATATAAAAATATATAATAGAATCATAGAAAAATATAAAGTCAAAAAATAAATTTATAAAATTATAATCATTTTAATATACTTATAAAGATTAGAACTGACAAAATTTGAAGCTTTATAAGTATATGAATCAGATACTTATTGTCTGCTTCAATGGGATGGAAGAAGAAAGGAAGAAAAGAAGTGGAAAATAGAGAGAGAAAGAAAGACATTGAAGAGAGAGAAAGAAATGAAAGAGAGAGAAAGAGGAAGAAAGAAATAGGTAAAATAAAGAAATGAAGAATGCTTGTTTAGAAAACTTATTTTAGAAGTTGATTTTTAGACAAAAAAGTGATGTAATATTTCTTAAAATACTGTAACCTTTCAAAAGTTAACAATTAATTTACTTTTTATTCAATTTTGGATACTTATTCATAAACGGCTTGGAACAATTCTTCTAAGCTGTAGCCATGTCAGTACTTTTGTATGGCTGCACCACAAAACACTTGGAGAAAAAAGCTGGATGCTGAGGACTCTTTTGAAAAAATCCTGAAAGTAGCACCCCTAAAACAGCAACTGTACAGCCACTTACCTCCCATCTCATAAACCATCTTAGTATGATCAATGAGAAATGCTGGGAAGAGAAGAAGAGACAAACTCATAAGCAAAATTCTCCTGTGGATCTCTAAACATAGACACACCAGTGTTGGCTGACTAGCGAAAAATTACACGCATCAGCTTTGTGCAGACACTGGATACAGTCGAGAGGATCTGCCCGGAGTGATGAATGATAGGGACGGATGGCAAGAGAGAATCAAGTTAATCTGTGCTGTCGGCATGACATAATGATTATGATTCATCAATAGATAAAAATAAACTGAACATTAAATCAAAATCTTAATCATCAGTGTTGTGTACAGTTGGTATAAATTTCTCTATCGAATTATTCTGGCAAGTATTAGGTTAAAATGAATATTATCTACACTGATAGTTTCTTAGGTTAGGAGAGAGATTATAAGGGTTTTTTCTAATCTGTTTTTTATCATTTGAATTATTGGATAAACCACAAATTTCCAAAGTTTTTGTATTGATAATTGTTGAACGATATATATATATATATATATATATATATATCGTTCAAACAATTATCAATAATGAGCTCTCTATCAAAGGAAGTAATGGTTGCCACTAGCGTAAGGCAAGGCTCTTTGAATAAATTGAGCTCTCGGAAGCTGTTAAGCAGATATATGTAAGCAAAAACAAATGTGATACAGCAGCGTTTAATATTTCTTCACTTATGCTGGTTTCCTTGAAGCTGTGTGATAGAATCTTGGATTGGTGTTTGAGTCAGCTGGGTTTCAATCCCTGCTTAGAGAATCTAGCATGTCTAGCCACACTAAAGAGTTGTGATACAACAAAACAGTCTTGTCTGTGGATGACTACACATATATATATATATATATATATATATATATATATATATATATATATATATATATATATATGTAGTTAGGCAGCAGTCCTTCATTTTAGCATATTTGATTAAACAATAAAGACACATTTTTCTATATAATTTTATTAGGATCCTTTCAAGTTTCCCTACAAGTGTTTTGGTTTTAGGTTGGAGTTGGTAGATGAATTTACTGAAATTGTCCTGAGCACTTTCAGACCCTTCATAGGCCATCATCAGAGGTTGTTTGAAAGGGTAAAGATTGTTTCTTTTTTAAATATTTTTTATAACACTGTAAAAATTACATAAACATATAGCTGGATTAAACTGAAACACTAATGATATCCAACGAATTTAAAACAGAATGCTACCAATGGAATAGAATATTTATCAAAAGAAGGTCCGAAAGTGCTTGGGGCAATTTTGGTAAATTCATCTAGCAATTCCAAGCCAAAACCAAAACACTTGTCAGAAAACTTGAAAGGATCCTAATAAAATTATATAGACAAAATGTGTCTTTATTATTTAATCAAATATATATATATATATATATATATATATATATATATATATATATATATATACATTGCAACATCTTAATTCTTTTGTAAACCAATCAAAATATACTATTCAAAATGTATATAAAAAGAAATAATTCAATTTAAAATACATTATTGATAAAAAGAGAAAAAAAAAGATAAGATTTGTCTATTTTTTGTATTTGTGGTTTTGATATTAATCTTTGTTCCCCATTTTCTAAATTTTGAAGCGGAAAACTAAGCTTTTTTCAGTGTATTATCAACCTGGTCTCACTGATAATGTGTAATGAAACTTGGTGATGAGACAGATAAATACATAAAGTCAAATTGTCATATATATATATATATATATATATATATATACTTTTTTTTTTGAAACAATATATATATATATATATTGTTTCAAAAAATTTGATATCATTTGGGATGTACAGGGTGTTTCAGAAAAATCAATATCATTTTGTATTCTAATAACTAAAGACCAATTTTGGTCCATATGATGTCAAATTTTAACAGCAAATGTAAAAACAACTCAAAATTCTGTTTAATGTTTAAATGCTTTTTTCTTTTCCAATGAAAGGTATTTCTATAGCTGAAAAAAAAAACTTAAAATATTACATATAGAATTTTTAGTTATTTCAACACATGCTGTTAAAATTTGTGATCATTTAAATGTGAATTGGTTTAGTTATAAAATTATAAAGTCATATTAACTTTTCTAAAACACCTTGCATAAATAGACCACAAACTTCAAGTTGAACTTCAGGTCTAATAAATGTTTTCATAATTTACACTTTAAATAAAGATTTACAAGAATGCGTCTTAGGAGCAAGGTGTAAATAAAAAAAGTTTAGTTCAATTGCAAATATTTCAATATAAATCAAAGATGAACTATTAATACTTACACAAGTTGAGAACCTGAGATTACCTCCATTACCTGAAAAATAACTCTTACAACCACACATCCTAATATAAAAGAAAAATATACCAAGATAAATCTCCTCCTTTTCATTCAGCATGCAGTAGAAGTAAGGACCTATTCTTGTACTGATAGGACATCTGTCAATGGTGTACCTCATAGTACATGAAACCCACACAATTTGACACAAAACACAAGTGTTCACATACAATTCTAGACAAACACAAACACACAACAAACAAAGGAACATTTGTGAATATGTATTTCTATTAACTACTTTTCAGTATATTCACGTACATATGGACAAGTAAATGAACTTTCCTTCATACACACATCTTCCCTCTTTTATATTCTCCATTCCTGTTTTTGTATCTTCTTCCTTATTAACTTTATGCACCAATAAACTGCTCTAAGTTCCAAGATTTGCCAATGTATTTCATTCTTCAAGCAACATTCTACTCTACAATAATCCCTCGATAAAAATAGTCACTTTCAATGTTCCTAGGTTTGTCATAACCACCACAAGGTCTTAAAAAAAATATAGGATTTACTCATAATGACAGTACGAATGGTGACAATTTCATATTCGGCTATGGGGAACAAGGCAACTTCATTCTCCAACAAATAATTCAGCTGTAAAAAACCTAGTTTGCTTATTTCTTTGTAAGAAGTAAAAAATTACATTCTCCACACATAATATTTGTCTAGAATTGGTGTCTGTGTGTTCAAGAATGAAAAGAAATGTATGCAACAGAGTATAACATTACAAATCATTGTGAACTTTATGGAAATCTATTTTTGCACTTAAATGAAATCAAAAGAACAGACAACATTATTAAAAACAAATTTTCTTTAAAAAACCCAGCTTAGGTTAATTTTATAATGTATTTCAGTTATTTTTTGTTTTGCAATATTATGTTTTTTTTCATTTTTTTTTTTTTTAAGTCAGGGTTGAGTTTGTTAAATTAGACTTAAAACTAAGGCAGTGTTCCCTATTGTATACAACACTGTATGGATATTTCTTTGAATCCCTACAAGGATAAAATGTAATACAAAGTCAGTTTAAGGTGGAGATACTGCACAGGAATCAAGACTTCCATGGGGCAGTGGCCAAAATTGCTTAGTTTCATTGCCCCTTCATTGGTACCTAAAAACTCAGCCCTTACCCCTTTTAGATGAAGGGGTAGGTACTGTCTAGGGAGAACTAAGCTGATAATTTTACTCATCCCCACAATATGACATCTATTTTATTGTGCTTATTTCTTGAAATTTGTGGACACCAGTTTTAAACTAGCAATATTTATTCAATTTCACTTTTAATATATTCCTTCCAGCTGAAAACTTTGAGCCCACCAAATTTAAAATCAACTGTGAACGGCTAACTCAGATAATAAATCTAAGGAAAAGATTGAATGTCAGCAAAACTTTTAAAGCAAAACAGTACCACTAGAAAAAACATTTACAAATAAATAAATAAATAAAATAACTGCAAAAACAAGACAAAAGGAAATACAGATAACATTGTGAAGAAGTTTAAATTATAGAAAAATCATGTCATTTAAATAGATAGCATCATCCCATAAGATGTTTATGGGGGTGGTCATTTCTAAATTTCCATATTGGGGATCATTGCTGTTTGAAAAAGGGGGATAGGTCAGAAAAAGGAGATTATTCCTTACTGTCAAAATCAAATCATACACATTTTGTGTGGGCAAATATTTTCATGGTTTGGATTTTTAAAAAGTCATAGATAGGCTGGGAAGATAAAAGAAAGAATTAAACAATTGTCTCCCAGTAATTGTTTTTGTTACTAATTAACTTATAATTGGATATCACTGATGAGTATCTTTAAAAATTTTTTTCAATATTCGTAGTTTAGTTATAATTTAGGTTACCATATCCCTACCTTCTGTGAAATATTCCAACTGCATGCATACCAGGCCTTTACTGTGAATAGCCTTGCTATGATTACATATATACTGTAGGTCTAAATACACAAATGCTAATAACTGTGTTAGATGTATTAATAATAGTACTCACATACATTTATATAAAAACCAAAGCATATTATTTGATAATGCTGATAGCAACAAACTAAATTAGAATATTAATGGCTGTTACAGAATTAGATCTAATTTAATTATCATAATGAGCTTATATATGTCCAATTCATGATATAAACTTCTGTTTACAAGAATGGCTGTATTCATATTTTAGATGCCATCAATAATATTAGTTGTTTTAAAATATTTGTACTATTCTTAAATTGTATATATATTATTTTTGGAAGGTTTCCATGCTAGTTGATTAATTATTAAAGAAAAGGTGAAAATGTTTCCCTGGAATAGATATTACATTCAAGTAAATTATCTGTTCTGATAGCTTCTTAGATAAGTGGAGATATGATAAAGCTTTCAGAATTTAAAAAAATTGATGTATTTATCATTCATGAACCTCCTTATCCCCCAACTAGCTATAGATTAAATAGTATCATTGCTGTTCTTTAACAAGGATGGCTTTGGTATTAAATAACCCTTGAAGGTTGATATGCTATTTAAAAAAGAGTCTAAACAATCATTTATCATTTAAATCATGGGATAGACAACAGATTTCCAAATTTTTAAGTTGGTGACACTTGTTTTTCTTATCTTTTGGTAACATCTTTTTTTTTTGTGGGGGAAATTTGAAAATTTGACGGACACCAGAACCTATACATTATTTCAGCTTCTTAAATGATAAACTAAAAAAAAAAATTTTTTTAAGAACAATAGTTTCTTTTAGATGTCTGTAACACTTTGGAATTTGATTTTTACTATCTCACTATTTTTAAAATTCTATTTCATATCATATTGTAGATATACATTGTCGAATACATTTTCCCACTGTAGAAAATAAGCATGCTAAAAAGAAAGAGAATAGAATTTCAGTGAAAGAGGACACATATCTGATATTAATGGACCAAAGTAATTTTTGTAATATAAATAACCATATCATCATAGAACAGAACCTATTACGTTCATTTTTGGATGAATACTCTAGGCAAAGGCATGAATTATCTTATCCCTTCAGCTATATATGAGAACTCAACTGATTTCCATGCTAAAAAGTGTTAATTTTTTAGCAAAAAAAAATAGGCTCCAAAAGCAGTAATTTTTGTATTTATTGATTAATTGGCAAATTCACACGAGTTTTAAATTTCAAGATCCTTCACAGACAACAATATTTAACTTGGTGTGAAAAATTGGAAGGATCAAAACCCAAAATAATTAAAAATTTCTATTCATTCCAAGAATTTGCAATTTTATTGTTGAGCCAATTAGAATAATAGATAAATCATCCACTTTTTTTTATTTAATTTTTAACCGACAAAAAAAATAAATATTTATTTCTTCATTTATTCAAGTTAAGAAATAGAAGTTTCATCGGTAAGTAATGAATTATTACTTACTCAAAAGGGGGTGTACTCTTGGTGTAATGGTTAAAGCAATGGACTGCAGAATCATAGTAAGCGAGTTTGTACCCCAGTCGCGCTATTACGTTCCCTTTCGGGCAAATACCCATGGGAAAGGTAAGAACCCCCACCCTTATCCTCCCAACTATGGGTTAAATAGTACCACTACTGTTCTTCTTAGAGAAGTGCTTTGGCATTAAATAACCTACAAAGGTTTATATGCCATTAAACAAAGAAACCAAAGCAAACTTACTCAAAAACCTTTTGGTTTATTTCTTTTGAGTAAAAATCGACATTCTTTTCTTTCAAGAATGCATTTAATTTCAACTCTAATCAATTTTTTTTTTAATTCAATGAATGTTTGTTTACATTTTTATTTGCATAAAAAATATTCATCTGTCTCCTTCTGATATAATATCAGCGGCAGACACATATACGTTAAGGTATAAATACATTTTCTTTCTCCTATAGTGACAAACTTATACAAGGATTTTTTTACACACAAAATATGTCTCTTTATTTTAATCTAACAATTACTGCTATACTTCATTGCATGAATCCTAACTATATTCATTAAAATATCTACACTCTGACTAATTTTATCTTTGCTTGCAAGAAAAGATTTTATACTTTTATTAATGCAGCAGACTTTTTCCTCAATTTAAAGGAATAAATTTAAAAAAATAATAGATCAGATTTTTATTCAATCATTTTACCTTGTTTTCTGTTACATATAAGTTAAATAGCATCACTACTGTTGTTCTGTAAGGTTAGCTTTGACATTAAATAATAACAAAGGTTGATATGCTATTAAACAAAGAAACCAAATAGAAAATGTTTTTTACATGAATGCTTTTGTAAATCTTGTTAACATAGCATAAAAATATCATTTATATAAATAATGTAATTAGTATTTTCATATGTACTGTTAATGAATTAAAATATAATAGCATTCCAAATTTAGTTAAAAATTAATGATATCCCTATAATTTACTCATATACTAGATAGTGACTCTCAAAAGAGACTAAGCGACAACAAGTCTCTTTAGCTCTCCTGTACTCTTCTCAATATTCTTGCTGATCTCAGTAAAACTATGGTCTGAATGACCTCAATCCTTTCTCAGATATCCAGATTTTATAATTATCATTATCATTATTATTATCATCAAAAATCAATATTAATATTATTATTAATAATCATTAATATCATTACTATATTACTGGGCCATTAGCCTAATGAGTAGAGAGTTTGTCAATGTTCCGGGAGACCAGGGTTCAATCCCAGGTCGAGTCATACCAAAGACTCAAAAAATGGTACTTGATGCCGCCTTGCTTTGCACTCAGCACTATAAGGTGAGGATCAAGTGTAAATTGGAGCAATCCAAGGAATGGAGTAGCACTTTCCCCTACACCTCGGTGTAGTAGCTATTGAAAAGGGAGCCTTCGGGCCACCCTTGACTAAGGTCACCAACTTTACTTTACTTACTTATTAATCTTAAATCAATTCAAAAATATAGGGTGTTCTTGAAAAATTGATATCATTTTGCAATCTAATAACGTGACCAAAAATTTTATGCCTAATATTTTATGTTTTTTTTTTCACTGATAGAAATTCCATTCACTAGAAAAGAAAAGATGTTTAAACATTAAACATAAAATTTTGAGTTATTTTTACATATGCTGTTAAAATATAAGATCATTTGAACAAAAATCATTCAAGTTTTTAGATTATTTTTTTTTCTTTCTTAGACGGCAAAGTCCTGGCGGCAACAGCCCACAAGACACCAACTGTACGGCCACCTGCCTCCTATCACGAAAACTATTCAAGTTAGACGAACCAGACATGCAGGACACTGCTGGAGAAGCAGGGACTAACTCATAAGAGATGTACTCTTATGGACCCCCACACATGGCCGTGCAAAAGCAGGACGACCAGCACGAACATACATTCAGCAGCTATGTGAGGATACGGGATGTTGTCCTGAAGACCTGCCTAGGGCGATGAACGATAGGGAGGAGTGGCGAGAGAGGGTCAGGGATATCCGTGCTACCAGCGCGACGACATGACATGATTAGATTATGTAACAGTATCAATTTTTCTGAAATAACTTGTACATCTTAAATGATATCAATTTTTTTGAAACCCCTGTAAGTAGTTGGTGACACTAGTCAAGGGCTACTTGAAAGCTCCCCTTTCAATAGCTACTACACTGAGGTGTAGGGGAGGGTGCTACTCCTTTCCCTAGATTGTTCCACTTTACCCTTGAGTGTTAAGCAAGGAGGTATCAAGTACCACTTTTTGAGTCTTTGGTATGATTTGACCAGAGATTGAACCTTGGTCTCCTGGGCCATCGGCAAACACTTTACCACTAAGCCAATGGGCCGGTTACTGTAAGCAACATCTAAATAACTGCATATAAAATCACTGATATTTATTTTTATCATACTTAAAATACTAAAATTATCCAAATTTGCTGAAAATATAATACGAGGCAAAAAAGAGGCATTTTTGCTGATATGGTACTGTTTGAAGACTGACCACTAAATAAATAAGATATGAGAAAAATCAAGAAAACACATAATTATTATTATACTAGATACAATGAGAATTCTTGCCATCTACAAATATATATATATATATATATATATATATATATATATATTGGGATTGATGATTAATGTCAATGAGAGAGTTAAGTTTCATTTTTCTATCCTTTTAGCTATTGTACCAATTGATCACCAGTCTGTACAGCACACCAGGATCAAGGATAGTAAAAATGAGCGTCAAGTTCCAAAAGAACATTTGAAAAGAATAATACTATTATACAATAGATTGTTAATCTTTGATTTTTAATGCAATATAATGGTGGGGTTTAGAATATGCTGCCTGTAATCCCTGCAGTAAGACATTAACAGCATCTTGAGGTCTGAGGAGTGTGAAGTACCCCTTCATAAATATTTCCCCCACGTTCACTCTGACCTAGAGTGGTAGTACCTGTTAGGGTACTCATCTATTGGTGAAATAGATCTGTTTAAAAAAATTTTGTATTCAACAGGACTGTGTACAAAACAAAGAAAAAAATCTTAAGAAACAACTACAAAAAAATATAAATATGAATGCACAATGAATGCGATTCCCTAACTTCTAGGTGTAAAATAAGTTTAAACAGGCTTTCATGTCATTAAAATCAATCAATCAATCAATCAACAAAAGCTACATCACCATATTGTATGAGATGACATGTTTAGCTGAAGATGTTCCAAGATTCCATTTGCAATTTAGAAATAGAACTTAGAAATTAAACTGTGTCAAAATAAAATCCTAACTCTAAATTTATAGATGATTTATGACAAGAAGGATAAAATACTAAGTTCTAATATTTTTCTAATATTTTCTCTATATTGATAAATTCTTATATTATCTAAATCCTCTTTGATAAATCGCTTTTTATCAGTTGAAATATGTCTGAAGTGGGTCTCTTTGTTTGATTACTTTCATCTGAACAGCAACATTTGCTTCAACCTCTTTGTAAGAAATAAACAATTTTCTTTTACAACTACTTTCCAACGCACATTGCTTTAATTGTACTAAGTTTAACTGTGCGCAACCAATAAATAGCAATACTTGAAACCATTAAACAGTGTACAAATAGAACTATTAGGATTAGATAGCAATACTTGAAATCATTTAACTGTATGCAAACCAATGAGCTCTCATTTAAAAACAATGTTACCAATAAACTATTCCCTTACAAATTATATATATATATATATATATATATATATATATATATATATATATATATATATGATTAATAACCCACATAGGTTGATATGCCATAAAAACCAACCAAATGAAACCTTGTAATTTCTATTTTTTCTTGTTTCATATAATCCAGCAGAATGATTCAATATGGTGTAATTGTTAGTAAGCAACTTTGATAAACCATTTATCACATAATGTCTTCATTCTTTACTGTTGGTAAAACTTAGAATATGCAAATTGTATCCTCAGCAGATGTGTAGAACCCCCCACACACACACACGCACATACACATATGCAAAAAAAGGGTCTCCTGGGTATGGCACTACACTACATCTGATGGTGGGGCTCCAGTTTTGGAGATCTGGGGAGTGTGGAGCACCACCCAATTGCCATTACTTCCAGGTTCTTTCTGACCGAGACTGGTAGCTCTTGTTCAAGCCCTATCTATGGTTCATATAGATCTGTTTAAAAATTATTTGTATTTGATAAAAAAAAAATGTCTAAAGAAACAACTCCACAAAAAATGTAAATCTGAACATACAATGAACACAATTTCCAAACCTCAAGACATATTATTATCCAAGATGGGTTGACATGCCAGTAAGATCAATCAATTGATCAATCAATCATTTTTTATGAAATGTTTCATATTTTTAACCTTATGCCATATTAAGCTAAGCTCAGTATATACGCATTGAATACAACATTGTGTGGGCTAATTAATTCTGACATGTATTTTCTTTCATAGTTTAATTTTAGAGGGTTTTTTTTATAATTACAACTTACTCATAATTTATTCAAGGGTGAGAAACAACATGTATGTGAGATAAAAACAAAGGATGAGCAACAAGTGAGACATGAATTTATGTTCCTGGTGGGAGCTTACAAGATTGAAAGATCTTCGGTTGACTTAAGTTCTTCATAACAAATCTAATTAACTTAGAAAGTCTTAGAAAACTCATTTTGCAGATTGGGTTGCCTACAACTTGTTTTCACAGCAACAAAGTTTAAAGATAAGTTATCTAGAAGAGTTTTTTTTAAGCACCATATATAATCTGTAAACTTTTCATTTATTTATTGAAACTTATGCTGGGCGAGCAAAGCTGAATTTATAAGCAATGTTCTCCTATAAACTCCTAAACATGGATACACCAGTGCTAGCAGACCAGTAAAGACTTACATATATCAGCTCTGTGCAGACACTAGATGCTATCTAGAGGACCTGCCAGGAGTGATGGACAATAGAGACAGATGGCAAGGGAGAGAATCAAGGGACTCCATGCTATCAGCATGACTTAGTCATGTGACCAAGTTATACAATTTATAATTTTCACTTTATATCAAAGTGTTAAGAGACACTCATCACTATTAGCTTAAAATTGGAAATTCACCTAAAATATTTCAAAGAAGAGTAATAGTTTCCAATAATTCCTTAATTAAAATTCATAAAAATGACAATTTTAATGTTGTTCAGTGTCTATTACTCAAAATTTGAAGGTGCCTGTGGTGTAATGGTTATCGTTGTAGGAATTGGACACGGTGATACGAGTTCAAATCCTGGACGAGACTAATTGCAATTCACATAGCACTAATACCCTTGGGAAAGGTATGAATCCAATTATTCTCCCTCCAGCTATGGGCAAATAGTAGGGCAGACTAGGTGTTTCAGCCTTGGTGAGGCAACTAGTCTAGGAGAAGGAAAACTCTGAATTCAAACCTGTGAAACTCGGCTTAAAAAATTGACCTTGTGTCATATCCTGCCCGAGTGGAGGGGTTGGTAAATATAATTACTCAAAATTTGAAAGAGTAAAAAATACTTAGAAAACAAAAATTTCATTGTAAAGGAATCTGTCTAGTTTAGTGCTTCTCAAACAATCTGATGTGGCCTAAGTTGGTGACCATAGTTGAGGGTGACCCGAAGGCTCCCTTTTTGATAGCTACTACACCAAGGTGTAGGGGAGGGCACTACTCCTTTCCCTGGATTGCTCCACTTTACCCTTGATCTGTACATTATAATGCTGAGTGTTAAGCAAGGAGGCATCAAGTACCATTTTTTGAGTCTTTTGTATGACTCAACCAGAGATTGAACTCAGGTCTCCCGGGTCATTGGCAAACACTCTAACCATCATGCCAATGTTCAATATACTGGTTGAATATTTATCCAATGTGCCACAGACCAGTATCAGCAGGATATTTTTCTAATGTGCCATGGACCAGTACTATATTTGTGCCATAATATTATTTGATTTTTGATCAAGTTCCAAATATTTCTATCTGTTGTATCACAGCATACGAAAAGAATAATATTCAACAATATAGAAAAATTTTATGTATTTTCATTATGTTATATATATCATGATAATGTGAAACTAGAAATTTGCTATGTAGTGGCAGTCAGTGACTTGCACTAGTATGTATACCAATACTTTCAGCAGAACTGGTCTACTCCATTGTCATTTGGATATAGGAGGAAGTTAATATTTGCTAGATGAAGCAACTTTCAGCATAAACTGTTAATAAAAAAAACTCAGAGTTCAGGAAGCCGGCTATCATTTAAAAAAAAATAATAGAAAAGCAACAATAAAAATAAAAAAGACAAACTAGAAATGAAATAAAAAACAGACAGCACATTGATATGAATATTTTTTTATGGCTTGACAAAAAAAATGCAGCATTTTTTTTACAATCATTTTCAATTTTTTGTTTTCTTTCAATATTGGTTTCATTCTACAAAAAACATCTTGTTAACATATTTAGATTATTATTATTATTATTATTGTTGTTGTTATTATCATCATTATTATTATTAATAATATTCTTTCTCTATTATAGAAGGCAGAGAGTCAATAGTTTTTTTTTCTTTTTTTTAGAAAAATTTTTTTTGTTTGTTTGTACAAGGAATGCTTGTGGCTGAGTGATGAAAATTGTTGGTTCTTGCTTGAACTTGAACCCTGGAGTTAAGCAACATTGAGCCTGTTCAGCATTTGGATGGGAAGGGGAAGGAGCAACCATTTATGAATAAATACCAGGTGCTTGTAAGCTTTAAAAAAATAAAAAAAAAAAGAAAAGAAAAGAAAGAAAGAAATTTGCCTGCTCTTGGACAACAGCAGGTAACAAGCCTGGAAAAAAGAGTACAAAGAAATAGTGATTTTTATGTGTATGTGTGTGTGTGTGAGAGAGAGAGAGAAAGAGAGAGAGAGAGCATGTGTTCCAGTTCACAACAGCAAATAAAACAAAGATTGGAATAGATGAAGGCAGAAAAACACCATAATGGAATTATTTCATAGAAGTTTGATTATTTCACTTTGTGCACTTTTGAACATAGAGTGAATTTAACGATCAATTTTTCTAGTAGATATGTTTTGTTAAAAACAACAAACAAGTTATATCTATTAATTTTTTATCTTTATTTTTAGATAAGCTTTTCCTATTGGAAAATGAGATGTTTAATACAGGATCAAAAGTGTTTAACAACAGTCCAAAGTTCATAGAAGTATTAATTTGTATACTTTTTACTGATATCAGTCATTGTTAAG
>OY757905.1:113724213-113739213 GCA_963585895.1 Sepioteuthis lessoniana | reverse complement strand
AAAACATCCAGTAATAAATCTACTGGTTAAACAAGTAATCATATCACTGTAGTTCTGAAATTTGTTTCATTAACTCTAGAAAAAAAAATCATTGCAAAAGTAAAGAATATTTTCTACACACACCACTTTTTCAGTTGCTCATCAGCTTTTTAGTCCCATGCAAGCTATGAAAAAAATTAGAGGGAACATTGCTTATAACTTTATTTCCAGAAAAAAAATGTATCCAAGATAAAAAGTTAGGATTTATCATTTTGAATTAATTCTTATTTATCATGTTAAAAAAAAGCAGAAAAAAAAAACAAACTCAAAACATGAAGGAAACCAAACAAAACAACAAAAAACTGAATGAAACAAAAACATTTCACAATTTTTGATTAGATGTTTTTTGTGCTTAAAAAAAAAAAATGATGCAAGTTATATTTTGTCTGATTTCCGGAAATAAAAATCCGAAATCAGAACCAATCCCAGATCTTTTGTTCATTCTGTTTGCTTGACTACTGTGAATTATGATAAAGATTCTAAAGGCAGTGCTTACATTAGAAAATTGAAGGTTGGATTGTTATAGGATAAGACAGCCAGATGCATGTTTGTTTGTCTGTTATTGGTCAGCAGTTGGAAGGAAATGGACAAACCAGAAAAGAGTTTAATACAAAGGAAAAAAAAATCCACATTATGATTCAGACATTTTCATTTTTTGAAATCATTTTGATCATTGTCAAAGTGACATCAGAAACAAAATGCAAGGCTGCAAAATAGTTGTTCTTTTTTGTGGGGAGATGGTTCACAATGGGAATGAATAGTGGAGGACAAATGATTTTGTTTTGTAAGAGGAGTAGTAGTCAGTTACTAAGCTTAGCCAGGAGTATAGGGCATCCAGTGAGAATTGAAATCACTAATACCCCCCCAAAAAAACAACAAAATTCTGAAATTTGTAAAGTAATAAGAATCAATGAGAAATTTTTATTTACCTAAATATCTTTTAAATATCTCAATTTATTTACCTTTTGAGTTTAATGGAAACATTTTAAAAAAATGTATATTTAAGTTTAATAACACTTAAACTAGTTTAGCTTTTTTAACCCTTACACCACAATTAGTAAGAAGAATTACTGAAAAGAGGTGGAGAAAGTAGTTGGACATTGAGAAAGGGAGAAAGAAAAATTGATATCAGAAAGAGAGAAGACAAAACAAAATACAACAGATAAAAAGGTTTAAAAAGAGATTTAGGAAGAGAAAATATCAGCAAAATGAATAGAGAGGCTGATTTAAACATATACAAGGAAAGAGACAAAGAAAAGAAAACAGAAGAAAAATACTAAAAATAAAAGTGGGAAATGGGGAAGTGACAGGAAAGAAGAGAAGGAAAAAAAAGCAGAACATATAACAGATAAATCTTAAATGGAAAATGGAATTGTGGGTAAAATAATTTTCACCAATCAATGAGTTCTTTCAAGAAAACCAATCTTTTAGAATAGTAAATTTCCTAAAATCAAATGGACAGTTTACAAAAAGATAAACCACTGATATCAAAAAGATATTTTTAAGATTCCAACCTACTCATGTCATATCACTACACTATAAGGATAATTTGTATAATTTTCTACCCAGAGGAAATTATGATGATTAATAAAACACTATCTTTGATCCTTAACAGAATGCACAGACACTACACTCTTATCCTATAAAGATGTGCCAATTTATGCATAAATGCCTTTATGTAGGTGCTGCAATATATATGCATACACAGATCCATATTGATATTATTTTTATCATGTTCCACCCAGGAGGAATTTATAAGCATACACAGATCCATATTGATATTATTTTCATCATGTTCTACCCAGGAGGAATTTATATGTATACACAGATCCATATTGATATAATTATGTTGTACACAGGAAGAATTATAACGATTAGTATATCTTTTTATTCATCTGGTTGAATTTTTCCTAATATATAGGTAATAAGACACTCATTTCAGATATTAGTAAATTTGATCCCTTTAAAGTCAAAATATGATCAATAAATACAAAATGGAATTTTTATACATAAAATCCCACAGTATTTACAAGTAAATTAAACAATTTAAAAAAAAGGAAAACAGTTGGAGGTTTAGAATGTTTGTTTTGTCTCTAGGCAGGATTTTTTTGGGAAATTTTTATGTGAATTCCACCCTCCATACCTGAAGTTTCTAATACATCACATCATTGAAATATCTTGTTAGCCGCTCCTGGACAATCACTGTCTTCATTTTAATCTACAAATTGTCTTGAATCACTATATGATTCAGTGCCAGAATAAGAAAACTTGGAACAAAGAAATTTCTCTTGATATTGCTTCTCAGTTGTTCCAAGATTAATTTCTCACAAGATATCTCATCAGCTGGTTCCAAAGCAAAGAATGAAATGGTAAACTGAAAAGAATTTTTGCTTTCAAATTTTTTAAATATCCAGAAACAGCATTTGATCTTTTAAAGAGAAATATCCTACCACAGAAAACTTATTACTTCCCGCGATAATAAAACATTTTGTAACATGATATAATCCTTCAATCTGGGTAAGAAGCATGCCACCATCTAAACCACTGAAAGCGCCCTTCCATGGCTTTAGTGAAAGACATAAAAATGACACCCACCACCTAAGAACCTGATATCCAGATGATTTCTCACAAAAACAGTCTAAAAGAAAAATGTCATTAAAATTTTTCATTTGTTTTTAGTATGCATCAATTAGAATTGGATTAAGTTATCAAATAAAAAGTTTAAACTTTAGATTTTTGTTGTAAATATAATAAAAATTTGAATGTGGTCTTATTAGGAGACAATTTGAATGTCGCCTATAAAAATGAAAACATTTCGCCACCTTTGATTGATTTTTGGACAGGTTAAGTCAAAATAATTTTCAAAGTCAATCTTTCTTTTTGAAATACAATTTATAAAGCAATTAGACATGATATTTATGAAGTTGATGAATTCAAAATAAGGCAAACTCTGAGGATGTTATTCTTACAGACCCCCATAAATTAATAAGAGATTCTTGAGTGCAAAATAGTTTGTGGGGGGAATATTCTTAAGGGAAAGAAAAAATATATATGCCCTCAAAGCTAAGAAACATAGCTGCAAATCTTGGAAAGTTCAACACTTCTATTCACTGTACTTCTTTTTTTTCCTTATTAATTAACAAAACATGTTTGTTGAACAGAACATTATCAATTTTTTACTAGTATTTTTAAAAATTTTAATTAAACTTGCTTTTCAGAACAATTTATTTAAGACTGGCAGTCTATGGCAATAAAAAAAAAACATGAATTGAAAATAAATAAAGAATAAGCTTTCCATTCTAAATTCAAACTTACATCTGTTTTTATATCAGGAAGCTTGCAGCTGCTCTGCTAACTAAGCTACTAGAGCATCAAATCTAATACAGAAATTCATTTTCTTTTCTTCCCATTAAGCACCATAAAAAGCAACTGAAATAATATCCAAAAATTAATAAGGATTGACAATACTTTATTTAAGGAAAGATTAAAATCAAGACATTAGTTAGTTTTTTGGTTTTTAATGGCATATCAACACTTGTGGGTCATTTAATGCCAAAGCCATCCTTCTAGAACAGCAGTGATGCTATTTAACCCATAGCTGGGAGGATAAGGGGGTTTATAACTTTCCCAAGGATATTTGTCCGAAAATAGTGCGACTGGATTTCAAACTTGCTTACTATGATTCCGCAGTCCAGCACTTTAACCATTACACAAGGACACCCTTCCATCTATCTATCTATCTATATATATTACTTGTAATAGTTAAATAGATCAGGTTACATAATATAAAATATAATTTTCAAGTTAATATATTCAGGTTGATGTTGTAATCAATATGAAGATTAGATTTTTTTTATCAGTTTCTAATCTGTAGAACTATAGGTTATTTGAGGATCCACGAACCCTAACCCTATTAGATTTATAATCTAATAAGTGTTACTTGGATCAATGACTGACTTCAAAATAAAAGATCAATGTTAATAATAATTGACTCAGGTTATTTGGTAGTGTGTATGTGTCCATATATATATATATATATATATATATATATATACGAGGAATGATTCGAAATCTCTTGATGAGCTAACGGAACGTGGATTATGCACAATGTTTCTAATATCAGGTGACGTATTTTAAAGAAATGAACGCTGATTCATTGATCAAACGGCCAATTTTTCTTGTCATAAACAGCTAACTTTTCTTGATGTACAACTTTTCCAAATTTTTATATATTTTTACACTTTTTATACATCCATCTACACTTAACATCACTAATAAAACCCCTCATAGTCTTGATGATGGTTCAGCAGAACCGAAACGCTATAGTGTCGACTGACTTTGTTTCTCTATAAATCCCTAATTTCTATTAGGATTACTTGTTGACAATTTTTCTTCACAAATTGTCGGATTACTCTCCATTATTTTCTTATATATATATATATATATATATGAGCAGCAGTAAATTTTCATGCAAATATGTCTTAGTAATTTCAATCCAAGCATTTTTTTTGCTTCCTTATAAGGGAATATATATTTAGATTCAAGGAGTGTAAGAATGTTTCTTGGATCAGAAGGAAAAAAACTATAGATAGGTTTTATACTTCTTTAATCCTAATGTTTCCAAGTAAGGAGACAAGAAAAGTTGAATAATAAATTAATAAGATGTTCTTTCTATGTCACATTTATTAACACTAGTTTGTACATGCGCATGCACACACACACACACCTGTGGTTGAAGTGCTATCATTTCTTGAAATGTCACATTATAAGTTAGGATTTCTTAATTTGGCATTTCTATATTGAAAAATCATTAAATTTTTTGTTTTATTGAACAGCATTGACTGCTTTGCTTTGGTATATTTTGTAATCATTACATCTTCATATACTTTAAAAACTCATCATTTTAAGGCTTTGCTTTAGTTATAAATGATTGAATTCATGTCAAGGTTGACTACAAAGGTAACAATTATGAAGCTATCATCTGCACATATCAAGAAGGGTTTAATGGGCACTAAAAAACTACTTTCTTCTTCTTTTTGACATGGCCAGTCATAAAACCTTTTTTAAAGAATATGAGAAGTAACATCATGCCTTTCTTCTATGAATAATAAAAAAACAAGAAAGCAATCATAATTTTTTTCTTTAAAGTGGATTTTTGGCAAACAAACTATATTTTTATGGTTATTATCAATATTATTTTTTATATTTCAGTTATAAATGAAACTATATTTATAAAAGGTGTAGCCAAATAACACAGAAGGCTATGTGTATTAATTTTTTTTTTTTTAAATATTCAGCACTTAATAAAATATATTTCTAAATAAGTTATTCTTTGCATTTTTCAGACTTTTATCTTTGTTGTTTTTAATTCCACATTTTGTTTGATAGATTCTCTGGCCTTCCAGTATTTTCATCAATATATCTTTAAAGACCAATCTTCAACTTTATTTTTAACAAAAATGTTTCAGCCAATGTGTCATCATTTCTAAACTGAGTGACCATATCAAAAAGTATTGAAAACAAAAATGAAGGCAGTAATCTGGAAAATATATGGAAAATAAAAATACTTAGACTGAATGTTTTGAGCTCGGACATTTCTAGGCTAGATGTTTCAGCTATACTTTGTTTTAAAGATAACATTTACTAGAAAATTTAAAAGGAAATACAATATATAAATTTAATATACTATATATCAATCTATAGTAATGTGAAAAAAAAATCAGTAAACAGTAAACATCAAATTATATTACATATCTATATATTTTATAACCATCAGATTTTTTGAAAAATAAAAAAAGGTTTTTACAACTAAGGTTTTTACAACTAAGCAATATATATATTACACATCTATACATTAGATATTTATTATTGTTTATTAGATTTATAGATGATTCTATTCCATTTTTAATTTTCATTATTTTAGTAAAAAACAAATTCTAAACCATTTTCTTTGTCCTAAGTTGTAAAAAATCTTAAGAGATATTTATGAATCCGAAATAACAAACGTATTATATTACATATCTAAAGATACAAACTGCATAAGATTATATATATTGATTGTATTTAATTTTGGTGTATATCTAGTAAGTTTTTTTCTTTCTAAAAACAAAACTTAGCCAAAACATTGGCATGGAAATACTTGTGGCTAAAACATCCTTAGCTGTAAAAATACTTCAGCCAAATACTTCATGTTGGAAATTAAGAAAACAGTTAAATAAATAATGGAAAGATTTTAATATAGATTCAACTATCCTTTTATTCAAGTTTGTAAACTATAAAGAATCCACTATAAAACTTGTACAAGACCAAGAGTAAATTACTTATATTTCATTCAGCAATATAACATATCAATGTTTACAAAAATATAATTTATTTTATCTAACCAAATCATGCTTTGTTTTCTTTGATTTGATTCTTAACAAACAACAGCATAGTCGGCCACAAAATAAATCCATGTGCTACAACTATTATGTGTTCTTCTACATGTAATTCCTTTCTACTGAAGGAAAAGTGCTAATGAACCAGAAAGAAATATTTTGAAGAAAATCTCATGTTTAAATCTACTCAACACCCACACACTTGACTTTAAAGGTAGATATTTTTGTTTTGATTTTTTATTAAATTCTTATACTGCATTTTTCTTTTCTAACAAACCAAATGAATTCTAGCTCGAAAGTTGATAAAATCATTTTATTCTACACTTTCATAACCTAGATTCGCAGGAAGAAATGAGAATATCTAACAATGATTAGATGAATTTTTTTTTTTACCATGTTTAAATTAATGTAATATATATCAATCTATAGTAATGTGAAAAAAAAAAAATCAGTAAACAGTAAACATAAAATTATATTACATATCTATATATTTTATAACCATCAGATTTTTTTAAAAATAAAAAAAGGGTAAAAACTAAGCAACATATATTACACATCTATACATTATATATTTATTATTGTTTATTAGATTTATAGATGATTCTATTCCATTTTTAATTTTCATTATTTCAGTAAAAAACAAATTCTAAACCATTTTAATGTGGCTAATAGCCACATTAAATCAGGAAGTCGAACCCAAAGTTTTGCATAAGAAATTTTTGTGAACCTAGGTCAAGCTAACATATTGGATTTATTAGGGACTGACTAATGTTTCAAAAAGTGGGTTCTGTTCAATTCTTTAGAATTTTATTCTGGTAGCAAAAATCAGATGTTTTAAATGAACAAAGGCACCCCTCATAGAAGCACTGTTTGGGAGTTATTTTAAGCCAGTGATTATCAACGTGGAGCTCTTGGATTCTCAAAGAGTTAGATGGAAGAACTACATGTTGATGAACTACAAAGCAGTGCCAAAAATGTATGATGTTAGAGCCTGATTAAGAAGAAAAGTTAATTACTTTTGTCCTTTTACAATAAAACAAAAACAAAATATGGAAGAACAATTAAGAAACCCCTAATCTGTAGCTCTAACAAAAGTATCTTGCGAAAAGGAAGCACATTTTCTTGGAATAAATATTTACTATTTATATACAAATTTTCTAAGCTTAGCCTCATTTGGGATAGGCAATATTAACAGAACACCCAGTGGGGATCAAATCCATTAGTAATGACTTATTTTAAACCAACATCTTATTTAAGGAAATATGAAAGGAGAGAAATATTTACCTAAGTAAAAATTTTGATATATTGAGAGTGACATAACTTGTGAGAAAACATTCAACTCAGGGATTAAAGTGTGGTATCTGTTCATCCCCCCGCCGAAGCATGATCTTGTCTTCTGGTAGGAAACTACAAAAATATATTTAGTCAGGTTTTATTAAATACCATGGAGCTTCTCTTTTTATGATGATTTTTTTTCTTCTATCTTTCTAGCTACTTTTCTTTTCTTTTTTTTTTTTTTTTTTTAAATCAGGGAACAGTTGGTAAAGGAGGTACCCAAAGGTATTCTTTTTGTTCAATTTGGGTTCAAAAGTTATTTAGTTGGAAGGTTGGAATCAAGCATATCAAAATGTGACAAGCTATTTTTGATCTTGTTCATGCCCATAATCCCCTTTCATTAAACTGTCCATGTGTGAAAACTGTCCCTAAAAAAGATAGTCAAATAAAACTTACTCAAGGTCAAGATGACAACTTTAAAAAAGTAACCCAAAATATCTAACTTTTGTACATTTGTGCCATTAAAACTAATCAGAAAAATTAAAAAAAACAACATTTGTCTATATTTCAAGAGTATTATTAGTCTATGATTCTTCAGTGATGTCAAAGTGTTTTTTCTGTATCAGTATATTATATAACAAATTTCTCTTATTGTTTATCATAAATCTGATTCAGTTGGACATAAATGGATCTATACTAGTTGGTCAGTGTTAACTTATTCTACTGAGATCAGAGAAAAAGGTCACATTGACCACATATAGAAATAAGAAGTTGGTCAACTGGTCACTATAAATCCATTATTATTGAATGAGCAGATTTAGGCCCAGTTCATCGATAGTGACTTTGGCTAGTTACAGCAGTTCTATAAAGGTCCACTGGTCCTTCCCAAATCAAGTTGAGCAGTTTTGATAGAGAGAATGCATTTAAATGATTTTAAATCAAGTTAGTAAGTTGTTGATCCTGACTGGGTAGTTGGTTGCAACAATAGAACTTTATTTACTTAGTAAAGCTATTTATTTGGTTGATTACATTAATAAAGACTTGGTCTAGGCTCAGGCAAATAACCTTGGCCAAGGAATGATAAATATACAGAGATGAGTTTGTGTCAATTTAGGCTTTAACAAGTTGTTAATGATATGTAAGTCTTAAGGAGAATCTTATACAAGCCAAACTTCATAAGAATAATCTAGGCAATCTATAAATTCAAAATCAATGTTTTTAGTGGTCACAGCAGGATTATTTTATTGAATAAATCTAGCCAGTAGGAAACACAGCTTTTGGTCAATAATAATAGTTTCTTAATCTTTTTGTTATTGTACACATTCTTTTCTCTGATAGACACAGTAAGACTTTGATTACAATTGTAATCAATTACAAGGGAATTTAGATAATCTAATCTACTTATATATAAAACACAATGTGGCTTTATACATATGTTTATCAGTCATGAAACTAGATCTCGCTTCAGAGTAATAAAAAAATAATATTGTTAACTATTTGCATTTTCGTCTTTATAATAGACATATGTATAGGAAGTTTTCTGTTATATATCAACAACCTGAAAATTGAGAAATTCTGTAGCTATATTAAAATGAAGTTTGTATTTGTTGCGATATTATAATTAATCTTTGATAAAAATTTGGTCATATTGAATATATTGAACAATTATAATCTAATCTCGATCATTTATATAATTTCTTTAATATTATATAAGATCTTATAGTTTTTGTTAATAATAACTGGAATTTCCCACAAGTATAGATATTACACTTTGATTGATGGCAGAACTGCCAATCTTGTCAGAAATGATGATAACTATACTAGTTTTTATATAAAGAAAAACATGAATTTATTTAAGTGCTTTTATCTTGCTTAAACTTATAGCATTAACAATTTTGGTTATGTGCCAGTGGTTAAATGGCCATACATTTACACTTAACAGACTGAACACTTACACTTAACAAACTGGTCACTAAAGTGAGACATTGCTTGCATCCATCTATTTGTATACACCTTTCATCCTGGTAGACAGAGTCTGTCTTTCATTACAATTATAATCAATCACAAGAATTCAAACCATTTTTATGGAATGATAAATCATGATGAGACAGCTGTGGTCAATCAATCAATATCTGAATACTAACTAGAAACTTATTTACTAGATCAAAATGAATTTACACTCATCAGTCAAGTTTTCCTCTTGTCATTCCTAACTTGAGAGGTAAGTCTTAACAAAAAACCTCCGAGTTAATTCAGGTAAATAAACCCCAAAAAACAAAAAAAAAAACAAACTCAGACAAATCAATCACTTTCAGAGTCAAACAAACATAGGTGTTTCATCATAAAGAAATAGTTAGCCTAGCATATCATTCACTTGGGTAGTGAATTTAATCCACACTGAATGCCCTGTATTTGTATCTTTGTACTAGACTAAGCTAAGCTTAGTAAATATTGAGAAAAACTTGCCAAAAAAAAAAAAAAAAAAAAAAGAAAACAGTTTTGAAGAATGGTAAGACAAATTTCAGGATGTAGTCAAAAGAATTCTTATCGCTGGTTTTCAATGGCTAACTTAGGTCAGTAAGACTAGAATGAGCTTATACCATTACAGTTTAGCCGTTTTGGTCAGTCAGGGTTTGTGAATAATTATTAGTAATATCTATTCACAGGTCACTTCCACTAGAGCAACTTTGATTTGCTGGCTGGAATATAATCAGGGAGGTCAGTCTGCCAAATTGAGACAATCTTTAGGTAATTATATATGAGTCATCTTGATAGGTAGGACATTCTTGGACAATATGGTAGTATTTTGTTTTGTTAGTCACCATAAAATAACATGAGCAAATTGGGACCACCACTCACATAGTCACAATTGGGTCACCTAGATTAGTAGGACACTATTGGGCAACAATAGTAATATTAGTAAAAGTACCATCTTGGTCAGTCGCAGTAAAACAAACTTGGTCAGAGAGTCAATGTAGAAATCCTTTTTATGTGAAAATGTAAAATTTTTCTGTAGAGACAAGTTGGTTCAAAATGTTTTTTTCTTTTGAACTTTTTTCATCTTATAATGTCATATGTTTGTTGGAAGAGTAAGAGATTTAAAAAGTGAAAGAGAATCTTTTTTTCAAATAACAAAAAAGAAAAAAAAAGTTGGTTTGTAGAGAAAAGCTTTAAGAATGGCCAGTCACCAATTTGTTGCAAAGATTAAAAAGACTGGCTAATAGATGAGCAAATTTGCAGGCACAATTTTAAGGACAACACACATACATATATGAAAGTATATATATATATATATATATATATATATATATATATATATATATATGCGTGTGTGTGTGCATCCTTTGTCAGTGAGGAGATACTGATCAACTAACACAGAAGACATTAAATATACATGTGTACAAGCTTTGTGTAAATCTGTGTACTTATATAAAAATGCAATGTATATCAACATAAAAGTACATTTAAAAATTAATTACAAGGACAGATTCTTGTAAAACCCAATAAAAATCCAGATACTTGTAAAACCCTACGAAAATACAGCAAATATGTCTTGTTTTCCTGTATGTATATTTATTGGTTTCTGTTAGTAATGTTTTGCTACAAAAAAGAATGAAAAACAAATGGTTTATATAAAAAAAAAAAGCAAAAAAAAAAAGCAAAGGTATGTTGAAGACAATCAAAAATTGGGGTCCAGGTTTAAATGGACACTGAAGGCAAAAAGCAGGAGAGTATTATATTGCTGAATGTGGTAGTGTCTTTTGTTTTTTTTTTAAATTTTTAAAATAAAGAGAAACTTCCAATTAATGGGAGTTCAATGGAGTAAAGGAGAAAAAAATGTGCTGAAAGAGAAAGAGCAGAAAAGAAAATGGGAGAAGAAAAAAATAAGATTAAAAAGAGGAAGAGAGACTGGAGAGCAGGGGGGTGGGGGAAAGAAAAAGAAAAGCTCAATAGATATGGGAGTGTGTGGAAGGAGTGAGAAGTTTTTGTGCATGTGTACATTGAAATGCGAGTACAAGGGCACTCTTGAATCAGATCAGATATTCCCAACGGATAAAGTAAGCTGAACAAGAGAGTTGTCTTTCCTTAGAGGGAATTAAGAGAAGAAAAAATTAGTGGTACCTTGAGCAGAGAGAGAGAGAGAGAGAGAGAGAGAGAGATCAGGGATGAGAATGTATGGATTGACATAAAGAGAGATCAGACCAAGAGTTATTGACATATACCACATGCTTTTTCCCCCTTTTATCGAAAGTAATGAACACCAGGAATTTAAGTAGGGAGGAATTAAGCAGGAAGAAATGAATGATCAAATTTGTTAACTTCAGGATAACAGTAATAAATCTGAAATTATCTATTAGGGTAGACATTTAATTTCGGTCAAGGTTTTATTTTTCTTTATTTTTTAATAACCAAGTGATATTTATGCACATCAAATATTTATAAACAAATGCCTAATATTGGCAAGTTGTTAACACCCCCAGAGAAGTCTGCTTAAAAACTCGTTTTATTTCAAATAACTCAAACCTGGTTAAATTGTCATTATAAATTTATTTCGGTGAAGAATATCATTATACTCTCCGCATCAAATGACTCCACATGTTTAATTTGAAGTTATATATATATATATATATATATATATATATATATATATATATATATAAAAAATCATCTTTTTTTGTTCATTGTAAAAAAGCTAGTACATTTTAAATTACTAACATCTACATATATATTTATAAAACACAATGTAACTTTATACATATATACGAGGGTGGGGGTGGGGATTTAAAAAAATTTTTTCTGAAACATTCTGTACTTTTTTTTTTGATAAAGAACTTTGGATAATGGCACTTCTTTATGTTTATTTATTGCTGGAAGTGTCTGTTACTCAATATTACTCAATTAATATTACTCAACATTAAGCCTGTTTGCTTTCATTAATCTAAACTATGTAGTTACTCAGATATTTACATCTAAATTGACATCAAATTTTTTTAAACAACCTGTATATCAATCAATCTGGTCTCACTATACAAAGTAATTCAGTTATGGTAACATGAGGTATTATTAACAGTTGGTCAACTGATTTTTCCAAAAATTATATATATATATATATATATATATATATATATATATATATATATATATATATATATATATATATATATACACACACACACAATAAAGATGAGTGGAAAGATGGATAAATCAGACATTTACAAAGGGTATCACTACAAAATCCTTTGAAAGTCTGATTTATCCACTTTCCTCTTATCTTTATCATCTTGTCAGATTCACCAAAATCTACCATTTCCCTATATATATATATATTATATATATATATTATATATATATATTATATATATATATGAAGCTTTCAGCCATTTGAGTCACAAGAAATTATGTTGTGTTGTTAACATGTTTGTATGTGTATTATTATCATTAACTTTTGATTAAATTTTTGTCAATCGATATCAAATCAATTATAATTTAAAAAAAAAAAAAATTGTTCAATTCTCTATATATTTTTTACTTATATAATTCTTTTAACTTATACTTTATAATTCTTAAAATAACTGGAAATTCCCAACAAATACAGATACTACATTTTGATCCAAGGCAGAACTACCTAACCATACATAAATAATCCTGTCAGAAATGATGATGACTATGCTAGTCACACACACACACACACATATATATATATATATATATATATATAAACAAAGGAATTCACTCAACTGTCTTTATCTTTCTTAAACTTAAATGTCATGTACAGGTTTTGTTATGTGCCAGTGACTAAATGATCAGACAATACATAACATTTGAAAACTTCATTTTAACAGGTTGGTCACTGAGGTAAGATATGGTTTGAGTCCTTATAAGTAGGAGTGTTTGCATTAGGTACTTTTAATGTACCTAGTAACTTTTTTAAAAAAAAAGAGCAAGGTTGATGAGGCACATGTTTAGGGATGTGTTAGACTGATAGAACATAAAGGGAGGGGGATACAATCAGCAAAAGGTCAGCAGTGTGCATGTGAATACTTGTTTCTGTAAGCAGGTCATTTTTATGGTATCTATCTGCCTTACCACAAGGTCAGAATGTGAGACCCCCATATACCCATGTGGGTAAGGACAAAAATTGCTCAGCTTCTTCAACACTTCCTTTTGGTATGTAATAGGCATCAGGAATTAACCCTGATTCTAATTTGTTAAGACCTATGTTGGGTGCAGCCAAGAGAAATGAACCCCAGAAGCTGAGATTATATATATATATATATAATGTCCCTAAGCTATGGAAGATCTTTTTACAAGGCTTTGTTTTACAAATTCTAAGAATGCTAAATAACAGACTCTTGAGAGTTTAATCTGGCATTGATCATCAAGTCTTGAAATTGAGATAGAAACCAATGCACCCCACAAAAAATACCCAGTAATAAATCATTTTCTTCTGTTTATTTTCCTAACAATATTAGGCTATCCTACACATTTATTGGACTAGTATCTTCATTTTTATTAATTTTTTTTAGCACAACATTTGATCAGTATATTCTTTTGCCTACCTCAAGTGTATATTGCATTTGGTAGTTTAAAAACAAAAACAAAACAACACTAAGAACATTGTTTGAATTTGAGTCATGGTAATCTTTTGGTGGCTATTTTCCCCATTAATAGATGCCACCCTTATAGATGAATAGCAGTAGTTTCCTGACTGAACTATTTGATCTTGGCCATTGACCTATGAGGTGTCTCCACTGAATGCAACATATATTAAAAAAACAAAATAACATGTTGACTAGAATGTTTGTAAAAACAAGATGAAGATACAAGTCTAAATAATGTTAGGAGTAATGAAATTGAAAAAAAAACCCTTAATAATAAAGTCTAATTAATATGGATAAGTAAATGAGAGAAAAAAACAAACAAACAAAAAGCAAACAGATCCTTAAAAGCAATTTGCACATTTGGTGTGTTTGTGTGTATGTTCTTTACAGTTCAACTCAAACATAAGCGCAAAATTATTAATTCTAATACAAATTTCTCTTATAAAGGAGGTAGGTGGTGCACATAGCATATAAGTCAGAGTTTGATTGGATTAAAAAAGGTATACCTGAAAAAAAAAAAAAAAAAAAAAAAAAAGAAAAAAAAAGTCAGCTACTTCTGTCCCATAATAGTCGTTACATTTAGTGTATAAATTTCATCACCAAATACAATAACTATTATGGATTAGAGGTAATATTAATTTTCAATTTTAAGGTTAGAGATTATTTGTGTAATATATTGTGTACAAAATCAGGTGGAGTCAAAGTAA
>OY757905.1:113619213-113719213 GCA_963585895.1 Sepioteuthis lessoniana | reverse complement strand
GCCTCATGCTGATGTGTGCGTCTGCTGACCGGCTAAGCAACTGGTTGTGTAAAGCCATGTCTTCAGAGCATTGATTCGGGTCAAAGTCCTCCTCATTGTCCTTCTCATCAGCCAACCCAAGGGCTTCGTTGTAAAACTCCAGTGAAGTCTTGTAATCATACTGGGCAAAGTAACAGTCGCCAAGGATTTGCAGGATTCTCATATGCTGCCTCTTGTCAGCAGTGTCCGTCGACATCATCAGCGATCGTCCTAACGACAGATACTTGATCGCCTTGTGTTGTAAGTTTAGCACGTTGTAAGAGTTTCCGAGGACGTATAGGGTTTGGCACACCAGCCAAAATTTGTGTTTTGGTAGGGAGGACAGGTTGTTCTGGTATAGGTTCGAGAAGATCTCGAATGCCTGGAAGCAAACGGAGACACATTTGTGGTAGTACTTTAATTTGTAGTAGGTGATGCCGAGCAGCGACAATATGAGGCCTACAAAGAAGTTTTGTGTGGCCAGGCCATAAACGTATCGGAGCATTCTGTAAGCAAGTTCAAACACTGAGACGGTACGTGGATACACATGCAACATGAAACTGGAAACTCCCAACATAAGAAGCACATGTGCATTGTCTAAAAACAGTGCCCTCCCAGCGGACTGCCCTTGGGAATTGAAGAGCGTCCAAGATTTCTCGAAGCAGATGAGGGCCTCATTGAATTCCTTCATCATAAAATGGCAATCTCCTAGCTTCAAGTAGGCCTTAGCCAACACATCAGTCTGCTTTTCATCCCGTTGAGAGACCTCCTCCAATATACTTATTGCTTCTTCGAAACAGGAAACAGCTTCTTTGATGTTCTTGTCATCGATTTTTTCCTTTTCTTTTTCCTCATCATCTTTGTTAATCTCCTTCTCAGTCTGGGAGTTCTGGCTTGAAGATGTTTCGTTGTCGGGATCAGAAAATTCCTTCTCAAAAGATTCAGCAATGACAGAGATGACAATATCAAAGAACGACTCATCATTCCACTTTTCAACAATATAGCCGTTGCCAAGTTCAAACATGGCAATTGAGACATCATTGTCAATGTCATTGTCTCCTAGGTCTCGACACATTTGCAGACCCTTCTTCAGCATCTTCACACCTACATCCCCTTTGCTGAGTTTACATTTAAGCATTCCCAGGTTCTTCATTGTGCTAGCTCGCAGCCGCATCACTGATGTGCTGGAATCCTGAATCTCAAAGAGAATGATGTAAATCTGCTCATATAAAGCTTCAGCTTTTGAGTAGTCCTCTTCCTTGGCGAGCCTCTCGGCAAGCTTGACCAGCGAGCGGACAATGGTGAGGCTTATGCTGTGCTCATGCAGTGGAGAGATCAACTCAGGTTCCATTGCCCTTGAGTGAGATTCATCGGTCAGCTCTGTGTCAATGATGAATTCTGAATCATCTTTTTCAGTTTCAGCTCTTGGCGACATTTGGATCACACAATCAAACTTGTAGTTTTTACGTTCTTCAAGAAAAAAATCCCATCCTTCAACATCCACATCACTGGAGGCAAGTTCATAGGAGAGTGAGTACTGACGCACAGGGGAGTTGACGTCAGATAATTCCTTTATGTTTCCAATGTCACGTACCTCCTCGACGTCAAGGTAAAAGACATCCTCAAACTGCTTTTCATTATTGTTGTTTTCGCTACTCGGACTGTCAGGAGACTCAAAGTTGTTCATCTCTTCCTCCACCTTCTCCGAGAGTCTCTCCAGGATCTCTTTAAAATTCTTGTTTCGCAGTCTGTCTCTGCAATAACGCCAAAACTTAGCCAGCCAACGTAAGCGCTCAGCAAAATTGTCTTTATTCGAAGATGTATCGGATGACATGAAACACGGCATTCCTGGAAATGGATTCTGCCGTGGTACACTTGGTGTCAGGGGGAAATTTTTGCTCTGGATAGACGGTGTTGAAGCAAACAGAGGCCTTAATGTCTCCATCATCTTCTCCTCATTTTTCAGCCAATTGTAGAGGATCCGACTTTGGTTATCCTCCACTGGCTTCAGCTTGGTGATGATTATCTGTAGATTTTGCTGAAACCAGGGCACATCTGTTATCTCTGACCCTTCCTGAAGGGCTTTCTCGCAGATTTCGCTGGCATTCTGAAGCAAAGCTATGGCATGCGTACATAACCACTGTTTCTCCATGGGGTTGTCACGGCATCGTCGGCTGCGTCGGACACAGATCTCGGCCAAGTTCATTAACACGCGTATCAAAGACTGGCGCTGGTCAACAGGGCTGCACAAGGCTTGCTGGTGCAGCCGCAGGAACATGCGTTCCGACTCATCCAGCTGGTATTCGTTGAGCAGCCGCGTAGCATTATCAAATGTATCCGGAATCTGGGGCTTCTTCTGGATCTCATTCTGCTGGGCCTCCTCCAATACAGTTTTCTGTATAAAGAAATAAAATAATAAAAAAATCTTTGATCAATACAAATGTATATTTTTCTGACAGGTGTGTTGTTATTTTCTGTGATGCATAAAAAATAAGAGATTACAAATCTATTCATGGTGTGACAGTATTGTCAGTTTTGCCTGCTAAACAACTTCAATCACACATTGTGCTTGTTGTTAAGAAAAAAATTAGTCGCCCGCAGGTTTCGGTAAAAACTGTATAAACCATGGGTCATCTCCACAAAGAAAAAAAAGAAAAAAGAAACAAGAACAGACAGCAGAATATACGCGTAGTCATTTTTATTAACTCTTCTGGTTTATCCAGGTAAAAAGGGGTATATGACAATTTGCAATATAGACTTGAGTGCTGGATAGTTTTCTATCCTACTCTGCGTCCAAAAGTCAACTTTTTTGCAAACTGTTACCATTTCTGGTGACCCACTCTGCTTACTACTCTAGACTTGAACCCCCATTGCTCAAACTCCTAACCACTTCCTTGAGTATGGGAGTAGTTAGGAGTTAGAGCAATCAAAGATCTTTCAAGAAAAGAAAACCACTGCTCCAGCTTGGTCTTCCCTGAACTAAAATACCTTAAAAAAAAATAATATCCTTGGCTATTGGCCTCTGACTCAACTAGCACTGAAGTCTTTGACTTATGAGCATTAAAAAAACCCTCTTTCATATCCACCAAGAAATCTTTCTCTTTCTATTTTATTAAAATCTGCTAACTTCCTTAACTTGTTTAGCAATCCTTTTGATACTACTATACACATACATGCTTATGCATATTTACCAACCTCTCAACATGAGCAGGATGTGACACAAGGTCAATTTTTAAGTGGTTTTTAACAGGTTTGAATTAAGACTTTTCCTTCTGGTAGACTGATTGCTATACCAAAGTTAAAGAGCCCAGTCTGGCCAACTATTCACTTATAACTGGGAGGAGAATAGATGGATTCATGCCTTTCTCAAGGGCACTATATGAAATGCAAACAGCCTTGTCCAGGGTTTGAACAAATGGCATATATAGTCATATAGACATGCTTGGAACTATTATTGCACCTAAACATGTGCACCCAGAGACAGAAGAGTTTGTAGTGTCATGAGCCAACCTAGTACAAAAACAAGAGTTGTACTATTTAACCTATAGCTTGGGGTGATAAGGAGGTATTTCCCAAAGCTATTAATCTGGGAGTAGATATAACAGTGGAACTGGAGTTTGAACTAGTTCACTATGATGTTATAGTCCAGTACGTTAGCCACTACACCACACAGACTTCTTCTGGTAATTGTTACTATAAAAGATAAATCAACATAGCAGATGAAAAATTTGATAATTTTCAATTGCTGTGTTAATCTTTATTTATTGGAATCAATCCAATGTTTTTGCTCCTAATCTCATGTCATAATTGGTAACATTTTCTCAATTACAACTGAACCCTTTATTCCATCTAGAAAGGTAGACTATTCTTATTTCATTGTCTATGCTTGAGGGAGCGGGCTATCTCTTATAAGTTATTTATTTTGTTCTTTTTTTTTTTTAAATTCATTCTTGTGATGTTGGATTTACTGACATAACAGAAATGTATGAAGGGAAGAAGACTTTTTGGGGTGGGAGGAGATTTTGATTTGTGGTTACTTTAAAAAAACGTTAGTTTTGATTTTTAATTGTTAAAAAAAAAAAGTTTATCTATATCTTTGTGTATTTCATATCACGCTAAATTCGTTTTTATCAAACTGACAATTATTTTATTTATCTATATAAAACAAATATTCCCATTATGCTTGTATATGTATATAAGTGTAACTGTAACCCAGCAAAAATGGCATATGATACAGAGATTATTTTTATTTAAAATGCTCTGAGAGAATAAAGCAATTTGCAGCAGAATGATAATTTCATGGGATCTTCAGTCATATTGAATAATTTTTCACAATTATCTTAATCCTCACATAATGCAGATAACTATAAAATTTTTATCATAACTTGTCGGAATTCTCTTTTATAGCTCAAGTGGAAATTTCACCTTGATGGCTATCACTCATACAGCAAAAACAAGTTGAAATTGTGACCCACTTCACTCTCCCACTTCCAGGACAAATGCAAGAAAAATGGGTAATAAAATATTTTCCAATCCGTGTTGGGTTTGCCATTTTCAAGAGGACCAATTTCTGGGTTATTTTGGTCAACTCTTCAGTATAGAAACAGCTTAAATTTCATTAAGCAGCAAGACTGATTTTTGCTTCTGATGGCGACACATCAAAGGGATCCGGTCAAGATAAAGCAGCAGTGATGAAAATCACCACAGCAAAGGACCTGGACATGATGATAGCAGTAACAGACCCTTTAACGATGACCTAAACAACAGCAGTAACTGAACCCTTTAAAGAAACCATAATGCAGTAATAAAATAATAATAAGTCTCTTCTTTATTCATCTTATACAAGTCTTGTCTCCCTTAGTGTTACATCTCCTGTTAATGTAAGTTATAATACCTAAAGACAACAAACGTACAAGGCTAACCCTTTAGTCATTGGTACAATAGCTCTCACTACAAGTTGTTCACTCCTTTATAAATAGAAGTATCAGTATCATCATGGATCCAATGAATTCAGAGGTAGTCTTGTAAAATAATACTCTTTTTTTCAAGTTGCTTTTCTGCACATAAAACTAGCTGAAAGCCTGTCCAATGATAAAAAGTTAACATAAACCAACCACAAATTTATCCTACTTTATATTGCTGCAAAATATATCTTTACAAAATTCTCCGTTTGTTACCATTAAACAATCTCTTCTTCCTTTCTTTTCTTTATTCTTTCAAGGAACACAAGAGAAAAAAGGAAAAATTCCATTCATTATTTCAAACAAAAAAACAATTTTCATTTTTATTAATACAAGCTGAAAACCTGCCCTACAAGTTGGATTTGAAATTTCCAAAACTGACCATAATGTAATCCCTCCCATTTTTGACTGCCACAAAATAAATACAGGCATAACAGCAAACTATTTGTTATGACTTACAAGTTGATGTCACGGAGAGGTTAATGTTCATAGCCTTCTGGTGGCTATTTCTTGTATTACAAATGCAAATAATGCCATTATCTTTTTAAAGTTTCAACTTTCTGGTGACTAAACAAAAGACCCATAACTTTAGTTTCTGGCATTGAAATCTTTAGCAATACGTCTTCTCTATAAAAATTCAGTTTAACTAACCTAATTGTTATAAAGCAAGAGCTCATTTAATGATTATACTGAAATTAAACTGTTGGTTAAAAGTTTTGGAATTTTCAAAAACTGATGTTCTAAAAACATGCTTCAGGATCCCATTAGTAACCAAAGAAAAATTGATGAGAAGTTTGATTTGGTTTCTTTGTTTAATTGCATATCAACTTTAGTGGGTTATTTAATGCCAAAGCCATCCTTGTAGAAAAACTAGTGGTGCTATTTAACTCATAGCTGCACGGATAAGGGGGTTCATACCTTTCCCAAAGGTATTATTCTGAAAGTGAATGTAATAGCATAACTGGAGTTTGAACTCACTTACTATAATGTTGTAGTCTAGCACATTAACCACTACATCATGTGGACTCCTGACTTTAATGAGAGATGTGCAAAGAAGATATAATACTTACACATATTATATGTGGGATGTAAAATGGTCATCATTAAAAAATAATGGACAGAGTTACTTTTATCAAAGTAAAGTAAGTTAGCGACTATAGTCGAGGGCAACCAGAAGGCTCCCTTTTCAATAGCTACTACACCAAGATGTAGGGGAGGGCACTACTCCTTTCCTTGGATTGCTCCATGTTACCCTCGATACATATATTGCTGAGTGTTATGCAAGGAGGTATCAAGTACCATTTTTATGACTCAACCTGGGATTGAACCCAAGTCTCCCAGACCATTGGTGAACACTCTACCCACTAAGCCAATGAGCGAGTTTATTAAAGTTTAGGATAATTGTTCATATTTAAAAAGATGTTTTATTTGTTTTTATAGTTTATTTATTAAAGGTTACCATCTTGTTTACACTGAGCATGGGCCTATTGAGAGATCTTAGATACCCTTGAAAACCTCTAAAAATCAATAATTATTTTAAAAAATATTCAATTCTATTTTTTAGACTTGAAGAAATAGTATTAATCTAAATTCAAAAAATTGGGTTTCTAAGCCAAATAAAAAAAAAAATTTTTTTAAATAAAAAAATTGTGTTTTTAAGCCAAACAAAAAAAAATTGTGTTTCTAAGTCAAACATGAAAAAAGAAAAGGGTTTCAATGAAAAAAAAAAATGGGTTTTTAACTCAAACAACCATTTGAAATTAAATGAATTTCTTCTCATTGGCTCAATACTGTGACAAAGAGTTCAAGTGCATCTGCCCCTTGAAAAGATTACCAAGAAAGCAGGTAAATGAACACCCCTTTTACAATAAAGGTAAGACAGAGGGTGAAAGATAGATCACACCTAAAAACCAATCTGAGCCAGACCATTTAGTCTAACTGAAAAGCTTTTTATAACAATTCCTGAAAGTTTGGTTGAAAAATGAGACAAAAATGATGGATAATTGATGACTCATAAAAAGATATTGACAGACACATAAGTAGGGAGTCCCCATGGCATAATAGTTACAGCACTAGACTATGACCTCAAAGTAAGCGAGTTTGAAATCCAGTCACACCATTACATTCGCTTTTGGACTAACACCCTTGGGAAATATACGAATTCCAATATTCATCCTATGACAATATTAGGTTGTCGGTTGGTTGGTTGATTGGGTTTTATGGCATATCAACCTTTGTAGGTTATTTAACACCAAATCCATTTTTATACAAATAATCATTCTATTTTAAACAATTCAGTTTAGCATGAGTACACAGTTTAATTGTCAAAAACATTTCTATTTCAAGCTATTCAATTTATTCAAACAGTTCTAATTGACCTAATTCTTTTTAGTATAAGCATAGAAGTTCTATATTAAACAATTCAGTTTAGTGTAAGTACAGTTTCAATGTCAAAAAACAGTTCCATTTCAAAAAATTCAGTTTAGCATAAGCACGCAGTTTAAATGTAAGTACACAGTTTAATGGTCAAAAACATTTCTATTTTAAGCTCTTCAGTTTAGCATAAAGATACAGTTAGTTCTATTTAACCCATAGATAGGGCCCTATCAGGTACTACCATTCCAGGCCAGAGTGGATCTGGGAGCAATGGCAATGATGGGGTTCTCCACATTCCCCAAAGCTCCAGCATCAGTGGAACCTCAAAATCATTGTTTATTGTCATATCCAGGACACTCATTGTGGGGGGTCTTATCCCTCTGCAGAGGTGCAGTTGGTGTATTCTATAGCCCCAGCTGACTGAGCAAACAATATGAGGTATTCACTGGTGCTAAAAACTTATAGAGAGTATGATACATTTTTTTTTATTTAGGAAAATGTAATTTTACTTTTATAACAATATAAAAGACTCATATACTCTGAAAGAAATTGAAAAGTCAATTTCAAAGGTCAGTACTCACAGAACTTTCAGTTTGGCAAAACAAACGAAAAACAGGTTTCAGGTTTTATCAGTGCATTGATGTAATTTAAATCATGACATCTTTTGCCCACCTGTTGGGGTTAAAAGATCAGATCATTGATTTTTGTTTTGATTAAAGTGAAAAGAGATACTCTCCCAACAAGGTGTGGGCTGGGATCCTTAATTAACCAAGCCCCTATATCCTGGTTTGATTGGATGACCAATCAAAATCTGATATGTGGAAGGGATAGTCTTCCCACAGACATAGATCAGCACATTTGATTGGATGACCAGTCAAAAAGTATTAAAAGAATACAAAATGATCTGGGATTGGTTAGCTAATCGGGGATGTTTGTTCCTAGGGGAATCCTCAATAAAAATAGATGTTTTTAGGGTTAGACAAGAGAAGAGATCTAATGTCCATACCAAAGACAAGAGAATAAGAAAAGAAATCTCTCCAGTAAAAGACTCACTCTCCAAAAAAATGAGTAAGATAGAAAGAGTGTACCAGCCAAATACCTCAACTGTCTGTCTCAAACACAACCAAAGTGATAATCTCTCTCTCTCTCTCTCTATATATATATATATATATATATATACACACACACACACACACATACTGTATATATTACTGTTACACGATTGTGTTTCAGTAAAAATTTCTTAATTGTTAATGGAGAGTTTTTCTTGTCTTTGAGATGCCAACACTCAGGCGACTTGTTCCAACAAACCCTGACCATCAGAAAAAGTTCCAGATAGGTTGTGTCATTCCCCCATCTGTGAATCTTTCAAACATAATGTGGGCACAGAGGGAGTTGATAAATTAACTACTAGGAAATGCATGTAGTAGTCACAGAACCAAGGCTACAATCAAGTACCATGACTAACATAGAACCGCACTCCAGTTATGGGTTAAATAGTATCACAGCTGCTATTCTACAAGGATGGCTTTGGCATTAAATAATCTACAAAGATTGATATACCATAAAACAAAGAACTCAAACCAAATCAGACACATTATTCATGCACTATTTAAAAGAAGTGAAGGCTTAAATTTTCAATCAGATAACATAGTATTTAGGAGTTGTGAAAACTTGAAAGGTGATCACTTACGTTTGCATTGTGTGCATCTTCAGCTGATTTGGTCGACTTGGTCTGTTCGTTGGTGGCCTGCCTCATCTGGGTGAGCTGCTGGACCAAGTGATTGGTCAGCAGGTCTTGCAGCTTCTCCCTCGTAATTTGACCGCTGTCTCCCAGGTCAGCCTGATGCTGCCGAATGATGTCCACCAGAGAGGGACTTTTGTATACATTGTTGTTGTTATTGCTGTTGCTGGCAGGGTTATATATTAAAGGATCTGAAAAACAAAAAGAACAATTTTAATTGCGGTAAATTTAAATATAAAAATAAAATAAAATAAAGCTAGATATTGGTTAGGTATCTATATATTTATATATACTTGAATTTAAAATCAAGTATTTTGTTGAAATGGAAATTTTTTTTGGTTTTAAAATTTTTTCTAAAAATATAATAAATAGTTTGGTTTGGTTTTATGACATATCAACCATTGTAGGTAATTTAATGCAAAATACATCATCATCATGTTGTGCCGCCAGCATGGATATCCCTGACCCTCTCTCACCACTTCTCCCTATCATCCATCGCCTCTGGCAGGTCTTCAGGGTTACATCCTGTGTCCTCACATAGCTGCTGTATGTAAGTTCAAGCTGGTCGTCCTGCTTTTGCTTGGCCATATGTGGGGGTCCATAGGAGTACATCACTTATGAGCTCATCCTTGCTTCTCCAGCAGTGTCCTGCGTGTCTGGTTCATCTAACTTGTATAGTTTTCGTGATGGGAGGCAAGTGGCCGTATAGTTGGTGTCTCGTGGAGTATTTTCGCCAGGACTTGTTCAATATTGCTCTCAACATTCTTGTGTAATTGCCGTCTAGTTTCTTCTTCAGCCATTTAGTTAGCATCCATGTAGTACATCCATATAGCAGTATCGATACAACCGCTGCCTGGAAGAAACTGTGTTTCATTTTATCGGCCAGGTCTGATTTCCATATGATCGAGAGCCTATCGATAGCCGTCCATGCTTTCGTCAGTCGTGTGTCAATGTCTTTTTCAGTTGATGAGACGCTACTTCCTAGGTAGGTGAATTTGTCTACTAGTTTCAGAGACGGAATGCCAAATACAGTTTCTTCATATATATTAGATATATATGATTTGTAAACATAAGTCATCAGTTAAATGGTTCCAAGTATTGCTATGTATCATTAACAATTCAAGTAAACATCAGTCATTTATTTATACACAGTTAAATCATCAAACAGTTCTATTTCAAACAATTCAATTTAGCATAAGTCATTTGTTTGCCCTCAGTTTAAATGTCCAACAATTCTATTTGACCCATAGACAGGACCCTTTCAGGTGCTAACACTCAGAGTCTGAGTGGACCTGGGATTGATGGCAATGAAGGGGTACTCTGCATTCCCCAAAGCTCCAGCAGTAAAGGAACCTCACCATCAGATTGTTTAGTGTCATATCCGGGAGACTCATTGTTTTTTTTTTTTACTCATCTGCAGAGATGCAGTCAGTGTATTTTTGGAAACGGCATGTGATATAGCATTAATATATTTAATTTGTATAGCAGTTTTATCATTTTATATTAATCTCTGTCTTAATTTGTTAAATATCTTCACCAATCAGGAGTTTAAATTGAATATGTTTGTGGTAGTCTAACGATTGTTAGGAATACTCTTCCACTGGTTGATCACTCTGTGGTAAAGGTTTAGATTTTAGCCCTAATGTGTCAGTCAACCTCTAGTTTCGTAGAGATTTTCTTAGGCTTAAAAGGTCGACTTGTATGGCACAATTTACAGTACATAGAAGTCTGTAATAATTTGCAATTTAAAAAATGAAGTAGGCTTGAAAAAACAACCAAAAAATACTTATTGTTAAATTTTGACCGTTTGAATTATTATCAGAGGTGAAATAAACATTCGAGATTTCTTGCTACAAAAATATATTTGATGTTTATTTCAGAGAATCTATCATTTTGTAAAAGACAGGGTTTACACAAGTAAAGAAGAGTTAAAGGGCGTTAATTATATGCAACAATAGTTGACTGAAGTCATGCTTCCCTGAAATGGAATTTTTTGTATGACATCATGTTTACTCCGGGGCTGAATGCTGGTGGGTAATTGTTTGTAAAACTTTTCTACTAGAGATGTTTTTTTTTTCAGAATTCTAGAAATCAGATATATTGATAATGGATATTTGGTTCTTTTCATTTCCGACTGGATATGAATTTTGGCACATCACTACTAAAAGTATTAAATGAAGCTGTATTTACCAAGATAGGAAGGAAGAAGAAAAAAAAAAAAAAAAAAAAAAAAGGGTAAGTTTTTTTTTTTTTTTTTAAATAGTCCCTTTAGCACTCAACACATTTATTCCACACTTATTTCAGTGAGTTTTATCTTGGTTGAAGCAACTTTAAAACTCCTCTTTTAACATTGTCTCCCATCCTTAAATCTTTTAAAATTTAGATTATTTTTCAGTCTGGGGAAGCAATAAAGAAGTCATACAGAACTAATGGTCTGGTGAATAAGGAAGGTGCTAAGCTTATACAATTATGTGTTTCATTAAAAATATCTAATTAAAAAACTGAGATTGGTTATTAAATATTTTTTCAAATTCTCACTGATTTTAGTTGTCAGAATTTTTGAGATAAAGTTTGATGATTTTTATCATTCAGGGTTTTCGGACTATTGTCTTCATCTTTATAGTTATATTCACAACATTTCAGCTGATACGTCCTCCAGCCTTCTTCAGGTGTTTGTCAAACTCAGGAGCCTACACAGAACTTTGAACCACGTCCTTTCTTTGATCCACAGGGTTCACTTGTTCTGATTCTGTTAACCATAGCTGGGTATAAGTGCTAAGTATTCCTGTAGTTACTCACCTGCAATCAGGATTGAATGTGCAACCTCCAGATGATTGTCTCTTTGGAAGCTTAGGAAAACAATGCCTATAACCATTACGTTATGTGTGCTGACTGCAGGCAAGAAACAATACAGGAATACTTAGCACTTATACCCGGTCAAGGTTAACGGAATCAAAACAGGCAACACCTGTGGATTAAATAAAGGACGTGGTTCAAAGTTCCGTGTAGACTCCTGAGTTCGACAAACACCTGAAGAAGGCCGGAGAACATATCAGCCAAAACATAGTAAATATCACTAAAAGATGAAGACAATAGTCCGAAGACCCTGAACAATAAAAAAAAATGGCACAGATTTGTCAAAACGTTTAGGCACCATCACTTTACGAAATCAGTTTAGCAACTTTGGACATGTCTTCATATCTTTTTTTTTTTTAATCACACCTCTTATACCTAATTGCAAGAGTATGCTCGTCAATATTTCTAAAAATATGAATAGTATAAACGTTTGGCTGTTTTCAGATGTTATAAAATTACCCTCCCAATGATGTATACAAATCAAGAAAATTACTACAAAAGATACTCCAGTCTTAAGCACCATTTTGTGGCATTGCTTTACCAAGTAGGTAAATTTAAAATACTATAAATAAATCTTACTTATTAATGTTTTACAATTGTTCAATTATCAGCATCACATTTTTTTTTTTAGCAAAATAAATTCAAATACAAAATCTTAAATTATCTTTCTCTCCCCACTCTCTCTCTCTCTATCTATCTATCTATATATATATAGCTGAAATTCTCATTATATATATATGTGTGTGTGTGTGTGTGTGTGTCACTGCGTTGTATGATCAAAGAAGTGTATTCTTGTCTTCCATACTTCAGGAGGTATTTTGTTGAGGCCAGTAGCTTTTCAACTCTTTATTCTTTTCAGTACTGCTTCAAGTTCTTCCTCTGTAAACTGTCCTAGTTTGATGTCTAGTTGGTTATTAAATCTTTTTTTTTTTTTTAGGTTTATCAGGGATTTCAAGAGGGTCCCCAAGCAGATTCTTGAAATATTCTTTCCACTTTTGAGGTCTTTTTTTCTTGGTTGGTAGCTTTTAGTTTTACTTTGGAGGTGGTTTTATTTTTGGTTATTTTATTTACAGTCTACCGTGCTAACTGTGATTACTTATCTTCAATTGAATTTTGGATTTTATTGATTTGGCCTTGAATGTATTTGAGTTCTTTTTTGGGCCCGCAGTTCCTGCACATTAGTGTTTGTTGGGTTTCATTTATGAAGTAAATGCTTTTACATGTCATGTTATCTTTCCTTAAATGCTATTGACTCTTGGTTTGGTTGGTATGCACATGGCTACTGCTTCTATATGGGTTGTAACAAAGTTTTCATATTGATCATTTAGAATATGTTCTTGAGATGTCTCCTGAAGAGTATCAAACTTATTTCCAACAATTATTGTATATCAATTGCTAATATGCCTATTTGCAAGTGAGAATCAGTTATATTATGAAGCTTTACCTGATTGTTTTTTTTTTCTGCATAGACTAAGGTGAATCTTTGCCGAGATGATTCTGTGATCAAAATATACTCCTTCAAAAAAGAAGGAAGCCCCACAGGTGAAATAACTATTTATCCATTTCTTGTTTATAAATACATAACCTAGCTGTGCAGTAACATTGCTTCCAACAAAGCCTTCATCAGGTGACGACTCTGGGTTCAGGCATGGTTTCAGAGCCAAAGCATCATTACCACTAGCCCAGAGCGCCTAAGTAGTAGTAATTTACTGAATGTTTTGCTCAGAAGTAGTACAAGGCCATATGAATGAGGTATCCAGTGAGACTCAAACTTATTTGTGAAAGTTTGCTAGTCTAGCTTGCTAACTATTACACCACCAGAGCACCCCAGCAGTAACTCATAATACCACCAGACTTTGTTGGATTGTCATCACACTATAGGATTGCCATATCCACACTGATGCAGTTAGAGCCTTATCTTAGATCTTTTTTATGTATTTCTTCTTGTCTGATGGAGAAAGTTCAAGATTAGTCAAGAATGTAGTGGTTGAGTTAGTAATGAAACCTCAGCATCCGACCTCGATATAAAATATATTGGCTATCCAGCCATTTCTGACTCACTGTTCTCACAGATCCTTATATTTTTCCAGCTTACACTGATGTGCATCAAATTTGTAATCACACAGAACCTAAAATTGAGAAGATACTTAGGAAGAACCAAAATGGCTTTTGGAGAAATTGATCCACAACATCACAAATTTTGACTGTCAAATTCTAGGTGTACGTACAAAAAACCTTGATGCAACATTATTTGTCGACTTCTCCAAGGCTTTTGACTCCATGCACAGAGGGAAGATGAAGCAAATATGACTCACCTCTGGCCTACCTGAAGAAACCATTGCAGCCATAATGATGCTATATAAAAACATGAAAGTAAAAGTCCGCTCCCCGGATGGAGACACAGACTACTTCAACATTGTAGCAGGCGTGCTACAAGGAGACACATTAGCTCCATACCTGTTTATCAACTGCCTAAACTATGTACTTAGAATGTCTACTGATATAATGAAAGATAACGGTTTCAAGCTGGCTAAGGAAAGAAGCAGAATTATGGACGTGAACTAAGCTGATGACATCGCACTTCTGGCAAATACACTTGCCCAAGCTGAAACACTGCTACATATTCTGGAACAAGCAGCTGCTGGCATAGGCCACCATGTCAACAGATAAGATGGAATACATGTGCTTTAATCAATGAGACGACATTTCCACACTAAATAGTGGACAAGTTCACCTACCTAGGAAGCAGTGTCTCATCAACCGAGAAAGACATCAACATGCGACTAGCAAAGGCATGGACAGTGATTGATAGGTTATCGGTCATATGGAAGTCAGACCTGACTGATGAAATAAAATGTAGTTTTTTCCAAGCAGCAGTCATGTTGATACTGCTATATGGATGCACTACATTGACGCTAACTAAACATATGGAGAAAAAGCTTGATAGCAATTACTCAAGAATGCTGCGAGCGATACTGAACAAGTCCTGGAAGCAGCACCCCACAAAACAGCAGCTATACGGCCATCTGCCACCCATCACGAAAACTATTCAAGTTAAATAAACCAGACATGCGGGACACAGCTGGAGAAGAAAGGACAAACTCATAAATGACATACTCCTGTGGACCCCTAGCTGGAACCTATATACAATAGCCCTATACTGATACAGGATATAGAACCTATATACAATAGCCCTATACTGATACAGGATATAGCGTTGAAGACCTCCCAGGAGCAATGGACAACAGAGACAAGTGGCAAGAGAGGGTCAGAGAGATCCATGCAGGCAGCGCGATATGATGTTGATGACACTGATGTGCCCAGAAGAAACTTTCTTCCAAAAGGACCATTAACTCAATAACAAAAACTCTTTTTTAATTTAACAGACCAAATGAAAATATCTGGAAGCTGGGTTGATAATGCTGTTTCAGTTGGAAATACAAAATGGTGTTCTAAATTGGTTGCAACATGCCAGTCCATGCAGCCAACAAGCAATGATGATCTGTGCATATTTTTCTGTGAAAGTTTCCTTCTTTAATGAAATGAATTGGTCTGTTGGTGATATTATTTGAGCTTTATTGGCAGTCCCACAACATATCTTCGAAGCCTCAGCAAAAAAAAAGAATATATTTGAGGTTGGTAGTTTTCCCCACATGCTTTGCATCAATTGGATCGAGTTAACCCCCAAGCATGAAGGTTCACTAGAGTTGGCAAGACATTGTAGACTGCCTTTATAAGGAAACTTAATTTTTAGGTTCTATGGGATTGAGATTTTGCACTTTCCCACTTAGTCCATGTGTGTGTGTGTGTGTGTGTGTATATATATATATATATATATATATATGTATAATTAACTAAAATTCATATTGTATAAATACAACCCAGAATAGTTAGATTTTTATTTGAGCAATACACTTAAAATGCTTTAATTAATAGAATAAAGCAATTTCCAGTCCAGTTTGCAGCTGAATAAGATTTTCTATATCATGAGAATAACCATGAAATGTCAATTACTTCCTTAATAGAAGTTTCCATGTGATCATGGACCATTGTAACAATTGGAAACCACTAGGTTCATGGGTTCTTAACTAAATTTATATTGATTATAAAATCATCAAAAAAAAGAATATATTATTTTTCAGAAGTAGTTGTCCATTGTGACAGAGTTCCCTGCGATATAAGTCATATGTCAATTAGCTTTAGAGGACCACCCTTTCAGGCTGGACTTCCCCATTGAACTTAAGGTGTAAGGTCAGGGTCAATCCTTCATGTCTGAGATGCTACCAAAAGAGAATGGCAACAGGGATGAACATTTTTCCCTACTTACATGGATATATACAGGTCCCTAATTTACATTTGATTTTGTGATATATTCAACATTCATAGGAAGGTAGGTAGGTAGGTACCTAGATGTAGTTAAAACCAAAACAAAACAAAACAAAAAAATTCAATATATATATATATATATATATATATATATATATATATATATATATATATATATATATATATTTATTAGGAGGTGCTTGTGATGTAGTGGTTATCATTGTTGGAAACAAGCACAGCACCAGGAGTTCAAATCCTGAATGAGACTGTTTAGATTTCACATAGTGCTAATACCCTTGGAAAGATATGCATCAAACAATTCTCCCTCCAGCTATAGGCTCTTCAACCCTGGTATGGCAATTGGTCAAGGGGAAGGAAAACTGAATTCAAACCTGTTAAACTTTTTAAGTCACATCTTGCTTGTGCAGAGGGGTTGGTAAATATATATGAATATATAAAAAGACTGTTCTGCAAGACTAAAAATGTGGTGTCTATAAAAAGAATAACTTCTAATTCAGTTGTGTTTTGAATAAGTATATATATATATATATATATATCTTTTTCAACTGTTATTGCAGTAGATTTTTGTAAATAATACAGTTGGAAGCTAATTTAGTTTCACTTTCACCAGATCTCTTTTTACCCTTTCTTCTTCCTTAATACTTATCAAACTGCTTACAATAAACAAAATTATCGAGAAAAATCTAAGTCAAACAAAATACTAAAATTTTCCAGTCTTATCAAATTCATCATTTTGTCCAACTATGATGACTGGTGAGAAATCAAAATAGTCTTTTTCTGAATTTCATTACTTTAGGCAGCTTAATGTCAAATCAAATATGATAGAATTTATATTATAATTGCAAAGATAAAGTACTCTATAATAATTCAATAATTTTCTTCCTAGAGAAATTGTATAGATCAGTGTACGCATGAATACAGACTCCACACTATTAAGGTGCAAACTGTTTTTAAAAAAGTGCTAAGTTAGAACATATCAATGCTATTGTGCTGTGATGTGTCATTTTTGTAAGAAAAAATCAGCTTATAATAATAGAAGTAGCTGAAGACTCACATTGTCACATTTCACTTTTAACAATGATAAAAAATGAGAAAAATCCAGGGCTGTAGAATTGAATTGATAATTTTATGTCAGATTAAAAACAGAGTTGATTTCATAAAAATTGTAATAAAACCCTCATCTTAATATAAAAATGTGCCAAAAATATTGTGAATTTTACTTAACAATTTAGTTTTGAAAGTTTCAACATTTTACTTGCCCGGTATATTAATTTGTACACAGTAATGTGTGTGTGTTTGTGCGAGTGTGAAAATCTTATTTATAGTGTCAATGACTCTAGTAATACTCAGTTTTCTCATAGAAATTATATGCTAAATTAAATCTCATATCAATAAATCTACATAATCCTTTATTAATTCTGAGGTTAATTTGAGATAATGGCAATATAATAATAAATGTCATTTCCATTAAAGATGTTGAAATTCTGGCTGGTGTGTTTTTATATCATAATATAAAAACACACCAGTCAGAATTTCAATATAAATATCAATATGAAATTATCGATTAAAAAAATAAAAAAAAAATAAAAAAATCATAAAACATTTAGAATATTTCAAGGTACATTTTGTTTGATACTTTTCATGAAAACTGAGCTCTATATCCAGCAAATATATTGATTGAACTAAGTGAATATTAAAGAAGTTCTTCTCTATGATATAAAAGGCAAATAAAGATTATGATTTTTTGAGGGTGGGTTGAAAACGACTGGATATTTAGGCTGAAATTTGGGAGACATATTCTTGACACCATAAGTGTAATAAACACATTGGATTCATGGTAAATTATTAGTGAAAATGACGAATAAACAGTTTTTTTCTTGCACACTGGAGTTACTTACCCTTCTTTTGTTAGTATAGTTTGATCACAATAGAAGGAGTAGCAATGTTGAAATCATACTAAACTGATGTGGAAATCATAGGTGTATCTCGAGTGGTACATACAGCAGGCAATATACTAAATATATAACTAACCCATATAAATGTTCAATTCCTTAACAAAACAATCTTGATACAGATATATTTGTGTAGGTATTTACCCAATCCTACTGTTCTGAGCTAAGTGGAGTAAAGTCAGTTTGAATTCAGAGTTTTCTTTCAAGACTGGTTGCCTTATTAAACCTTAAGAATTTAGTCTGTCCTAGTTCTAATGATCCATCTAAAATAAAATACACATAAAAAATTCTATACTTTTAACACTGAGAAACTCTAATCTCATTGGCTTTAATAATTTGGTTTCTTTGTTCAATAGCATATCAGGCTTTGTGGGTTATATCAAAGTCATTCTTGTAGAAGAACAGTAGTGGTGCCATTCAACCTATAGCTGGGGGTGGGGGCTAATGGAGTTCTTACCATTCTCAAGAAGAATCATCTGAAAATGAATGTAATAGGGCTAGAAGAGTTCTAAGTTGGTTCCTCTGATGTTGCAGTCCAGCATGTTAGCCACTATGGCATATTGGACTCTCCACCTTTAATAATTTAACGGAGCTTTCTGTAATTATCTCAAAGTTGCATAAGCAAAAAACATAAGTAAATTAATCATTAAACTTCTTTTCTCTAAAAAAAAAAAAAGAGATTTCATTTATTGCCATTTTCTTTATTTTTTAAATAAAGCCTTTTTAAAATAGTTGCACTAGTAAATAAACGAATGTTCTTCAGACAACTGAATTTTTTCTTCATATTCTTGATATAATCAACAGGTTCTGGTTTATTCTTCAACGTTCACGTATATAAGTCTAGGGGAAAAAAAAGAGAAACTCCTTTTTTCTATAGAGAAACCAAAATGGAAACAGAAAATCGTCATTGATATACCCACTAGACCTATCCATAATAACAATGCTAGGGAACCCCCCAAAAACTTGGTACTTTCAAGTTATACCCAGTATTTGGTATACCAAATGTTACTGTTATGGATTGGTTCAGTTGATATATTTGTAACCATTTCTTACAGCTATTTTTTACAAGGAAAAAATGAAGTAAAAAACATTTGTATCAGTAAAAGCAACAAGTGAGCTTAAAATTAAGATAGTGATGAATAACATTTCTCTCCCACAAGTTTTTGGACTTGTGCCATATTTTTGTAATTCATAAGAAAAAAAAAAAGATAAATAGATTAAAAATTTTTTTTCTCTTGTGGTTTATATTAAAACTATTCGCAACAAACTGATTGATTGATTCTAACAGCATATCAACCTGTCTAGGGTTATTTTATGTCTAGAGGTTAGGGAATTGCATTCATTGTACATTTATATTTACATTTTTTTGTGTAATCATTTCTTAAGCATTTTTTGCACACTAATATATGATATCAATATATGCAAATAATATTTTGACAGATCTATTCAACCCATAGATTGAACCCAACAGGTATTACCACTTTGACTCAAAGTGGAACTGGGAGTGATGGTAATAAAGGGGTACACACTCTCCAGAACTGGAGCCTCAACATCAGATGCAGTTTAGTGTCATACCCAGAACATCCTTATTTTTTTTGGGGGGGGGGAGTCTTAAACCTCTGGAGGAGATACAGCCAATTTTAATCCTTGCCAACAGAGTGATTACTAAAATCAAAAATGTGAAAAAGACTTGATTGTCCATACAATTTCTGGTACATTAATGATTCTTGTTAAAAGTTATGGAGACAATGATGCTAATTGTAGAATTCTCAGCTGAAAAGATATATCAGGCCAAGTAGTTCTACTCACCTGCCTGAAAGAAAAAGATGTAGAAAACCAGACTAAACAGTATGGGCAACAGAAGCGGAGGTGGTCTAGGCATTTTCAGCTCTGAGATTCACAAATAAAGGAATTGAGGCAAAAATGTCATTTGAAGACAGAGAAATTGAGGCAAAGAACTACTTATTTATCTTCTTTTTTTTTTGTCGGTTCCACTCAGTACAAAATGGGAAGCCTATGATTGAGTTAAAGACAGAGGAAGAAAATTAGCAGAGAGACGATAAATCAAAAAGACATGGTAGTTAGTTATTTTGTGAAAGAATACAAAGAGAGACAAAGAAGAAGAGATAAAGAATGGTTTGGAGAAAATGAGAGGACAAAGAAAGAGGGTAAAAAGAGACTAGAAAAAAAAAAAAAAAAAGGAAAAATGACAATGGTCAAGATATACAGAAGAGCTGGAGAAAAACAAAGCAGTTAAATGAGGAATGAGGACTTGAGGAGGAGGAAGGAGAAAATAAGATAGGTAAAAAACAAAAAAAAAAAAAAAAAAAAGAAAGAAAGAAAGGTGTAATATACTGAAAAGGAGGAGAAATAAGAAATGAGAGTTCAGGAAGGAGAGTTGGAGAATGAAGGTAGGAAGTAAAGAGAGTAAGTAAGTTCTACTTGTTAGGTGAAATGGTGTTAATCTCTTACAGAAAGGAGAAAGAGAGAGAAAGAAAGAAAGAAAAATGGACTGAAGAAAAAAAGCAAGTGAAGAAATACAAAAAGAAAGAAAAGAGGAAATCGATGAAAGAGAGAAATAACAAAAAGTGAGAGAAAGAAAAAACAAACAGATAAAAAGAGAAAGAAAAGAGAAGAGAGAGAGAGAAATAAAAAGAACAAAGAGTGTGATAGGGTGGAATTAAGAGTAGAGGAATTTGAGAAAGAATAAAGAGAACAATCAACACATTGGACAATTAATTACTTATAATATCCAATGGTCAGAGAAAGTACAGGTTCATAAAGTATAAATAAATCAATATGTTCAGAATTGCTAGCCCTGATGGGTGCTTTTCTTTTTCTTTTTTTTTCTTTTAAATACATAAAGATTAGTAGGCAGAAACAGCTTGTATAGGATTTTGTAAAGATTTACCAAAAACTGGAGGGCTAATAACATATCTAAAATGACCCCATCAACTGACTCCAAAAAACTAAAAAAAATATAATTCGGGTCAGTAAGAGTAAGAAATGGCAGAAACAGAAAGTCAAGGTGGTAAAACAGGGAAGAGTTTGAAAGATAAATCCTGGCATAGTACCCATAAAAAATAAGATATTTTTTATACATGGTTTTAGTACTTTTACTAAGGAACAGTGTAGTTTCTGTTGATTGATCGATGTTGACAGCATGTCAACCCATCTAGAGTGATTTTATGTCAAGGGGTTAGGGAATTGCATTCATTGTACATTTATATTCACATTTTTTGTGTAGTTGTTTCCTGAGAGTATTTTTGAACACAGTTATATAATATCAAGTATTCCTATCTAATACACACAATTTACTTACCGTTGTATGGTTTCAAGTTTTCCTATCTCATACTAATAATGGTTTCAAGTAATTATTTCAATCTAATAATAATTGTTTGTTACATGGTTTCAAGTAATTATTTCAATCAAATAATAATTGTTCGTTATATGGTTTCAAGTAATTACTTCAATCTAATAATAATTGTTTGTTATATGGTTTCAAGTAATTACTTCAATCTAATAATAATTGTTTGTTATATGGTTTCAAGTAATTATTTCAGTTTAATAATAATTTTTTGTTATATGGTTTCAAGTAATTATTTCAGTCCAATAATTTTTTGTTACATGGTTTCAAGTAATTACTTCAATCTAATAATAATTGTTTGTTATATGGTTTAAAGTAATTATTTTAATCTAATAATAATTGTTTGTTATATGGTTTCAAGTAATTATTTCAGTTTAATAATAATTTTTTGTTATATGGTTTCAAGTAATTATTTCAATCTAATAATTGATTGTTATATGGTTTCAAGTAATTATTTCAATTTAATAATAATTGTTTGTTATATGGTTTCAAGTAATTACTTCAATCTAATAATAATTGTTTGTTATATGGTTTCAAGTAATTATTTCAATCTAATAATAATTGTTTGTTATATGATTTCAAGTAATTATTTCAATCTAATAATAATTTTTTTGTTATATGGTTTCAAGTAATTATTTCAGTCTAATAATAATTGTTTGTAATATGGTTTCAAGTAATTATTTCAATCAAATAATAATTGTTCGTTATATGGTTTCAAGTAATTACTTCAATCTAATAATAATTGTTTGTTATATGGTTTCAAGTAATTATTTCAGTTTAATAATAATTTTTTGTTACATGGTTTCAAGTAATTATTTCAATCAAATAATAATTGATATATAGAAAATGCACTGAATTATGAGACTACAGTCATAGATTTATGGCCAGGATTTAACAATATATCCTGTGCATTGACCAAATTAGGTTTTTTTTTTAAGGCACAGCAACTTTCATTTGTTATTTAATGCCCAAGTCATCTTTGTAGAAGAACAGTAGTGGTACTATTTAAACCCATAGCTGAGGGTGACCAAGGGGGTTCATACCTTTCCCAAGAGTATTAGTCCAAAAGTGAACATGATACAACTGCAGTCACAATCTATCATGTTAATCACTATGCCACAGGACTACCAACCCCTCACCAAATTAATACTCAAGGAATGTGGGAAAATAAAAGATATATGTAAGGAGGGAGACCCGAAAGCTCCCTTTTCAATATCTACTACACCAAGGTGTAGGGGAAGGCACTAGTCCTATGCCTGGATTGCTCAACTTATCCTTAATCTTTATAATACTGAATGTTAAGCAAGAAGGCATCAAGTACCATTTTTTGAGTCTTTGGTATGACTCGACCGGGGACCCGGGCCATTGGCAAACACGCTAATCATTATGCTAATAGCGCGAGTAAAAAATATCAATAATCACAAAATGAAAAATCTAAGTCAGGTCAAAAACTTAATCAATAAAGGATATCAATAAAATTTAAAGGAAAAGAAGGGGTATGCTTCTTTCTTCCTAACAACATGTGCACTTTGTTTTTATAAAATAAAAATTGATTTTTGATGAAGATATTCTTATAACAAAATGTCACATTTTTTGTATTGTCTTCCTTTTCTTGTATATATATATATATATATACACACACTGATTATTTTTGTATAACATGTACCTATAACTTTGGACAACAAAATTCTGCAAAAAAAAAAAAAAAATTTTATATATATATATATATATATATATATATACATACACACACACACACACAAAGTGATTATTTTTGTATAACATGTACCTATAACTTAGGACAATGAAATTCTGCAAATATATATATATATATATATATATATATATATATATAAGTATAATTTGCACTTATTTTTTAGAATTTGTAACAGCTAAATTTAACCTAAATTTAGCATTTGTTCAACTTTTTATCGGTTCATAATGACTAAAAATAGGAATTTATTTAGTTTACATTTTGTTAAAACATGAAATTTACACAGAATTTTAAATTGTAACACTTGTAAGCATATGGACATGTTTACACAAAATGCAACAACTTTACAGTGAAAATTAAGCTCACATTAGGGGAAACAAAATTATTAACAAATACACACTCCAGTGGATATTTCTCTGTAATAGTGTAAAGCACATTAGTTTGGAATATAGGTATAAGTTACTTTTACTTATCCCATCCTGAATATGGTGAGGCATGTTGCAAGAAAAAAAGTTAGTTATATGGTTCTTGTGTATAATATGCACCCTGAACTTTGGGGTAAAAATTTGGAAAAATAGTGCATCTTATACATAACTAATTATGGTATAAAGTAGATATCAGTGAAAGAAATTCACACACTTGAATAGCTATGAGAAAATTCTTTTTAGAAAAAGAAACTAAACAATGTTTATAAATACATTTTTTAATTTGCATTGCTGTGAGCTTGGAGAATAATGTACTGTTGACTATAAACCAATTATTATTACTTTGTTTTCATGATTTATATATTTAAAAATTTTTTTATTAATCTTTAAATCCAACATTCTTACAATGTTATCAGAACCAAAAAATGCTTTTTTGTTACTTGCTCATCATATGGCAACAAAAAACAGATTATATATATATATATGAAAATGTTCTATTATGAAAAAACACAAGGTCTGCAGAGAATCATTTTATTTTTTGCTAACATTAAAAGTTTCAATCATAAAAATAAAAAAATGAGAAAGTTTTGAACATTCTATTTCCATTGGTGCTTTCTGCTTCATATATATATATATATATATATATATATATATATATATATATATATATATCATATATGAACAAGAGGTGGAAGAAGTGAGAAAAATGAAGAATAGTTAGAGGAGAATTAAAAACAAAAAAAATTTAAATAGCTAAGGTAAATAATGGGAGAGCGAGAGAGAGAGAGAGAGAAAAAGAAGAAGTAGAAATAATGATACAGGAAGCATTAGATAATTCAGCTTTAAGAGAGAGTTTTTTTTTAAATAGAAGCTCTTTACTTAATAAAGAAAAAATATAATCTCTGAGAAGTTTGTGAATAAAATGACAGACAATATTTTGCAACTTTGCACTTAGCCATCTTAATAAATACTATCTTTGCAATCAATTATCAAGTACCAGAGTAAAAAGTAAAAAACTACAAGACTACACTTCATTGTGGGTGGTGGGGTTAAAAACCATAAGGCAAAGAACAAGAAAGTCATTATGGCAGAAATATAAGGGACATTCAATAAATAAGATGAATTTTGCCAATGGAGCTGGCAATAAGAAACACTCTTTACTGTTGCACATTTTTCAAGGAAATCAATCGTGATGGGTCTTTTTATCTCCCAGAAAACTGTCAGCATAACCTTCATAACTGTCAGTATGTTTCTACTTACTATATGGACTGCCTTTTTGACTCAGACTTGTAGTTGAAAATCCATGTTTAGGCCATTAGTAAACATTTTTTGACTAAAACATGCTTCACTGTACACATCATACAGTCTTCCATTAAGTACATATGGTTTGCACTTCACAGCTTCTAAAAATTTGATGACAGTCCTCTGTTCAAGCCTGGAGCAATGTTTAATTTTCCACCATTTTGAATGATTTTAAAATTGATAGTTTTGTGAGACTAAAATGATTTTTACTATAAACCAATCCAAACAATGCATATGGAAGACTGGGAATTTAAAAAAAAAAATTCCCCTTATTTGTTAAATGACTTGTGTGTGTGTGTGTGTGTGCGCGAGTATATATATATGTATATATAATGTCATATTTTGATTGGCTGTTGTGTATCTCAGGGCCATTAAATAAGGACTCCTGAACTATTTGTTGAATCATTTAGAGTGAATCATAAGAGGAGGCAGACTTGAAACAAGTCTGATGTTGCAAAACCTGAAATCTGTAATGATACCAGTGTGACATCACTAATGATCTCCTTTAGTGCATTTTGACGATGTTTAATAAGATTATATATATATATATATATATATACAAATATATATATACGCGCGCACACACACACACATACTAGGGGGAGTCAAAGGTTTTGCAATATTTTGGTATGTGCTAGTTTGTGCTGTGTATATATCACATGATTGAAGCAGTTCAAGCCATGGTTGGTAGTGTCATGGTAGTTGGTGTGCTGACACATTGTACATTGCTTCACTCCATGTGTGATTTGAAAGCCATTCATATGAAGGTACAACATAGTTTAAATTGGGAACTTATCCTTTAGAAATGCAAACTGGACTATAATGTTGCAAAAGCAACCAAAAACATTTGTTGCGCAAAAGGTGAAGGCTCAGTTGATTACAGTCAAGTAACCAGATGGTGAAATACAAACGACTTCAACCATGATTTGATCTCACATTACCAATTCTATTTCCTATGACAATAACTGTGATACTAAGCACACTTCCTATATAATTTCAAGTAACTAATAATAATCCTTTGTAAGTAAGTGAAGCAAAGTAGATGACCGTAGTCGAGGGTGACCTTAAGGCTTCCTTTTTGATAGCTACTACACCATAGTATAGGGGAGGGCGCTACTCCTTTCCCTGGATTGCTCCACTTTACCCTTGATCCGTACCTTATAATGCTGAGAGTTAAGTAAGGAGGCATCAAGAACCATTTTTTTTGAGTCTTTGGTATGACTTGACCTGGGACTGAACCCAGGTCTCCTGAGCCATTGGTGAACACTTTAAGTAACTATCTTTAATACTAATAATTTGTATATAGTTATATAGCATCAAGTATTCTTATCTAATATCAATAAATTGCAAACATCTATTTGACTCATAGATGGGACCCTAACAAGTACTACCAGTCTGGGTCAGATTGGACCCGAGAATATTGGCAAGGAATGACTTCATACTCCCAGGAGTTCCAGAACTGGAGCCTCATAACCAGATGCAGTTAAGTGCCATTCCCAGATGTGTGAATAGAAATAAAATTCAGTCTATTCTATTCACTTGGCAATAAAGTCCTTCAGTTATACTTGGTTGTTATTGGCATTTGCCTATGTACTGCATCTAGCTTATGCAACGTCTTGATGGCACAAAGTGATATTGTATACATGTGCCAATGGCAAAAAGGCTAGATCATCTGAAAGGGATGTTCACAAAGAGAAGAAAGCTCATGTCATCCTCCTAAATCATGTTAAGTGAAAATAGAACTATGCTCGAACCATTTTTTTTTATTGCTATGGCAAGTACTTATTTCACCTCCTAGCAATCATTAGGAAAACTCATCCTGTAAGGGCAGATAACCCAATAACTCAATTTTTACTTAACTTAAATTTGATTTGTTTTTATGATATATATTTTAAAGTTGGCAACTAGTCAAGGGCAATCCGATGGCTCCCTTTTCCATAGCTACTACACTGAGGTGTAGGCGAGGGTGCCACTCCTTTCTCTGGATTTCTCCACCTTACCCTTGATACGTATCTTATAATGCTGAGTGTTAAGCAAGGAAGTATCAAGTACCATTTTTTAAGCCTTTGGTATGACTCGAACGGGAATTAAACCCTGGTTACCTGGGCCATTGGGGAACACTCTACTCACTAGGTCAATGGATATAATAAGGAAAATTTTTAAAAAAGTTTTAAAAATATAATTAAAGTTTTGACATCTTTTAATAATTGTTTTAGTTTTAAACAGCATTATTAATCTTTCAATAATGAACTGGTGATTTTTGGTACATTTCTCTGAAAGTAACTTGTCATTCTAAAGCAAATACATGTAAAATTAACCAGAGGATCTGGTTATGATTTGAATAAAATCCTGAACTAGAGGTAAGTAAGCAAGCAACATATCCACTGCTGCTTCAACACCCGGGTAAAATTAACTTGAAAATATTAAATTAAAAAGAGGACAAAGATACTACATTGATCTTAGACACAAGTAACAATATATACATTAATAATCTCATCATTTTTTATGGGTAATATGTTAGTTGATATTAATACAATTCATTTACTGAATGAAATAAACTATGTCAAACTCATACCTTATATCTATCAGTCCAATACTCTAACATTGATTATGATTGAATCAACATGTTTAGTTATTTGGGTACTTCCAAAGACTTGACTCTTGAACTAGCAATGCATAAAAAAAATTAAAAATCAGATTTTGCTACAACAAATAGGATATTTGTAAAATATGGATTGATATAAGATTTTGGATTTTTAAATTTGCAAAATCCATTTTTTTAAATAGAAGCACAAAGTTGGAAAAACTGGACAAAGAAGGCTTTATTTTTCAAAAATGTTTGGATAATGTATTGCGTTTTCATTGAAAAATGCCATTTACAACAAAAACTATTCACAATAAAACAAACAAATTCGGCATATAAATCTAATATCTGCAGGTGAATATCATGGAATTATAAAAAAAAGACATAACTCATTACTTCAGCTTATAGTAGCAATGCTCATGGCTCCCTAAAACAATATAGACATTTCCATTTTTGGTGGGTCCATCTGAAAAATGCTTGTAAAATCTCTATAAATCCATAAAATCCTGTTGAACCATACATTAAAACAAAAGGAAATTGATTCATCTACAAGTTGATCAAGATTGTTCATGCATTGTTTTTTTTAAAATAAGATTTTATCAATGAGACAATAGAATGAACATTCAAAACATCAATTTTTTTGTGTATAATTCAATCACACAACTTTGCTTAGTCACAAAAACTTACAGTAATGTGAATCTGGTCAAATTTAGTAGAACAGTTGAATAAAGAATACCTTTTAACATAGGCCAGTTACTTTTGTCATAAGCCATTCTTAAAGTTAAGCTTCAGTGGCATAGTAACTTTTTGTAAAAATTATGCTCAATCACAAATAGGTGAAACAGACTTTTATAAATTTTTCATGTATTTTTTAATAAATTTATATCCAGTAGTTTATTCATAATCACCATAAAAAGCATGCAACATCTATACAGCTTTACCTTACTTAAGCAGCAGACTTGAGATTCTCTCAAGCCGCAACCTGCTTTAGTGTAAAATTTTCATAGGGACAAGGGAGATATTTCCAACTCATAAGGTTGAATTTTTTCTATCTGGTAGAAATACTGCTTTTTATAATTTTAAGATAATAACTAAATAAATGTTTGACATTATTAACAGTTTCTAAGCATTTAAAAAAAACAAACCCCAAAAAAACTCTAATATCTGTCTATATTTCTGAGATGTTTGGATAATGTATTGCGTTTTCATTATTTACATTTTTTTGGCTATTGTCCTCATCTCTGTCGCCATGTTTATCACAATGTTTTGGCTGTTGTACACTCCTGCCTTCTTCAGGTGGTTGGAATGTCGAACTTAACCCTTTATTTCACTTACTGGGATAGACTGTTCTAGTTCCAAGAGACATGTTTAATGAATGCCAGTTATTAGTAATCTCTGGTTAATTTCTCCTCTGAAAGTTCTCCCCTGGCTTCACCGGGTATTGAACTCACACTCTTTGGGTTATGTCACTGGATCTAACCAACCCCTTTATCCACTGTGCCATGTGTCCTTGAGGGGAAATTAACAGGAGATAACTGATAACTGACATCCATTAAACATGGCTCGTGGAACTAGAACAGTCTATCCCGGTAAGTGAAATATAGGGTTAAGTTTGACATTCCAACCACCTGAAGAAGGCCGGAGCATACAACGGCCGAAACATTGTGATAAACATGGTGACAAAGATGAGGACAATAGTCTGAAAAATGTAAATAAAAAAAAACTTTAATGCAAAAAAAAAAAAAAATTTTTTTACTTGATTTTATATAAACATTTTAATTTTACTTTACATTTTAACCTTGCCCCCTGTGATTTTTTGAAAAGTTAAGAAAAAAAATTTAATTGTTTGAGAATTTTTGAAAAGTAAATTAGATCTCAGCAATATCTGAATTAATTAAAATTTGGTAGTTTTGTTTCAATAATGGTTTTGGTTACTTAACAATTAATTGCTCTCTCAGGCCAGTAGAATACACTGACTGTACCTCTGCAGAGAGGTAACCTCCTCCCCCAAATGAGACTACTTGTTTACCATTGGTGGCAACTCATAATGGTTGAGAACGGGATCCTGATAGTCATGTGACCTGCAACACTCCAATTTGACCCTTACTGAGCTAGATGAGAAGTTGGAAAGGATCGATCAAATCAATTGACTGGTCATGTCAAGCACTAGCACTTATATGATTATCCTGACCATATCTTATTCTATCTTAAAAGTGCTAGAAGGTCATGGCTAAGGGTTAATTGCACTGAAAAAGCAATACTTGAAACCATTTAACTGTGTGCAAACAAAGGATTAATATTGAATTAATAATATTAGTAATGGAAATACATGAAACTGTCTACAAACAAATTAGCTCTACCTCATTTAGAAATAATATTACCGACAAACTATTTCCTTACAGATCATATACAACAGGACTTGACATTAAATAACCTACAAGAGTTGATATGCTATACAACACCAACCAACCAACTGAACAGTTAGGTAAGTTTTTTTTAATAATGGTTACTTAATTGTTAAGTAACTATTAGTTGGCTCATAGATGGGGCCCTAATAAGTCAGAGTGTACCACATAGGAGTAACAATGAAGTGATATACACACTTCACAGAGCTGCAGAACTGGAGCCTCACCATCAGATACAATTTTGTATCATACCAAGAACACCCATTTTTAAGGGAGGGGTTACCTCTTTGCAGAAGTGCAGTCAGCATATTTTAAGCATTTTAATGAATATACTTAAATAATGGTTTACCATAGCTGACAACCAGTTCTCCAATATAGATTATTGATAACTAGCCTCATCTACACAACAGTAGAATGTTTTCTGTTTTAATTTCAAGTGGGTAGAATGTTTGCCAACGGTCAGGGAAACCTGGGTTCAATCCTAGGCCGCATCATACCAAAGACTTTAAAAATGGTACTTGATACCTCCTTGCTTAACATTCGACATTATAAGGTATGTATATAGGGTAAAGTGGAGCAATCCAGGGAAAGGAGTAGCGCCCTCCTCTACACCTCGGTGTAGTAGCAATTGAAAAGGGAACCTTCTGGTCACCCTCGACTAAAGGGAGACAACTTTACTTACTTTTACTTATTTGTGTCAGTGGGTATATGATTGTAGTCTTTTCTTTTTAAGTTGTGATATTTCTGACATTTTAACATGTTAGAAAATAAATTACACAAAAAGGACACAGTTGATAGACATTCCACTCATTGAGAAAATATGATACTCACAAGGATTTGTAATATAAAGCAAGAATAACTTAGTGAATGATTGCTCAATCTTTGCAAGATGGCCGGACCCTTAGAAACGGTGTAGTCCAAATGCCTTGTTCAAAAGCGAAGGAGAGTTAATTGTTTCTTCAGGTTTCTTAGATTTTACTGATTCCTACTTTGCACCTTTTTTCCTTCCTTTTCTTCGTCACTTTTTCTAAATTCCTTCCAACAATATTATTATGATGTAGGATTCTTGGTCAGAAAGCATATCTAATTCCACCTCAGAAGAATTAGAGATTGGACAGATATCACATTCTGATACTCACTTTTTCCAATTCTTTCTGCTTATGTAGTTCATCAGGTTAGTAAGCATAATAAATTCCAGCTCTGAAGAGTTAGAGTTTGGTCAGATACTACACTTTGAACTTAGGTAGAAAAATATACTAGCTGTACAAACAAACATTCAGAAGAATATAATATTTTCATGTATATAGTACAGACTCAGTATACTAATGAATAAGTTGAGTTTTCTACAAATGAACTTTTAAGATAAATAATTGCAGGTTGATTTACTTATACATGGTAATAAAGGGCACTTTATGTAATGCGATGATGGGCTAGCAGGCTACTATGAGTTTGAATCTCACTGTGTGCTAAACTAAGTTAAGGTTTTTTTTTTATCAGTAAGAGTTTTCGGATTATTGTCTTTTGTCTTTATTGTTTTTTATCTGGGCATAGAAATGATTCAACCTGGGAAATCATTTCCATGCCCAAATAAACAGAGGAAGGCCAGAGGATACAGTGGCCGAAACATTGTGAAAAAAACAATACAAAGACAAGAGTCTGAAAACTCTTACTAATAAAAATCATCAAGCTTCGTCTCAGAAATTTAGACAACTAAGTTAAGCCTAGTAAATGACTACTTATATATGGAAATTCAGATGGTTGTTGACTTCTACTTCTGAGGTTTAGTCTTTTTTATTTGATTGTATAATAGTTATCACTTTTTTTCATCTCATTAGTATATTTTACAATATTTTTTTTTCATTTTTAACATATCATCTTGATATTGTTAGATTAAAGAATATGTATGGTATATTTCATGATCTTTACTTGCATTAGCCTAGTGGGTAGAGTGTTCACCAATGAGTTGGAAGACCAGAGTTCAATCCCAGGTCAAGTCATACCAAAGATTAAAAAAAAAAAAGGTACTTGATACCTCCTTGCTTAACACTCAGCATTATAAGATAAGTATCAAGGGTAGAGTGGAGCGATCCAAGGAAAGGAGTAATGCCTTCCCCTACAGCTCGGTGTCGTAGCAATTGAAAAGAGAGACTTTGGATCACCCTCGACTATGGTCACCAAATTTACCTTCCTTTACGATAATCTTTATTTATCACCTGGTTATTTGGGTTTTATGGCATATCAACCTTTGTAGGTTTTCTAACACCAAATCCATTTTTATACAAATAATCAGTTCTCTTTCAAACAATTCAGTTTAGCATGAGTACACAGTTTAATTATCAAAAACATTTCTATTTCAAGCTATTCAGTTTAGTTAAACAGTTCTAATTCAAACAATTCAGTTTAGTATAAGTACATTTTTTTCCACACACAGTTAAATGTCAAAACAGTTCTTTTTCAACCAATTCAGTTTAGCGTAAGTATAGTTTCAATGTCAAAAACAGTTCTATTTCAAGTAATTCAGTTTAGAATAAGTGCACAGTTTAGTTCTGTTTGACCCATAGATAGGGCCCTATCAGGTGCTACCACTCTGAGCCAGAATAGATCTGGGAGCAATGGCAATGAAGGGGTACTCCGCATTCCCAAAAGCTCCAACATAACTGGAACCTCACCATCAGATTGTTTAGTGTCATATCCTGGACACTTGTTGGAGGGGGAGGGTGTCTTACCCCCTCTACAGAGACGCAGTCGGTGCATTCTACAGTCTCAGCTGACTAGGCAATATTTATCACTTGATTATTTTGTTAACCTATTTATATTCTTTTTTTTATTGTAATTCCATTTTTTTTTATCACTCACTATTGAATGGCACAATGGGACCATTAGTTTGTTGAGCTGCCAATTGCACTAAATTTTCTCCAGTTATGATAAGATTTTGTTTTTTAGTGTTTTTTTAATGGCATATCAACCTTCATGGGTTATTTAATACCAAAGTCATCATTGTAGGACAGCAGTGGTACTATTTAACACTTAGTTGGGGAGGATAAGAGGGTTTATACCTTTCTCAAGGGTATAAGTCCAAAATTGAATGCAATACCGTGACCAGAGTATGAATTTGCTTGCTAACATGACATCCCCAACTATCTTAATAGTAAATCATGTCAAATTTTCTTTTTTCTCATATGTGTGTGCAGGCAAAATTCTCATAATGTTTTATATATATAAGTAACCAAACAAAAATGGCACATCATAGCAAGATTTTTATTAGAGTAATATACTTAAAATGCTCTTAGAGAATAAAGCAATATCCAGTCCAATTTGTAAATGAATGTTAATTTTGTGGAGTTTGCATTCTCTAAATATCATTTTCTAATCATCCAAAAGCTCAATAAAATTGAGATGATGAAATACTAATTAGAATCCTTCATTCCTTCTTAAATAGAAGCACCAGTTATCATCATGAATCACCATAACAACAAGAACCCAATGAGTTTCTAGTTTTAAATAAATCTATTCAAATATTATAATTTTAAAAATTTCTGGTTTTCAATCATGCCTTTTGGTTGAGATTGTAAATATGGATTGTCATAAGTCGAAGACTACTCGCAGTCTCATTCAGTTGAAATCCATGCAAGATGGAAATGTTTGGAACAATTCTATGCTTCAAACATTAAAAAAAAATATACAAATATTCTATCCTGGATAAATAATTGAATATAAGATAAACAATATTTTTTGCTGAAATCCATTACAGTAGAAAGTGTCTTAATAATAAATGATAAATATTCAACCTTTAGCATTCAGTGATTTAAGCTCATTTGGCAGTTCAAGAGAATTTTTTTAAAATGCTTTTTGTGTGCCATGTAGAACATGGTTCTTTTGTAGTCTAATTTATTGTTTGAGTACCCTGAAAACTGAACAATGTATACACAAGATATATCAAAGATTCTAATGCAAGTTTATTTTTGCTGCAAGCTTGTTGCATTTTTGTGTGAACATGTCTGTGTGTTTACTCCAAATATGAAATAAATTTTGTCAGTGCATATCGTTCATGAAAATTTTTTTATTCCAGAATCTCTGAGTCCAAAGTTAGCGGTATGTGTAATATACAAATAATTATAGTAAGTAACTTTTTTTTAGATATGCTTTTTCTTTTCTTTTTTTTAAATTCCTAAAGAAAAGAAAATTACTCACAAACATTTGTATAGTTTACTGTAAATGGGATTAGCCAACAATTTAGAATATGCAAATTAAGTGTTGAGAATCATTTATACCAGCTTAGTTATACAAGTCACTTTAATATGTGACTTCTATATCAGTTAAAAAAAAACAAAAAAAAAAACGAAAAACAAAACACATATGTGCTAAGCAATGAAAAATGACCCGTTTATAAAACCATAGATTTCAAGAGATTTGTGTCGATACTGCTATATGGATGCACTAGATGGACACTAACTAAACGTATGGAGAAAAAGCTTGACGGCAATGACACAAAGATGCTGCGAGCAATATTAAACAACTCCTGGAGACAGCACCCCACAAAGCAGCAGCTGTACGGCCACTTACCACCCATCATGAAAACTATCAAAATTAGACATGCGGGGGACATTGCTGGAGAAGTAGGGACTAGCTCATAAGGGATGAACTCCTGTGGGCCCCTTCACATGGACGTATAAAGGCAGGACAACCAGCTCAAACATACGTACAGCAGCTCTGTGCCGATACGGGATGTAGTACTGAGGACCTGCTGGAAGCAATGGACAATAGGAAGGGGTGGTGAGAGAGCGTCAGGGATATCCGTGCTGATAGCGCGACATGATGATGATGAATTAACCATCATTTAAAATGATAAGAAAAAGAATCTAAGAGGGCATTTTGGGGAACTATTGCATGAATTACTTAAAATTTGATCTATAAAAGATATTGTATTAATAATGTATACATTCTGTGCAAAGATGTTTTTTTCTTTTTTAAAAAGGAGGCAAAATAATAAATAACTTTACGAAAGCCAGTCTTTCGCCAAAGGTAATGCTGTATCATATAGTAGGATTGAAAATGTCTTCCACTAGGACATCCTTCAGGAGAACTATGTTGGCTAATTCCATATGTTGTATAACATTGATTATTTTTAAGTAATGCCTTCTTTTGATCAATCTTAACTGGTCTATTCAACAATGAAGAAAGAGATTTACAACATGAAACAAACCATTTTTGACACTATTATACACTGATTTCATCGGACCGGTGTCTTCAATAATCTAAGTATATCATTCTTAATATATTCAATCATTTGCGGTATGTTATCGATAAACTACACAGATGTTTGAGTAATTTTCTTTTCTTAGAATTAAAATAGATAAAAGAAACATAAAAAGTGTCAAAAAGTTGTGTATTTTCTCCCACTTTATATACAAAAAATTATGTTTTTGTTTATTGATCTGTTATGAGAGAATCAACAAAAACATGACAATTCTCACAAATTAGTAAAAAGAAAATAAAAAAAAAAATTGCACATCAACTATCAGAAAATAATTAAAAGCACAGTTTTGAAGTTAGTTTAAGCTAAGCCATCTAATGACCAAAGTAGAATTAACTTTTTTAGTTTAATGGCACATCAACGCTTTATAAGTTATTTAATGACAAAATTTGATTCATTTACAAATATTTAATTACAATCATAACCACATTCTCAATGTTCCGTTGCATTTTTTTAAAATTATACAACAATCATTTGTTTGTACAGTTACAATATCAAGTATTTCTATCTAATAGAAATAATTTCTGCACAATTATATGATTTAATATATGATTTAAATAATAATCATTTGTACACAGTTATGGTTTCAAATAACTAATAATCCTTAATAAGCAATTACAATTTCAAGTAACTATTCTTCATACAAATAATTTGCACACAGTTATATGGTATTCCATCTAATTTTCAAACAAATCTATTTGAACCATAGATGAGATCCATGTGACTGCTAATAACTCTACTAACAATAATGTCGTTCTCTTAAACTTTAAGGCCTCGTGCCTTCTTTGTATTTTTTACAAAGAAATAAAATAATGTTGTTCTCTTTTGTTTCAGATTTGAAAATAGTCGACTATAACAATTATTAATCTTCAAATACAATGCCTTGGACAAGACAGGAAAAATATTTTGCATCAATACTTATTTGGAGACAAAATCATCCAAAAGTGTCTTAAAATAGATGCATTAATATGATAATAATTTATTATTGAGACAAGAAACTAAAAAAAAACAAAAAACAATTGCATATCCTGGAAGCTGATATGATAACAATTAAAAAAAACATTGATTTGATGTCTCTAGCTAAACCCAAATGATCGCCATTGTACTTGTCTCAGTAATAAATCATAATCATATTAATGTGTTTTATCTATTTTGAGACACTCTGTGCTATATACAATATCTATTCTTATAGAAGTATCAAGACTATATAAAATACATATGCAATGTATATAATGCTTTTTTTATTATTAGATATATGAATTCAAGTGTAAATCTAAACAAAAATCTTTAGCTTACATCTTTTTGAATTTATAGGTAAAGAATTGCTTCTAGCCAATCCCCTTATACCAACAATGGTATAGACAACATTTTGATTAAACTAGATGTAAAAAAAGACAAAAACAAAATTGTGGGTGTCTACAGGTCAACAAAGTTGACTATCAAAAGCTCAACAGACTGGCAGACCATTACTAGCAAGTTCAAGTTACACTGGATACTCTATGCACCAGCTTTGTGACACAACTAAGCAAAACTTAGTAAATAACTGATAAAAGATTACAGTAAAGTTAACAATTCAGTTTGAAGCACCACTCCTCATTACAACTCAAAAGAGGAAGTGGTTTAAAAAATATAGAAATTCTATTTTCCCTTCTTTGAACTGTTGCAAATTACCTCTGAGAAAAGCACAGTGACACAAGGTTTAAATGACTCATGTGTTTAAAAAATGAAATACTGCACCCTGGAATAATTTTCTTACTTTTAGTAAGGCATGCTGGGTATAAAGTTTATAGGAAATGGAACCGGTGACCTGAGTTCAAATCATGGACAAGGCTGTTTGCATTTCACTTTATGTTAATACTCTTTGGAAAAGCATAAATTCATCTGTTTTACCCTTCAGCTAGGGGTAAATAGTAGGGTTCATTCGCCTTGGTTAAGCAGCCAGTCTAGAAGGAAAATTCTGAATTCAAACCAGCTTTATTCTGCTAAAAATTGACCTAGTGTCACATTCTGCTCCGTGATGGAGGGGTTGGGTAAATTCTAGTTTGGAACAACCATTTTTGATCAGAGCTAATTTTAGGTAGTTTAATTAAGAATGGAGATTCTTATATATCCCTAGCATTACATGTGACAAAATATTGAAAAGGTTTCATTAACACTAATATAAATCACGTATGTATACAACCTTATCTGATTTTTCCTTAGAGTGAATGAACATTTAAAGTGTTTCATTCATTTTTAACGATACAATATTTGCTTTAAATAAAATCGATAAATAAATCTAATTTTTCTTTTTAAATCAAGTAACTTAAATTAGTTATTTTTATGAACAGTTCTATAAAAAAGAGAGATAAGAATATAAAAAAGAAAAATTAATATGCCCAAGCTGTAATCTTAAAAATAAAAATAAAAATAAACAGGTTAAAAGTGTAGTAAGAGTAACCCGAAACCGAATCTTTTTAAACCTTTTTTTTTTCCGGTAGAGGAATCATTGAGGAACGAGAAAGTTTTGGTAAATGGGTCTGGATTTGCCCTGTTTATCAAAACTTTTACTCTTATCAAGCTTTTAACCTGGACTAATAATAAGATAATTACTAGTTACAGATATAAAAGCTATCAATAAAAGAACTATTTATAGAGATCACAAAAGACCAAATTGGAAATTAAAAAAAAACAAAAAACAATTTGTCTTTCTAAAGTTGAATATGAAAATTAGATATCATAATCAAGCAATAATCTTTCTACTCGTCAATATATAAAAGACATGCTTTCAGATATAAATGCCACGAGTGATAACTCACAAATGGTGGAGATTTTTATGACAATTTTATGTAATATGTACAAATACATGTAACCAACTTTATATATTGAAAGATTTCTCACTGAGGTAACATGGACATTAATTTACTTATAAAATGTGGTCTCGATTTGATAATTTCTTTAAGCAAGAATCGAATCACTCCTGGCTTGATTATTTCTCAATTCATCCAATCACTTCAGGATTGGTCATTTCTCTATCTATTCACCTTCCCCCACCTGAATTGATCATTTCTCCATTCATCCATCCCTTTTGGCTTATTTCTAATAACTCTTAACCAGTTTGATCATTTCTCTATACCTCCCTTCCAGCATGATCATTTCTTAATTCATCTATCCTTCTCAGTTTTGGCATTTAAATTCATCAATTCCTCCAAGTTTATTTCTCTACCGTCCGTCCCGATTCCTTCATATCTATCCTGACACAAAAATACAAATAAGAGTACTTTTACTTTACAACACACAATATATTGATAAACCATTTCCCCTGACAGTTAAGCAGTAGCAACATAAATATATTGATTGACCTCTGTATGCTTGTATTTACACAAAAGTTCATTCAGCCTTTTCAGTTATTTTAATTTTTAAGAAACTTCCAAATTTTTCAGAGTAATAGAAAAATTAAACCCAACCAGAGTAAACCGGAAATAAAAAGAAGTAAACTGAGATAGATATTTTAAAATGGCAGTAACAGTGTACAATTCATTATAAACTGCCGTTGTTACCTCAGTAAAACTAATCAAGTGTAGAACTCAATTCGTTTTTCATTAGAATAGTAGTACTCTTTTAGGAACACCTGCTCAGCTAATAAAAGAAGCAGATGGACTTTTCAGTCAATCAATGAAAGAAATAAGGAAATATCCAATGTCTCTTTTCAAGGTAAAAATTAGATGAAAAAACGGTTAAGAAAATAGTACAAACGATTTTTTTTTCACAGTAAATTTAATAGTAATAATTTTTTGAATTTTAATAATTGTTGTGTATTGCAGCGGAGAGAAGAAGCACATACACACACAAGGTTTAAAATCGTTTAAAGAAAAAGATCAGTTTGAAACAAAATAAACATTGGATGTAAGAGCAACCAATTGTTGACACAGATTTTATTTTTTATTTCTAAAATTGTATGATTAGAAAAAAAGTAAACAAAAACACATTTTTTTTTAAGGACTAGAATATTGGGCAATTGCAAAACAATTCTGGGAATTTTAACGACTACTGCTTTTTGGAAATCAATGTAACAGAGAAAACAAAACAAAAAAATTGCTGCAATGTGAAGATGTAATAAGTCACGTGACCACTCTACGGAAACCGGGTAGGTTCTTGTAGCTTGCTTGGTGGGTTAAATAGTTGCGCATTCCTCTCTCCGACCTCAATCTTTTTTTCTTAAAAAAAAAAAAAAACACGATTTTGTCATGTTGTTTTCAAGAAAAGCAGACCCCTTCCATTGCCAAGTTAAATGATTGATGCAATACAATCATCTAATTTTCCCACTTTCTTTTTTTTAAATTTTATGCCGCACTATAGCCCAGCTGCTTCTTAAAACGTCCGCAACATTCATTTGTTGCTAGGTAGTATGTGGTGTAATGGTTAGCAAGCAATATTAGGTGACCATTATTACTGAGTTCGATTTTCATAGGGTGTTCCGTATTTCAGGCCTTGTGCCACAACTAAGCTAATCAAATAACTTGTTGCTGAGAAGTATGTAAAAAGAATAAGTGCTCTTAAATTCTTTTAAATATACCATAAATGTTATTCTATCATCAGTCTCTTAATATTAGTTTATATCTAAGAGTCACAACCAGTATCTATCCAATGATCATGATAAAAAGATGTCAATAAAAAGAAGGGAGAGGGTGTATTTTTAAAGCTACATTCATTATTAATAATATGAGACTAGACACCCATGTGTGTGTTATTGAATTGAGAACATTTTGGCGGGTCTTGACAAAAATTAGTAGACAGATTCGACGAAAAATGAAAATAAAAAATGGTTAGAATTAGCAAACTCGAGTTATAAAATGCTGGTCAAACCAGATTTTACTTATTGACTCTAACGTAAGAGTGTATATATATATATATATATATATATATATATATATATTAAGGAAAGAATTTTGCTTAGAGGACCAGTTTTTGTACCATGTCAATAAACCACAAGTTAAGATAATTGCAGTTTAAACCAAGGCTTTATTTTGTTGTAAAATATAGTAACCTGATAGTTAATTATTGTTGAAAAATTTTCTTTAGCAATAATTAACTCACTCAGGTTGCTAATGTTATATTTTAAAGTAAAAATTACAAAACTAATTGATGTGATTTTCTAGTTTGCGGGTGCGGCAATAGTAATCTAGAGCACCCAGTTGACTTCTCTTTTTTAGAAAATCTTATACTTAAATGCCCGTTAAAAACATCCAGATTTTTCATCTTTAGTAGATTAATCGCCATTAATGTAATGGACACTGTTTTTGAATAAAGTTAGATTTTGGTTTTATTTTTTTTTATTTATTCATTTTTTTAGAGATTAAAAAATAAAAATACAAATAAACGTTTGAATAGATTATATTTGCCGCGCCCGAAAAATAGAATGTTACTTAAAATATTACAGAAAATAATCTAGTTTAAACAGTAACAAATTAAGAATCATCACTCGCACAATCAATCGATAATAATAATAATAGTTGCCGTACATTACTTAATGAAACAAAACTAAATATTTGTAGTGATTTTTTCTGTAAAAAAATCTATGTAATAAATACATAAATATACACTCACTTTTCTAAAGATTTTTTTTTCTATTTAAGCCAATCAATGATAGTCTTTTTTTTTTTGTAAATATTTACAACATTAAACACAATAACATTGCAGTTATTTTATCTTAAAAAAAATTATTGTAACAATAATATAGGTAAAAAAAAATGAATGAACTTTGGTATATAGAAAATAAAATCGATGATTGATTCACTCAAGAAAACACTCAAATCAACTACAAATCGATGAATGTATAAAATTGTCACAGATGTCTTTTGATTGGAAATTGATACAATAGTGAAAATTATCGATCGTTTAAAAAAAAGTTAAGAAAAGGGTTGTTTGAATTATAGACATATCTTACCGAAGGAAAATAATTTAACTTAAATGAGATTTACTGAAAAATGTTAAGAATTACTAAGAATTTTTCTATAGACAAACACAAGGTGAAATATACATTGGAGTACGATTCTTCTTCTATACTAAAAAAATTAAATATATAAAATAAATATTTTGTCTTTAAAGCAACGAGTTTTGATCAAAATGAAAGAGGAAGATGGCAGTTTTAGCGGCATCTTTTGAATTTTTTAGTTTCATGGAAACGAATGAAAAGGTATACTGAAGCAACCATTAATTTTAAGGTTCTAAAAAGAGAAAAATGGACAATTTGCACACTTACAGAGATTCCATTTGATGAATATATATATATATATATATATATATATATATATATATATATATATATATATATAATAAGTAACGAAGTTGTTGGTATTAGTTCCTAATACGATCCTGTTGGTTGGGTAGACAGAAAAAACCTACAGTTTGTATTTTCTTTAACGTTTACAGCTATTCCCATGTGCCGGTCAGATGATGAGCAAAAGATTATTTGTACTCATTCCACTTCAAGTTTTCACAAACAACATAAATATTTTGCTTTAAATAAGCAAAAATTAAAGACACTGGGGTGACAGCGGTAAGAAATAATTCGTTTCGCTGAACTTGAACATATCCAAACATTAGGGACTCAGTAAGATTCGAGTTATCTCCCTTAGTTTTTAACCTCCCACCATCTAGTTTTAATTCCTTTTACTCTCCTCCTATGATAAACCATTTGTTTTTCCAGTGATTATTTTCTTAATTGAAGGTTTGTCTTTCAAGGAACATCGACATGTATAGCTCAGTGTTAACGCACAAACATTTTAACAAATAAATCTGAGGTCTCATTTGAAAGTGTAGAAGATCGAGTCAAAAGAAGAAAGCAAAGTGTCTTAAGTTTGTCAAATTAGAGCACAGTGCCTTCAAGCTTTTTGGTTTTCAGCCTGAAGCCATGCTTTACTTCGGAAGTTGGGGACACGTGAAATAAATAGGGTGTTGTGGAGAAGTATATGGGGCTCCTTGTGAGAATCGTACACATTTGTAATGGTGTGCAAACCCGGCTCGTTAACCATTACACCATAAGAGAAACTGCGATTTCCTCATATTTTAAAATAAATATAAAGACTTTTTTTTTTTTTTTTTTTTTTTTACAAATAATGGCTATTAGGGGGTCCTCCAGATTGATTGCTGGATTTTGATGACACGTTACCTCACCTTGGGTTACTTTCAGCCCAGAGGTTAGGGAATTGTGTACATTGTATATTTTTGTGTGGTTTCTTTAGACTTTTTTTGCATATGGCATCACGTATTCCTATCTAAGACAAATAATTTTCAAGATTTTTTTAATCCATAGATGGGACCCTAACTGGGTCAGAAAAAAACTGGGAGTAATGGCAATAAAAGGGGCACTCCACACTCCCCAGATCTCCAGAACTAGAGCATCACAATTAGATGCCTTTTTTTTGGAAGTGGGGTTACCCTCTTTCAGGGAATACACTCTGAGTATTCTAAGCCCCACTGACCGGGTGAGGGGTACACCAGAGTTAAATTAGTCAGAGAAGACCATCAGCAAAAACAAGCCAAGAACCATTGGTCTGACTGATCACTCATGCATAAGTAAATGTTATAATATCTGGTTTGGTGAGGCTAGTTAACGAGTGAAATTTTTTTATCATAACTATGATTATTTCTGAATATTCATAGACCCCCACCTTCCAATCAGTAATTTAAGAATCAAATGTATCTTGTTAGTGAGGCTCATTACGACTGTACCCTTCCTTTTTTACAATTTTCATCAATAACAAACAATAACAAAAGCAGCAATTCCCATGTGGTACCAAAAGTTATGAACATTTAAAAAAAGTTTGATGATAGTTATAATAAAGAAAGTTTTTGAGCAATAATCTATATTGAAATAATATGATTTTTGTAAATATGTTACAGCAAAAATGGCTAATCACTGCAGGATTTTTGAAAGAACAGTGGTTTTAAAATGCTATAATCTAAAGAATAAACTAATTTCCAGTTCAGATTGTAACTTAATAGTACTCACACTCACTATAAATTCTCAAGGGTGATAACAATTAAATGCTAATAATAGAATCCTATTCCATCAACCTTTTTCTTAATGGATTCAAGTCTTCCTTAAATCTCTAAGACATAGTGAATAATGGGCCTCATGTTGCCATTCTTGCCAATGATGTGTTAAAAGGGGGTTTGAATCCAAGGTTTTCCTTCTCCTAAACTGGTTGCTTGAGCAAACCTAGAGAGCCAAGTATACATGTAGTTGGGAGGAGAGGAGATGGTATTAGTATGAAGACATATGCAGATATCCTTATTTGTATGAAGAGATATGCCAATATTCTTATTTGTATGAAGAGATATGCAAATATCCTTATTTGTATGGAAAGATATGCAGATATTCTTATTTGTATAAAGAGATATGCAGATATCCTTATCTGAAATTTGTACTTTGTTTCCTTGTTTAGTTTTTCTCCATGATAACCTTTCTGCCACCATGGTCTTCTATTATAGAATACTTCCTCTTATCTATTTATTTTGTCAATCAGACAACCTCAGCATGCCTTTTTTGCCATTTTCTGAAAGCCATGTGAACAAAACTCAGCTTCTGGCTTGATTACATGATATGTTGTAACAATATCTACAGCATAGAGAAGAGGGTTCAGTTGCATGGACAAAGCTTGAAAAGCATTTGTAAATTCTATAATTGTTCAACTGTAAAAAATATCTGTAGATAATTTCATAAACAGATACATAAATAGAATGATAAAGAGTAGTAGAATCATGATTATCATCATCATTATCATCATTGTTTTCCATTTTAAGTTCATTGCTATACAAAGGCCTGCCCCAATTCCTTCCATTATGGCTTTGATTTTGTTTGCCTCAGCAATGTCTTTCCAGCAAACTTTATAATTTCATATCTTCATCTTCTGTCCTACTAAGCTTGTTATTTCTTGGTCATTGATCTATTAACTTTTGCCATCATTTGTTATCCTCCTATCAAGCAATATGTCCTGCCAACTTCAATTTTTGTTGTTTAATAACTTCCGTGCTATCTCTTACCTTGGTCAACTCTCTCCTCCATGTCTCTATTTATTTCTTAGTATTATTTCTAGTGTAGACCTTTCAATTGACCATTGTTTCTTTTCTTGTGATTCAGTTAAATCAGAAAGTGACTGGAAGGACACATTTTTTAGATTTCTGTCTTTGTAGCATTTACACTAAAATGAATTTATTTATGTTGTGCTTTATTTGCAGGATTTTTGGCTGTATATCCTCCAGCCTTCTTCTGGTGTCCACAATAAATACACCAGAAGAAGGCTGTAGAGTAAATGACTGAGACATTGGGAACAAAGAACAATACAGACAAAGAAAGTGACATACAATAAACTCTAATAAAATCCAGGCAAGAACCCTTTCCATTATATTATTTTGGTCTGGTATCTTCCTATAATTATTTATGAATAATATGTATTCATGTATAACATGCACTCCTAATTTTGGACAATAAAATTCTGGAATTAAAAATTCTCATGTATAACACGCACAGACTTTATAGAATTTGTAGCAGTTAAATTTAACCTAAATTTAGCATTTGTTCAGCTATTTATAAGTTCGTACTGACTAAAGATAAGAATTTAAATAATTTATATATTATCTTAAAACACAAAATTCTCACAGTACTTACAGCAAACACAAAAATGCAACAAGTTTGCATCAAAATCAAGCTCAGGATAAACAAGATTATAAACAAACACATATTCCAGCGGATATTTATCTATGACAGCATAAAACACATTAGTTTGAACTATAGTTATGACTTACTGTTGTGTCCTTAAAAGGAATACAATAAATTAAGGTGGTACTTGAGTGGAAAGGAACAGTCAATATGTTCATAGAATAAAGAAAGGGTTTTATTGCAAGAGAGATACAATAAGACAGACAAGGAATAGTGAGGCATGTTACTAATCTCTAAAGCAAGAACAGGTATAATGCTATGCTCACTGAATATATGAATATATAGTCAGTCCACATGACTGAGAGCGGGTGTAGGATATGCCATTACAACTTTTGGTGACCCCATCCCAAATATAATGAGGCATGCAACTGGAAAAAAAAGTTAATTATATAGTTCACATGTATAATACGCACCCTTAAATTTCAGGCTAAAAATATCTGGAAAAATTGTGCATCTAATACACAAATAACTATGGTATTTGCAGTTCCATAACCACAAATAAGAAAATAATTAAAATTAAAATAAACAATTTCTTTGTAAAATGACTGAAACCAAAAAAGTTTACTCATAGGGAAAACAATTTCCAGTTATAGATGATATTTTCTCAGATTTGAATTTATTTATTGAATGACACTTATATATATATATATATATATATATATATATATATATATACATGAAGATATTTTTCATTGTACGAAACTTAATTATAGCCACAAATAAACCCAATCATTTATTCATAATGAGAAGCTTAAAAAGGGTAAAAAAAAAAATGGCAGACTAGTTAACCAGTTTCAATCCTCTCTCTGCAGAGCTCAGCTGAGGATAATATCGAATAAAAAAAAACAAAAACTATGGGGAATATGTAGGGTGGAGGAAAAAAAAATTGGATTGGAGACAATATCAAAATGATATTAAGTCCTAGCAGACATTCTCCTTGATTACTTAAAGACAGTCTGCTGGACAAAATATGAATTGTCTCCAATATTTTTACATGGAATGAAGAGTGTGACTTGCTCAGTATGGTCAATACCGAATTTCTCAGCACAGTCATGGTTTTTTTATAAGGTATTCTGCAATTGAAGACATGTATGTATTCTTAAGATTATTGGTTGGGTCATCATTAAGATTTTGTATTTTTGTTGGGTCATGTTGTTTAATTCTGGCATCCAGCCTTTGGTTGGTTCTTCCTATGTAGTGCAAACTACAACTACATCTAAACAAATAAATAAGAGAATTATTATAATGAGGGGAAAGAACATCTTTACGGATAGATGTCAGAATAGGTTTAGTGTTAAAGACAACCTGTAAATTGGTTGAAAAATGGCACTTCTGCACAGCTTGTGAAATTTGCTTAGTAAATCTATTACAAATTCCACCCAGTCAAGGGAGATACAAATAAACCAGACATCTTTGTATCTTTGTGTATATATATATATATATATATATATATATATATATATATATTAAGTGCATGAAACTGAGAAGCATATATTACCTGACCAAGAGAAATTATACAATTTGACAATATGAAACCAAATAAGTCTCTGTACCTTTTCTCATTCCCTGTCATACTCATTACTTAACTTGAATTCAAGCAAAGTCATAGTAATGAAGAAATAAACATCAGGAATTATTCTTACAATTGTTTAGTTAATTTTTTCTTACAAGGTTATAGTTTTAACAAAGTAAGGAAACCTCATGTTACTGTAGGGAGACTATAAATAATTGGTTCTCTTGGTGAGTGTGGTGTCTATTGGAACCAAGGATTAAGCTCACAACCTCCAAGCGGTAACCTACTAGAATATTTGACTTTACACTTTAACCCTCTCAGCCATGTGTCAATATTTTGAATAGTATTGAATAAGGCAAAATGGGACTGATGCACAATACCCCCAAGACATGGATGGTCAGAATGAAAACAGTTGTTGGGGGACATGTTATTTGGTAGATATGTTTGGTCCCCCAACATTTATGTTGTAGTTTGGTATATGTTTAGTGGTATGTTATGTTTGGAAAAAGGCAAAATAGGCACATGGAGGCAACTGTAGTAAAGATGTAAATGAAGTAATGATATGAAACGGAGTGGATAAAAAGAACATTCAAAACAAGCGGCATAAACAAAACAAATTTATATTCATAACAAAACATGCAATGATACATTTAAAACATTACTAGGGTTCTATTATTGTTCGTAAAATAGTCCTCTGTGTGTGTGTGTGTGTGTGTGTGTGTGTGTGTGTGTGTGTGTGTGTGTGTGTGTGTGTGTGACTAACACAACTAAAACTACAGAAAGGGTTAAATAATAAAAGTGTCCTATTCATGTTTACTACGTATTTTTATATGTTCGTTTCTTTCTGTGGTTTGAAACAATTGCAGTTTTCGAGGCAGGAAAAAGTCTCACTGACAAGGTATACTGAAGAAAAGAATTTTTGCATGGCCTATCCATTTGGTGGCATTTGACGTCTGTTGGTGAATAAGAGAGTGATAGTATTCTCTCTGGAAGTCACACTGGAGAGAGTGTGTTAGATCTGCCAGTGAAATTGTGAAAAAGAGATAGAGTGTTTGAAGACGAAGTATTTATAGAAAATATGTCTTGGAATCGGCTCCAAAAAGCGCAGGACGAAATTCAGATGGGGGACGTAGTTTTAAGAAGTGATCACATGGTTCTCCTGGCCAATGGTTTCCAGAGACTGAATATTTACTTGCATCCACCATCTTTGTTGTGGGAGCAAGTGGCATACCGCCCATTTTAAATTATAGGAGTGTAAGTCCTATACAGTTTACCTCCATGATTGAAATAAAGGGTTAAGTTCTAAATTCATAAAATGTGAGTATAGCAACCAAGATGAGTGTAGCAGTCTGCAATTTGTTGAAAATAACAATATGTATATATTTTAACTATTGGGATACATTTCTGTATTTTTTTCAAAACTACTCTTTTCAATATTATATATATATTAAATGTTTCTCTATGTATAAATGGGCTTACTTTTCTTTTCTTTTTGTTGTGTTCAGTTTTAGTGTATCATGGATATGCTAATGCTAATATTGGTTCTTGGTAAGTGAAAACTCAACTAAATGTCTTTCACACCTCCAAGAAACCCAATATGACTATAAACACTTATTTCACTTTGAATATTCATTGCTTGAATTGTATTCTAAAACAGAACCTGATATTAGACTTAAACATACAAATTCTATCAATACTCTTTTTTCTTTCTAATATAGAAACAAATTAATTTTCTTGGATCTTAAAATGTAATCAGTTGGATAAATTGTAGAAATGAATGTAAGTGTATTACCCACTTGGATTTAAGTGACAAAGTTGACTTATCACCTATATTCTTGTTATGATTAACCTCTGGCTTCCTCTTACTTTTAATAGCTGGTTATTAAAAAATTGACGTCATTAAACTGTTGTTTTTATACTAAAAAGAAGTCTAGGACACCTAATGCATCTTGTTTTCAATACAGTGAGTGAACAAATGACGAAAATTGAAAGGTCTGCATTCTGCACATTTTGTGATTTTGCCAGTGAAACAAACAAAATCTAAATATAATTAATTAATTAAATTACACATCTAGGCAATTAAACAAGTTAATGAACTTTCTTTGGTTAATTAGCTTCAGACATTGACACATCTACATACAATCTCACCTCTGTATTAAGTGTACTAAGAATACATGTAGACCTAAACATATCTGTTGTTTAATGTAACTGATTGCTGACATTTTAAAACTTGGGTTAAAAGTTAATTAACTGGGGAGCCTTTAGTACAGTTAGAAGTGTGATAAAAAAGTATTGAAAAAGATACTTTTTAAAAATTCAAGTGCACAGCTGAGAAACTTATAAAATATAGCGATAATGTCAAGACATCAGGACTGTTGTTTTGACATTTACATAAAATCTGAATGAGTCAGTGTCAATTAAAAATATATGAAGATGGTCTCAATATTTTTGATGAAACAAGTTTGCACAAGTGCAGCACTTTCCATACTCAGCTAACCCAGTCATCTGGGGCTGTAGAATACACAGACTGCATCTCTTCAGAGGAGTAACACATCCCCAATGAGAGTCCTGGATATGACATTAAATAATCTGATGTTGAGGCTCCAGTAATGCTGGAGCTTTGGGGAATCCAGAGTACCCTTTCATTACCATTGTTCCCAGGTCCACTCTGGCCCAGAATGGTAGCACCTGATAGGTTCCTATCTATTGATCAAACAAAACTATTTGACATTTAAACTGAGTGCAAACAAATGATTTTTGCTAAATTGAATTGTTTGAAATAGAACTTTTTGATCATTGAACTATGTGTAAATAAATGACTGATTTTTAATAGAATTGTTAGTGATACATAGCAATACTTGGAACTTTGACTTATACTAAATTGAATTGTTTGAAATAGAACTTTTTGATCATTTAACAGTGTGTAAACAAATGGTTAATGTTTAATTGAATGGTTCGTGAACTTGGAACAATTTAATTTTGTTGACTTATGTTTAAAAATCAAATATGTATAATATATAAACTGGAGTTGGTATTAAATAACCTACAATGGTTGATATGTCATAAAACAAAACCAAACTATATCCATACTTAACAGATCTAGGTCTGAGCAAAATATTTTGTTTCCTAGCAAGGTTTGATTTCTTTGTTTAATCGCATATCAACATTGATGGGTTATTTAATGCCAAAGTCGTCCTGGTAAAAGAACAGTAATGATATTATTTAACCCATGGCTGGAAGTATAAGGGGGTTCATACCTTTCCCAAGGGTATTAGTCCAAAAGTGAATGTGAATGTGTGATTGGAGTTTCAACTCACTTTTAAGGCTGCAGTCCAGCATTTTAGTTATTGCATCGTGATGACTCTTCTCAAAAATAAGCATAGCCTAGATTTTGCACAAAGACACATGTATGGGGCATTCAGTGAGGATATAACTCGCTATTCAGTAGTCAGTTGATCTATGAGTTTAATTTGCTAACAGTTACACCAGAGTAAGAGGCCCTCTTATTTCCTAAATTGAAAATTTATCTCAAGTGTAAGAGTTAAGGACATTAAAGATATTTAAAAATATCTGGGATTGCCACCCTTGTCTGCCAAAGAATTTCTGCTAATAACTGTTTCGGAGCATTGGCAAAGTAACATATAAAGAGAAGGTATGTAAATGTCATTCTCTTCATTCACAGAATACCTTAGAGGTAAGACCTGCCTTGCCCTTCAAGGACAGTGAAATTTTCATCCTCAGCTAACTTTATGTCAAATTAAATATGACACCACATATAATGTCTTAAGGTTATTTACTTACACATAGACATATTTAATTCTATACAATTAACAACTAAGGAAAACTTCCCAAAAATATCTCTCTCACAATCTTCCATTTCTCTTAGAAAATTCATATACATATAAGAATGATAATAGCATTTCTACATATAAACCTCCATTCACACTTGTAATTCTTCCTATTTAGTTTGCTCAGACAATAAGATATGTTGTTGTTAATTGTATGCAATTGTTTTTAAGTCCTTTCTTGAAAGGAAACAACATTTCTCCAACTAAAATTCCTTCATAAAAATGAGTGCACAGGTTCACTCTAAATTAAAAGAAAAGTTTCGGAAGTTCTTCAGCTACAGGAAAACTTGTTGGAAGGAGTATATTGATTGTCAAGGAGACAATTTGAAACATATTAATATTTCATTAATTGTTAATTTCTGCCTAGGTAAAAGGCTTCATACATTTTGAATACATCTTCCTTGATAACTCTTACAGATCTAATCTTATACATGTAAAATCTATAGTGCTTTACAATAGGAATGGAAAGTGATATGTTCCTTAAAGACTTTGGAGATCTTTTCATTCACACTGTTTCCATTTTTTGTCCATCTGTTCTTAGAAGAGATAGGGGAGTGGTTTCCCATCTTAGAATTGTTCTTCTCAACTGTTAGTTCACCTCCATGGCTAGAGAACCCATTCATTCCTGCTATTTTACCAACAGCCACAGTGAGAAATGGATTCAAATACATCCCTAACAGCAATAATACCTTATAATATGACAACAAGATTCAGTTAAGACATTTTTCTCCGAGCACAGTTCTCATCAAAATAATGGGATCATTTACATATAGATTGGCAACAGGATCAGAGTGTAAAAGTAAGTAAAGCTGGCAACTGTAGTCAAGGGCAACCAGAAGGCTCTCTTTTCAGTAGCTACAACACCGAGGAGTAGGGGAGGGCACTACTCCTTTACCTTGATTGCTCCACTTTACCCTCGATACATACCTTATATTGCTGAGTGTTAAGCAAGGAGGTATCAAGTACCATTTTTAAAGTCTTTGCTATGACGCAACCTGGAATTGAACTCAGGTCTCCCAGATCATTGGCGAACACTCTACCCATTGGGCCAATGAGCTGGATTAGAGTGTAGCATCTGTTTAATCTGCCTTAAATCAAAGCATCACATCTCATAACTTCTGTTTAGGATCACAGCATTGCTCCATAGCTTTTGTTCTGCGATTTCAGTGTGTCATATCTGTTTCACCCTTTCAGAATATATATAAAAATTCATTAAAAAATTAGAAAATTAAAAAATCAGAAAAATATAGAAAATTATGAAATGAAAAAAAAATTCATGAAATTATAATTGTTTTAACGGCTTTGTTGAAAACTCACAAGAGAAGTATTTGTATCCACTTCTTCTTGTGACTGTAAAACATCAGAATTGAGTTTTCTTGACATGGTCAGGACTATCATTTAGGGCTAGGGCTTGACATGACCAGCTGATCCGATTGGGCTTCTCCGATCACTCATTTAGCTCAGTAAGGGCCAAAGTGGAGTGTTACAAGTCATATATCCACTTTGATTGTTAGGTCATGGACTGCTCAGCTACCAGGATCCTCACCTCAAGCATTACAGTTCACCTTCCATGGTAAACAGGTAGCCTTGCAGGGGGAAGGGTTTTACTCCTCTGCTGTGGTGCAGTCTATGAATTCTACAGCTCCAGCTGATAGGGTATTTTACTTTTGTGATCTGGGGATTGAAATTTTCAAATTCATAGTGATATAATCTATAATATGATTTGATTATATGAAAGTCAAACTATAACACTTATGTGACCAAAAATAAAATTGCATATATATATATATATATATATGCCTATTATATATATATATATATATATATATACGCACACACACACATATATATATATATATATATATACAAGGGTTGTTCAAAAAGTCTCATCCAGATTTTAGGTTTGTTGTTCACTTCCTACCTTTGAATGGGTTTCACCTGCACAGAAATTAAGACAGAAATTTGAATTAGTTTTTTGTTGTATAAGAATAAGTAGTGTGCTGCCACAACAAAAATGTTCGGCTATGACTCTTTTTTCTGGGTGAAGCTTTGAACTTTCTGAACAACCCTTGTGTATATCTATCTATCTATCTATCATGGGTGAATTCATTTTTTGGCTGTTGCATATTCTTAGTTTGGATTACAGAGTTTTAACATTGTAAAGTTTGGGAAGATATAATATTATTATCTGTTATGATTTTACGAGATGTTCTATGAGAAACAATAAAATCTTGCTATCTTTGGTTTAGAAGAAAAGTAACATTTTAGAGAATATGTGGCATGATGGTGGGCATTCGTTTCTGTGGGTGTGGGTGTTGGTGAATCCCAGTCAGAGGATTCCTTTGTCTGCTTTGGCGCAAAACCTACACAAAGGGCTTGTGTGTGAGATTTCTACAAGACCGGAAGAAGACAAGGAAAGGCAAGGTCCCAGAACAGTCAACAGAAGAGGGGAGTTAGCGACAGTCGAGGAAAGGTGACAGACAGAGAGAGGCAGCTGCTAAAGGAAGAGTGGGAATTGTGGAGCCAGAGGCCGGGTCGGCCAGCACAAAAAGAAGAGTCAGTGTTCCTGGTAGCTGTGAGGGAATTTTGCTCAATTACACATTCACAATAGCCACAGATGCACAGAAAAGTGCCAAAACTTCTCCCTTCTTATACTTTGGCCAAACCCAAGTCCGTGCTTGTTTGTTCTTCTTTCTTCCACTCTCGGTTAAATATGTTATATCTATTGCATATTTGTAAAACATGTGAAATGCCCCTGGCCAGAGATGAGAGAAACCACTAGACTATCAAATAGCCATGAGCTGATTTAAGAAATTGAGATAGTGAGGACCTGCCATGTCGGGCATATTGTCACAGAAGAAGGTTTGGTTTGGTTTGGTTTTATGGCATATCAACCATTGTATGTTATCAATGCCAACTCTATCTTTTTACAAATAAACAGTTCTATATGAAACAATTCAGTTTAGTATAAGTACAGTTTTTTTTGTTTACATGCAGGAAAGTGTCAAAACAGTTCTATTTCAAACAAATCAGTTTAGTATAAATACTCCGTTTTAATGTCAAAAAACAGTTCCATTTCAAACAATTCAGTTTAGCATAAGTACACAGTTTCAATGTCAAAAAACAGTTCCATTTCAAACTATTCAGTTTAGCATAAATGCACAGTTTAGTTCCATCTAACCCATTGATAGAACCCTATCAGATGCTACCGCTCTGAGCCTGAGTGGACCTGGGAGCAATGGCAATGAATGGGTACTCCACATTCCCCAAAGCTCCAGCATTACTGGAACCTTGCCATCAGATTGTTTAGTGTTATATATTCAGGACACTCGTTGGGGGGGGGGTCTTACTCTTCTACAATAAGGCAGTCCGTGTATTTTACTGACCCAGCTGACTGGACAATAGAGAAGATTGTTAGTTATATACTTACTCATGGGCAATATCAAATATAAATAAAAACATTATGGGAATTCTTAGCAACATATAGAAGATTTGATATTGTTTTCTTTTGATTTTGTTCATTTTGTGAGAGACAAAATTGATTAGCCCCTTTCTTAGTATTTTCCTTTTTCTAATTTCATTAAGATGTTTAGATAATCAAACAAGTTGTGATTTTGCCACTTAATTGATTCAAAAGTAGCAATGAGGAGAAGACTTAAGAGGATTATTCCTTTTAATAAAATAACCCAAACACTTTGATAATATTTTGAAATTAGTTTCTAATCTGCCATTGATCTCATCTTGAATCAACTTCTCTCTTTTCCTTTTTTATAATCTGATGTATTCAGATGCAAATTTGGTTGTTATTATAGTCAACACATTTCAGCTTTTCTACTCTCTGGCCTTCTTTAAGCATCTGTCATAGTCAATTTAGAGGTGTTCATCATTGGAAATGAACTTGGTTATCCTAGTTCAAGCCATAAACAAAGCTGTTTGTATATTTGTCCCTTTCATTCATTGCTCCAGGCAATTTTTAAGTGGCGTTTAACAGGTTTGAATTTAGATTTATCTTTCTCCTTGACTGATTGCCATCATCATCATGATGTCATGCTGCAAGCAAGGATCTCCCTGACCCTCTCTCACCTTCCATCTCTATTGTCCATCACTTCAGGGAGATCTTCAAGGCTATATCCTGTATCGGCACAGAGCTGTTGTATATAGGTTCTAGCTGGTTGCCATACTAAGGTTAAATATCTCAATCTGTCCTACTATTTACTCATAGCTGGTGGGAGGATAGTTGGATTCATATCTTTCCCAAGGGTATTTGTGCTGTGTGATATGCCAACAGCCTGGTTCAGGATTTGAATTTGGTTTGCTGTGCCCATTTCCTAAGATGAATGCCTCCTTACTTCTCCAATGTAGAATAACAACAGTATAGTGCTGTGAGCAGGATTGATGAAACCTGAAGATTGGAAATACTACCTCATCGAAGCAGGGATCTCAGCTGATTCAGCCAAAGTCCATACAACAATGTTCACGAATGAGAAGCTGATGAGAGAGAGCTCACAGATCCTGGGTTGATCTATATCAAAAGAGCTGGGAGTTACATCAATGGGAGAAACCCTATGTATCCTTAAGCAGGCTAAGGAGACCGCCGCCCAGACAATCTATACTGAGGCACCAGCAGCCAAGCTTTCCCAGTTCAATCTTGAAATTCCCTTAGCTTGTGATGCAACTGAGTGTTGATCTCAATCACCTACCAAACTCAATATCCAGTAGTGCCCAGCAAGGTATGAATCCAACTATTATGCCACAGACTATGAGTAAATAGTAAGGTAGATGTGACTTTTTAATCTTGGTATGGTTAATGGTCTACGAGAAGGAAAACTTTGAATTCAAAACAGTTGTAAATCTAGAGAAGATGGGCTTTGCCTGTCTATTCCTACCAAGACACACTACAAGAGTAGCAACTCCATGACCAATCCAGGTTACAAGATAAGTCTAAGTCATCATATTTACCAACCCCTCCACTCAGGCAGGATATGTCACTAGGTCAATTTTTAAGCGGAGTTTAACAGGTTTGAATTCAGGGTTTTCCTTCTCCTAGACTTGCTGCCTCACCAAGGCTGAAGAACCTAGTCTGCCCTACTATTTATCCATAGCTGGAAGGAGAATAATTGGATTCATACCTTTCCCAAGGGTATTAGTGCTATGTGAAATGCAATCAGTCTCGTCCAGGATTTGAACTCATGTCGCTGTGTCCTTTTCCTAAGTCTAAGTCATAGCCAATAATCTTCTGGGGGTTTTGGAACTGAACCGTTAATTAAATCCACAGGGATAGACTAATCCAATTCCCTTGTTCATGTTTCTATGTTGTCTATGTCTTCTATTGAACTGGAACTGTCATTTACTAAGCTTAGTCTAGAAGTATGAGATATCCAGTGAGAACTGAACTCACTCACAGTGGTCTAATAGTTTAGCTTGCCTACCATCACACCACAAAGAAACCTTCCACTGAATTAGAGTGTAGTCATACTAATCTGATTGATTGATTGATTGATTTTAATAGCATGACAACCAGTTTTGGGTTATTTCATGTCGAGAGGCGAGGGAATTGCATTCATTGTACATTTGTATTTTTATATTTGTAGTTGTTTATTAAAAATTTTTGTACTAATTTATATGATATCAAGTATTCTTATCTAATACAAATAATTTGCACACAGTTATATGGTTTCTAGTATTCCTATCAAGTTCTAATAGTTATATGGTTTCAACTAGGAATGTTTTTTTGTTTGCACACAGTTATATAGTTTCAAGTAACTTATAATAATAATAATCCTTAGTAAACAATCATAGTTTCAAGTAACTATTCTTAATATGAATAACTTACTCTTATATGGCATCAAGTATTACCCTTAAATATGAATGATTTTTAAACAGAACTATTTGATCCATAGATAGGAGCCTAACAAGCACTTCCATTCTGGGTCAGAGTGGACTTGAGAATAATAGCAATGAATGGGTACTCTGTGCTCTTCAGATCTCCAGAACTGGAGCCTCACCATCAGGTGCCGTTTAGTATCACACCCAGAGCAACCCCTTTTTTGGTGAGGGGTCTTCTCTCCCAGCAGAGGATACAGTCAGCATACTCTAAACCTTGACAAGGCGGGTGATTAGTTGTGCTTACACAAATGCTTAACAGCACTCAAAAAGAATACTTAGATTTCTCTTTATCAAATAAAGTAGAGAGAAATCTAAATATTCTTTATGAGTGGGAGAAAGTATTCTGTGTTATATCTGTTTTAAGCAGGAAACTCAAACATTAGCAGTGGTTGGATTTTATGGCATATCAACTATTGTAGGTTATTTAATGCCAAATCCTGTTCCTACATACACATTGAATATATATGGTTTGTAAACACATCTTGTTGATAACATTTTTAAATGAGCCTGAGCTCATTTTATTTGTATACAGTTGAAAGTTTTTCCACACTAAAAATTTTATTTGCACTCAGTTAAATGACAGTTCTATTTCTAACAATTCGATTTAGCATGAGTTATTTGTTTGCATACAGTTTAAATGTCAAACAACAGTGTCCAATATTTGATCTTAGATTGCTAATTCTATTTCCCATATCAATAACCATTATACTATGGGCATGTCAGTTCAGTCAGGTGGGGCTGTAGAATACCCTGCCTGCATCTCCACAGAGGGATAAGAACCCCCCCCCAGCAAGTGTCCAGGATATATGATATTAAACAATCTGATGGTGAGGCTCCAGTAATGCTGGAGATTTGGGGAACGCTGAGTACCCCTTCATTGCCATTGCTCCCAAGTTCACTCTAACCTGGAGTGCTAGCACCTGGTAGGGTCCTATCTATTGGTCAAATAGAACTGTTTGCCTTTTAAACTGTGTGTAAACAAATGACTCATGTTAAATTGACTTGTTAAAAATAGAACTGTTTGATCATTCAACTGTGTGCAAATAAAACTGTGTGAAAATAAATGACTGATGTTTAATTGAATTGTTGGTGTTAAATAACAATACTTGAAAACATTTAACTGGGTGCAAACAAATGATTGAGATTGTCTTTAATTGGAATCATTTTGAGATGAGGCTTCTTAATCTGAGAATTGATTTTTTATTTATTGCGGAATTTTTGTCTTCATCTTGGTAGTTTTTGTATTGTTTCTTCTTTCTCAACGTTTCGGCCAAATTTCACCTCTGGCCTTCTTCAGGTGACAAACAGCAACCTCGAATAGGAATGCTGAGTCTTGTAACCGTATCCCCAGTAATTACTGCCTTCCATAGTTGTTGTCTATCGCACCACGTTTGAAAGAAGAAACAACACAAAAACTACCAAGATGAGGACAAAAAGTCCACAATAAATAAAAAATTAATTCTCAAATGATTGAGAGTAAATAGAATTATTCATATTAAATAGAAATCAGTGAAACCATTTAACTGTGTGTAAAAGAATGAGCTTCAGTTTGTTTGAAAGAGTTTATCTAAAAAATGTATTTAGAAATCATATATTCAATTTATATGTATAAAGAAGAATTGGTATTAAATAATGGTTGATATACTATAAAACCAAACCAAATGAAACCAAACTATGGGTGTATCCCCATGGCACAGTGGCTAACATGCTGGACTGTGAGATTGTAGTAAGTGAGTTCAAACTCTAGTTATGCGAGTAAGTTCACTTTTGAACTTATACTCTTTGGAAAGGCATGAACCCTCTTACTCCCTCTGCTATAGATTAAATGGTACCTCTACTGTCGTTATATAAGGATGTCTTTGGCATTAAATAGTCCACAAAAGTTGATATGGCATTAAACAAAGAAACCATCATGGAGGAAGTTCTGATGATTTAATTGTTAAAGAGCTGGACTACAACCTCAAAAAAGTAAGTTGGAACATTTTAAATCTCTCTCTTACTCAAATATATTTAAGATAATTTTCAAGAAAAAATAAAGATCTCTATTTCATATTTTCAAAAAAGTTATTTAAAGTGTCCTTGCTTTTCTTGTACAAAAACATTAAAAGAAAACAAATGATTAAGTCTTTTCTATACAAACTGAAAACCCACCATATGGACAGGATGGTAAGCTAGTAGTACTTTGATTACTTATATGGTAATAGATCAAGGGTAAAGAGGAGCAATCCAGGGAATGGAGTAGCAACTTCCCCTATGCCTCTGTGTAGTAGCTATTGAAAGGGGAGCCTTCAGGTCGCCCTCGACTATGGTTGCCAACTTTACTTTTACTATTGGTCACTGCATCCAAGCAGTGGCCAATAGTGAGCCATAATATATAAATATATTACAAATAATATCAAAACATAATTTCAGCCCAGTCAGCATAGAGGTATAAGACTCTGTAGAGGCATAAGACTCCCTCCCTGTACAAGTGTGCTGGATATATGACACAAAACAATTTGGTGAGGCTCCAGTAATGCTAGAGCTTTGGGGAATGCAGAGTACTCCTTCATTGACATCTCTCCCAGGTCTGCTGTGGCCCAGAGTGGTAGCGCCTGATAGGTCCTATCAAATAGAATTAAACTGTGCACTTATGATAAACTGAATAGTAAGAAATAGAACTTTTTTGACGTTCAAACTGTGTACTTATTTTAAACTGAATTGTTTGAAATAGAACTGTTTTGAAATTTAAACTGCAGACTTATGCTAAACTGAATTATTTGAAATAAAACTGTTTTTGACATTTCAACAGCGTACATATGTTAAACTGAATTGTTTGAAATAGAACTTTTTATATGTATAAAAATGGATTTGGTATTAAATAACCTACAATGGTTGATATGCCATAAAACCAAACCAAACCGAACCAAACCAAATCTCTCAGTTCCAAATCCATGCTAGCCATTGCCTTATAGCAATGGTTGTATGCAAATTTCCTCTTCCAGTACCACCTACAGATGTTCTCTTTTAACAGCCACTTGTTCAGGAGAACATAACTCTTGGTACTCATCCAAACAAGCACAAGCAAATTTCAGTCTTTATCTGCTACCAGTCTCAAGTAATAAATAATAATCCTTTGTAAACAATTATTGCTTCAATTAAGTATTCTTAATACAAATAGTTTGTATACAGCAATATGATTTCAATTATTCCCATCTAGTTCTAATAATTTGCGAAAAGATCTGTTTGACACGTTGATTGGAGCCAAGCAGATACTACCATTTTGGGTCTGAGTAGACCTGTGAGTAATGACAATGAACACTCAACATTCCCCAAATCTCCAGAACTGGTGCCTCACCACTAGAAGCAATGAACTTAACGCTCCCTAAATCTCCAGAACTGATGCCTCACCACTAGAAGTAATTTAGTGGCATTCCTAGGATACCTCCTACTTTTTTTAAAAAGGTTTACGCCTCTGCAGGGGATGCAGTCAGAGTATTTTTGGCCCTGCTGATTGGGATTGGTAGATTATTGTAAAATAATCGTTTAACACTATCTAGTAGATTTAGGTTTGGTTTGATTTTATAGCATATCAGCCATTGTAGATTATTTAATGCCAAATCCGGTTTATACATATATATTTGATACATATGATTTGTAAACATGAGTCAACTTAGTCAAATACTTCTAAGTATTGCTATGTATCACTAACAATTCAGTTAAATATCAGTCATTTGTTTACACACAGTTAAATGATTAAACAGCTATATTTCAAAATTTAGCATAAGTCATTTGTTTGCACTCACTTTAAATGTCAAACAATTCTACTCCGCATTCCCCAAAGCTCCAACCTTAACTGGAGCCTCACCGTCAGATTGTTTAATGTCATATCTAGGACACTTATGGGGAGAGGTCTTATCACGCTGCAGAGATACAGTCTGTATATTCTACAGCCCCAACTGACTGGGCTGAGTAGATTTATGTATATCAAAAGTACTGATGTAAATTCTACTAAAGTAATACAACTTTTTTGAACACTGACAGTGGTTTTTAAGTTTCAAGATTTCCAAAGTAGTCTTTCCTGATATTTAATTTTTTTCCAAATCATTTTCTAAGGAAGCCTTTAGAAGGTAAAACATTATGATAAATACTCCACAAAGTTTTTTGTTTTCCTGTTATATTTTCCTTCTGATCTGTTTTGAACACATATACAAGTCGATGAAGGAAGAGACTTAAAAGCTATCAACTGTCATCATATCAAGAGAAGCAGCACTTTGGAAAATGATTAAGTCTGGTTTATGTTGTTCAGTACAGAAGATACAGTATTATATTATGGATTATTGTACATACTCAGCTGGAGAGACAACAGAGACAATGTCTGCTCAGCTGAACTGTATTGTGTGTATTTTTGGCAGCATTTAAAATTATGGATTTCTATAATGCGGTAAGTGCTACTAAGTTATATGCAATTGTAAAAGCATGCTTACAGATCTGTGTATATATATATATATATATATATATATATATATATATATATATATATATATAGCACAACTCCAGACTAACTGTTTTTACCACTGTTCTGGTACTGTCCTGAAAAACAATTTTAACTATCCCAAAACAGTCCTGAAATCAAAATGTCTTTTTGTTTTTGTTTTTACTTTTAAGATCTATTGTTATAAGTAGCACAATAAAAATACCATGAGAATGTTTAGGAAATAAATAATATCTATTTGGGTCTATTTAGTTTTGAAATATTGTTCTTCATGTTTTTTTGTTTAAGAAACAAGAAAATATTAATTAAACAAGGTTGGGTTTTTTTTGTTCAGAAAAGAAGAGAGAAAAAGAAAAGACAATTTTTAGCTTGTGTGAAATAAAGGCAAATTTTCAAGACAGAAGAAAGCCCAAAACAATATTAATTTAAATGGATAACATAAAAAGTGTGGATCATAAGAAATTAAATGAAACCTGATTATAAAAGTTTTTTATTAGTTCATGTCAAAGCTTAATAACAGTCTAAACCAAAATAATTTAAAAAAAAAAATCTAAACCAAAAAAAAAAAAAAAAAAAAATGAGACAGCCTCTGTTTTTGTAGAAAAAAAAATTTCACTGATTTGGATAAATAAAAACAAAAAAAATCTCAAAATGATGTAAAAATCCATAAAAGTTTTTCATGGGTTAATAATTGGTTATACTAATTTTGATTAAAAAAAAATTAACCATCTTGTAGAGTATTCCTAAAAAATATTCTTTTGTCACCTGATATATATATATATATATATATAGAGAGAGAGAGAGAGTCAAGGTTACTAATTTTTTACAATACATGTATAGGTGTATATAAGTATCTAAGACTATCCTGTTTCTGGATTTTAGAATATACTGACTGGAGAGTAATAAGACTGCCAAAAAAAAAAAAAGAGTGTCCTGGATCTGACACTAACTACCTCTGGTGGTGAGGCTACAGTTCTGGAGTTCTGAAGAGTGTTGAGTCACCCATTCATTGCCATAACTACCAGGTTCACTTTGACTTGGAGAGGTAGTATCTTTTAGGGTCCTATCTAGAGATCAAATAGATCAGTTTTCATATAATTAGTATGAGATAGGAATTGTTGAAAGCATATAACTGTGCAAATTATCAGTATGAAGAATAGTTATCTTAAGCTATAACCTGAAACCATATAATTGTGAGCAAAAAAAAATCTGATTCAGTATTAGATTATTCAACAAAGGTTACCATGTCATAATACTAACCATCCAAACCAGTTAACCTTGTATATAAGAGACAATATATATATATATATATATATATATATATATATATATATATATATATATATATATATATATATATATATGCCAGTATATAAGCATAATAAATAGATTGGAATGGTTCTGTAAGCTCATTGTTTAAGGGGCCAAGAATACTCTGACTGCATCTCCTGTTGAGAGACAAAGGCCAAAAAATTAAAAAAATGGTGTCCAAGGTGTGATATTAAACTGCATGGTGGTGAGGCTTCTGTTCTGGAGCTTTAATGAATGTAGAGTCATTTCCATCACTACAAAATCCACTCTGATCCAGAGTTTTAGGATCCCGTCTATTGATCAAATAGATCTGTTTGAGACAATTATATGTTTACTAATTTAAAATGATTGGTAACCATAGTTAATAAATTGTATTTTGGTACTATAAATGTTAAACTATTTTTGGCATAAGATACCCCAATAAATGTTGTCATACCAGCCAACCAATCAATCTCATTTAAATTCATTTAGACCTTCAGAATTTGACAGTATGAAGTTAATGGTGCTGCCTTATTTTAGTTGTCAGGGTTGTTTGGTGAATATAGGCTTAAACCTGAATCAATATAAAAAAATCTGAAGTTAGTGGCCAAATAATTAGAGACAGCTCTCTAATAATGTGTAGCTCCATCCTTTGTCTGAATAATGGCAACACATCATGACAGAGTTGACATGAAATTGGAGTCGTTGAATGGTTATTATATCTATCCAGTCACATTCCAGATCTGTCTATAACTAAGCTGAGTTTTACATTTTTATGGTATACAGTGCTGATGAGACCTAATAAGGTCAAAACAGCTGTCTAGTGGTTCTGTTTGTTGCATAGAGTGTTTGCTGGATTTTCTAGTCATTGTAATTCATTTTATAATATAAGCTGAGTTTGTTGGGTGTTTCAACAGGGATTTTATATAGTAGCATTGTAGAAAATAGACACAGCTACCTGATTGGTTTGGTTTTATGGCATATCAACCATTATTTGTTATTTAATGCCAAATACTGTTTTTACATATATACTAAATGTAATTGTAAATGATTTGTAAATACATTTTGTAGATACACACAGTTAAATGATCAAACAGTTTTATTTCTAACAATTCAATTTAGCATAAGTCAACAAAGTTAAATGGTTCCAAGTATTTCTATGTATCACATAACAGTTCAATTAAATATCAGTTATTTGTTTACACACATGTAAATGATTAAACAGTTCTATTTCTAACAATTCAATTTAGCATGTCATTTGTTTGCACTCAGTTCAAATGTCAAACACTTCTATTTGACCCATAGATAGGGCCCTTTCAGGTGCTACCAGTTTGGATCAGAGTTGACCTGGGAGTGATGACAATGAAGGGGTACTTTGCATTCCCTAAGCTCCAGCATTACTGGAGCCTCACCATCAGATAGTTTAATATCACAACCAGGACACTCATTAGTGGAGGGATCTTACTCCTTTGCAGAGATGCAGTTGGAGTATTCTATAGCCCCAGCTGACAAGGCTAATTGCTAACTGAGTTCAAATCCAGAATAAAACTGCTTGTATTTTGCAATGGGAAAGGTATATATCCAACTATTCTCTCTCCATCTATGGGTAAATAGTAGGGCAGACTGGGTTCTTTAACTTTGGTATGGCAACTGATATAGGAGAAGGTGCTTATGGTGTAATGGTTATCGTTGTAGGAAATGGACACAGCGACATGCGTTCAAATCCTGGACGAGACTGATTGCATTTCACATAATACTAATACCCTTGGGAAAGGTATGAATCCAATTATTCTCCCTCCAGCTATGGGTAAATAGTAGGGCTGACTGGGTTCTTCAGCTATGGTGAGGCAACTAGTCCAGGAGAAGGAAAACTCTGAATTCAAACCTGTTAAACTCTGCTTTAAAATTGACTTTGCGTCATATCCTGCCTGAGTGGAGGGGTTGGTAAATATGGATATAGGAGAAGGAAATCTATGAATTCAGTTCATTAAATTTTGCTTAAAATTGACCTTGTGTCACATCCAGTTCAAGGTGGAGGGGTTGGATAAATACATATAGGGAATTTAGTAATGTTGGCAACATGTTCCATTTGTGTTTAATGGGGCTTAAATCTGGCAAGTATGAGGAGCTAGTGGACTACTTGGTAGTCAGCCAAGTGTTCCTAGAACTAATTTCATGTAACCTGTACACAATGGGGGTCGTGTTATATTGAAGTAACAGACCATTACCCCTGAGGAATATAGTGAATGTAAAGGAGTGCAAATTGGCCACAAGATCTGTTAAACAAGTTATCAAGATAAACTTCAGTTTTGCTTGTGATCATTGCAAACACTCTATCATTTACTAAATTTTGCAGGTAGGCTGCTAATTGAAACATTTTATTTAAGAAATATAATGTTTTTCATTTGCAGAATATCTTAAGTTCAATAAACCTGACTTGAATTTTTTCTCATACTCATTGTTAGTGAGTTTGATTCTCACTGGTTGCTCAACACATTGAGCCAAACTTACTTAAAAATGATAAATGACATCCCTATCTTTATTATACAATATATTTGTTTATATGATTTCATTTCTGTTTTGTTTATTTATTTGCTTTCTTTGTTTAATGGCATATCAACCTTCATGGCTTATTTAATGCCAAAGCCATCCTTATAAAAGAACATTAGTGATGTTATTTAACCCATTGTTTTGGAGGATAAGGAGATTCAAACATTTCCCAAGGGTATTTGTCTGAAAGTGAACATAATAGCTTAACTGGAGTTTGAACTCACTTCAAGGCTACAGTCCAGTGCATTAGCCACTTTGCTTGGAGACTTGCCTGTCATTTCTGTGGTTTTCTATTATTTTTTTTTTTATAACATTTCGAACATTGGGTATATCTAAGTCTGGTATAGGGCCAAAATAGTGAGCATCAAATGAGGACTGGACAAGTGAAGTCAGTTGTTAAGTAAATGAATTGCAGTAAGTAAGGTTAATTTACAGTCAAGTCATGCTGAAAGTACATGTTACTGGCAGATCAATAAAGTTAAGCAACAATCAGCCTGTTTAAAACTGAGGTGAGTGACTACTTAGAAACAGCAGGTACTGTAAGCAACCTGTTGCATTCCTGTTTATCATAACTTGTTTGTATGTATTTACCCAACCCCTCTACCAAGGGCAAGGTATGATACAAGGTCAATTTTTAAATGGAATACTACTGGTTTGAATTCAGAATTTTTCTTTTACCTAGACTAGTTGCCTTACCAAGGCTAGAGAACCTGCTTTTCAGTTTTCTACTATTTGGCCATAATTCAGAAGGAAGAAGAGATGAATTCATGCCTTTCCTAAGGGCATTAGCACAAAGTGAACTTTAACAGTTTCATCTAGGATTTGAACTTGGATCTTCAATTTCCTTTTCTTATGTTGATAACTGTTACACTAACTATATCTCAAGTCGGATTGTCAGCCAAATAGCTCGCAGCTAGTTTGTAGGGAGATCGTACATAGCCATTTTGAAATAAGATGTGTTGTACTTAGCTTCACTTGGTAATTTGTCTCTTCTGAAAATTTCACCCTTTTTATTCTGCAGGTGTTTTTATAATATCATACGCATGTCACTTCTTGCGACTTCTTGGGTTGGTTCACTGAGTTAGAGGCAATACCAATACATCCAGAGACTGATATACAAGATGAATCAAAGCTTACTAACAACTAAAGCCTTGCCATGAAACTAGTGACTGAGCATTGTCCAGTTTCATCATAAATCTATCTTATATAACAAGCCAAAAGCAAGATTTGATCTTAATCAATAAATCAATTGTAGATTGAATAAGTAATAGTAACAGTAAAAATATTAATGGCTGTTTCTAAATGGTCCTACAATTGCTGTAGTGATGCAATAAGTTTCTGAATTTTTACTCTTTTAATTGTACAAAAGCCAATGATAACTGATACTGTAAACACAGAAGTATTATTTCATTAAATTGTAGACTTGTTGATGATTTTATTAATTCACATGATTTATGTCTAAAAAAATATTCTGAGCCAAATGACTGAAATCTGTTTGTTGATTGTCAAAGCTGGAAGTCTCAAAACCGGGACATTGGCCCAGCGGTTAGAGTGTTCGCCAATGGCCCGGGAGACCTGGGTTCAATCCCAGGTCGAGTCATACCAAAGACTTTAAAAATGGTACTTGATACCACCTTGCTTAACACTCAGCATTATAAGGTACGGTTCAAGGGTAAAGTGGAGCAATCCTGGGAATGGAGTAGCGCCCTCCCCTACACCTTGGTGTAGTAGCTATCGAAAAGGTCACCCTCGACTATGGTCGCTAACTTTATAGTTGAGGGTGACCTGAAGGGCCCCTTTTTGATAGCTTACTACACCAAGGTGTAGGGGAGGGCGCTACTCCTTTCCCTGGAGTGCTACACTTTACCCTTGATACGTACCTTATAATGCTGAGTGTTAAGCAAGGAGGCATCAAGTACCATTTTTTGAGTCTTTGGTATGACTCGGCCTGGGATTGAACCCAGGTCTCCCGGGCCATTGGCAAACACTCTAACCGCTTGGCCAATGTCCAGTTAAATATAAGATATAATGTACACAAATCAATGCCCACTTTGCTATAATAGCAAGTGAAGTCTCATGGTTCATCTTCATCCATCAGCTGCAGTAGAACCACGTAATCACCACCTCTCATAGCTTCTCAGAGAAACAACCCCGCGTAATAGGGTATTTTAAATTTCTTTCACCAAGTAAAAACCTTATAACTTTCATCTAGTATTCTTATTTGTCTAGTTTGCTAATATCTTTTTTGTGATGATTTCTATACATATGCACTTTAGTCAAATGTTTTCTCTGGTGATATGTATGTTAAATCTCAGTGAAAAAAACCATTAAAACTCTCACTCCATTCTAAAAAATGAGGATCTTTAGGTCTAAAAAATTACTAAAAGTAAAAACTTTGTCAGCAGTTATAATTTACTGAACCTGTGGAAATTCCAGAGTTTACTTTGTATATTTTGTAGGGAATAAATTTAAAAAAAAAGAATTTAAACTGAATTAAAATAATTATTAAAATATGCAGAAACTTCCAGAGGCCTCTGAAGGGAAAAAGGGGTGATGCATGTGCAAAAGAAAAGGGACCTCTTGACAAAAGGAGGAAGATCATGCTCTTTCAGAAGTGACCAGTGGAGTGACAACACTTTGCTAACTAGTGGAGGACGCCACGCATTCGTCTTTGGATGGTGCGTTGACTAGCCCTTCCACTGGTAGTAGCCGTCGCTTTTACTACCAACCCATGACTAAAACATCGGATTTAGACAAACTCTCAAAAGTGACTAACACATCACATAAGCTTTATATACCAAACATGTTTTTAAAGCTTTGAATACCGAATAAGGATAAATATATACCCAAGAAACAACAAATGCATTTTTAATACCTTGACTGGGGGATTCAACTATTTCATTTCATTTGTATTCAGGGAGAATTTCCTCACCCACTGATTGGTTGTTGAACCCAGAAATAAAGGAAAAATATAAAATGTCTTTGTTCCCTATCTGTTACTATCTTCTTTTGTATAATTCTTTTTGGGCCTTCTTGTTCAAGGAGTTACATCAACTAGACAACGTGGGGTAAAAATTGAATAACCTCAGAATGGAGTCAGATAGCAAACGGCAACACAGTGTGTCCTACCAGACTCCATAATTTAAATAATATCATAAAATATTTAGTTATATACCATATCACCTACAAAAAATTTTTCTTTATAAAACTTATTTTTTTTCATCTCTAACAGAACATTACACATGTAACATATACATATGTGTATGGAAACAAAATCAACAATAATGACAAACGGATACAGTTCTTTAGAAAAATATACCTCTCACACTTTTTTCGAAATGGTTGGAAAGGGTTGCGAAAGGATTATGTGTGAGACTGAACAAATGGCAACATATTGACCTCCAGTTCCTTTGTCTTTAGCTGCACTTCTTTCTCGTTCTGCTGGGCTGCTCAATCGGGGGTCCTGAGGGCTCATAGCCCTCTGCTGGGTGCTGGTTCTCTCTACAGCATCTTATCTCCAACTAACTGACTCCAACTAACTAAACTTCCTGTCGCACTGGGTTATATCATTGTTTGATGCCCACCTGCTTCCTGTAAGTGTTGCATCTGCACCCAATTCAACCCGTCTACAGTCAAGGTTATACCCTTATATCTTCGACCAGATGCACCTGTTCCTTAATTGACGGCTGGGTCGAAGGTCAATATGTTACACACAGTCAAAATGGATATTATTCATTATCATTTATAAACAAACTCTACAGCATTGAAACTCTGAAACCAGAAATAAAATGACAGCACCTTTGCACTCGTCCCACCTCACAAAATTACATAAAGATATTCAAATTGTGTACTTATTCTACATATTTCTCTACATATCCTGTGTAATATAGTGATTAGCAATCTAGAGTGGCATACCATTATTTGGGAATTTGAGTCACACTGGGCGCCTTAGCTAAACAAAGCTTTATAAATAATTATATTCATATTTGTAGATACAAACACAGTTTAAACAGTAGTGTTTGGTCATAAAAATATCTTATAATATCTGTTTTGGTTTTGTTTGGGTCCTTTGTTCAGTGGCATATCAACCTTCATGGGTTATTTATTGCCAAAGCTATACTTGTAGAAGAACAGTAGTGATACTGTTTAACCAACAGCTGGGGGAAACATGGAGGTTCATTTCTTTCTCAAGGGTATTAGTCTGAAAGTGAATGCAGTAGCATGACTAGAGATCAAAATTGCTTCCTACAATGCCACAGGCCAGCATGTAAGCCATTAATCCATGGAGATTCCCACCATTTATTTTGATTGTAAAATGTTCAATAGGAAATAATAGATTACTGGAATTTTTGTTTTAGATAAAAGCTAACTTTTTAAAAATAAGTAATTGTTAGTTGTGTACATATTTATTGTAGATAATGTATATACAATGCAATACAACAAAATAAAATTGTATAACTCAAATAGATAAACTAAACTGCTGCAAAGAATATTTTATTCACTTAAAATTTCATGATAAACAATGTTTTTATAAAATGGATTCCTCTTTTCATGATCTGACTTTATTCAATGTTGGATTGCACAAATCTTATTTTTACATTAAAAATATATGATAATAATTGTTAGAATTTAAACAATACAAATTTTTGAGAATTTATTTATAAGTGTTGATGTTTATAGATTATCCCTGCATTCTACCATCTTTAAATGCATCAATGTGATATCTGATCATGGAAATTATGTGTAAGAATATTTGTTTTTTAAATAGAATTAAATTTTAAGGAATAAAAATAAATAAGACAGTCTTAATTCCAAAACTGCTATTGGATTTCAGAGAAAGCAAGAGACTGTGGTGAAGAGTGTTTGGAATCATAAAGTTATCATAGAAAGAGTTAGTGGGCTGAGAATGAATTTTGTAACTTGGTTCACTTGCTGACAATTGTCATAAAAGCATATGTGCATAGATATGGTGGTAGTTGGGAGGTTAGATTTCACTTAGTCCATTCTTACCCTTTAGTGACATACCAAATGAATCGAGAGCATTTTACACTGAAACATGGAAATTTTCCTTAAAAAATATCCTTTTCAAATCAATTAGGAAAGAATATTGAACATTAAACACTTTAAAAACGTTTCTGAAACTACAATATCTGATTCCATTCTTTTTTGGTGGATCTAAGGTTGGTTGACTATTTTCAACTAAAACACTTCCTTTGATATTTTTTTTTTACATTTTATGAAAATAAATCACTAGAGACAATTTGGGTATTCATGTTTATATCATGGTTTGTAATTATTTATTATTCTAAGTATATAGTCTGATACAAAATATCAAGCAAATAAACAAAATTGTATTTTTTTTAATGATTACTAGATGACATAATATGATATGTTGGAAATGTTTATTTGTTCTTCTTTGCCAGAATGATTTGATCAAAGCTTTAGTGAATCAGAAACTTTGTTGAGGTTCAAAATTACAGCATTGTATGTTTGTTCCTGGCCCTTGGCCATTTGTGTTAAATGCTGCAATGCACAGGAAATCAATTCTGATTTTATTTTAGAATTCTTTTCTTTTCCCTTTATTTGTTACAGATAAAATTGGGGTTTTTATTTTTGTTCTTTTTTTGGTGGGAGAGTTGTGGGTGCTTTAAAAAAGAAACAAAAGAAAATTTACTTTTATTTCTTTGACGATAAGATTATCATTTATTTTCCTTTTCAATAACTAAGAAAATATCAAAAATAAACAACAGTCTCCCTCAAACCTCCTGATCAAGTGGGAAATGGTGTTATTATTATGACTTGCCAATTTGTCACTTTTGAATAGTTCTTTCACATTATTTCTGCCAGCTTTCATTGCAACTCTCAGATCATCATTTTACCGTGTTAGATGAAGCTTAGAATACACTGACTGTATTATCAAAATTTATTTCTAAGAAAAAATCAAACCGACTACGTGCAGACTAGATTTGGCCAGAGTGGAAAAGGGAGAAGTAATCCCAGACAAAACAGCACCAAAAAGTTACCTCCTCTTTTTGCCGAGAACTACTATTCAGACCCTTAGTATGAATTCAGGGACCGAACTGTAAAGGCACGAAAAACTTAAGCTAACAGATGGGTTTCGTCACTCACTTCTTGAATGGAGCTTCCCAAGAAATAAAAGTAAAATTAAATGAAAGTCAACTCCTGAAATTCTACCAAGTTAAATAACTGAAAGAAAATTCAACCAAGAATTCTGCTGAAAAGAAACTTAAAGAAGACTTGGAATTAAATGAACTCTGAAACATTTCGACAAAACAAAAAAGAAATGAAAAATACTCAAATTCAAAGAACTTTGTTTCCTGGACAATCTTTAAGATAAGTTCCTGCAAATTTGCAACACTTTATCTTTTCTATCCCTTTCTTTCTTGTTTCCTTTGTATAAAATTCCTTTTGAAAAACTTTATTGTCTGCGTTATCTTTTTGAATCAGTATCCAAACTAGAAAGCTGTGGAACTTACCATTTGAAATTGCACATTAAAGCCCCTTGAAAACATTACCCAGTTAAATACTAAACTTGGCTTTAATGTCACTCACATTCCTACAAATTTTATTTCTCAAAATCTTTTTATATTGCAAATTTTATTTTACTCTTTTAAAATTTCTTTAATATTCCCTACTCTCTGGTCATATTACCTGTTATGGTCCATTGAATGGGTCAAATAGATCTGCAAATTATTTGGATTAAATAGGAATACTTGATATTATATAACTGGGCAAAAAACTCTTGAGTAACAATTATACAAAAAAATGTAAATATTGCTGAATCATCAAAAATGATAATTCACTCACAAATCAAATATAGAGTTAAAAACTTTACCTCCTTAATTTCTTTATATAAAGTTGTTATTTGTTACACTCCAAGTTCTGGATTTATTAAATACAATAAATATAAATATACATTGTATGCAAATTTCTAACCTCTTGGTATTAAATAACCCTAGATGGGTTGAAATGCCATTAAAATCAATCAATCATTCAATCAGGTCATTATAAGGTTATTAGTATGTTGTGTGGATTGAAAATCCCTGGTAGTATAATGGTTAGCAAGCTAGACCAGCAAACCTTCATGAGTGAATTCGAGTCTCATTGGGTGCCCCATTTATGCGGCCTTGTTCTACATCTAAGCAAAAAGCTTAGTAAATTACAATCTCTAGAGAACTTGTATCCATTTTCTTTGGGAAGTCTGCCTGTCTGGGGCTGTTGTCTTACTTATTAACAAGTAAGTTCTGGTTATTCAATAAGCTTTGCCTAGTCTGGCACACAAGCCTCAGATCATTAATATAACTTGCTGTTCCTAAGTAATCACTCACCAAAGTCCTGAATTGGTGCACTGTTGCTTAACTTTCATGATCTATCAAGAATCAATGCTTTTAGTGCATCTTGACTGAGAGTCAATGAAAAGTAAGTTCTTGCTCAGATAAAAACTTCATTTTTTCATGAAGGAATTCAAAAAGATGTAAGACTATGGAACACATCATATAAATGTTAAAAAATAATGTGAATACACTTGTAATTAGACAAATAGTACAAGGAATGTTCAAAAATTAAGATACAAACATTTACTAATCCAACAAGTTTATTACTATACAAATAAAACATTATGCATATGATACCAGCACTACTATGCTACTTTTCTATATTGTTGCTTTTGTGACTGATCCATTTGTCTTATTGGTTTACAAATGCATCAATATCATTCTAAAAAAGCACAGGATTCTTTTCAATTGCTTTGGGACTCAACAAGATATAATCTTGAATCTGTTTAAATTATTCTCGGGTAAGTAGATAACAGATTATGGATCTTCAACTTATGACAAAATATTGATACTGAAACTTGGATTCATCAATCAGATATAAAATAAAGTTGGTGACTTTAGTCGAGGGTGACCCAAAGGCTCCCTTTTCAATAGCTACTACACTGAGGTGTAAGGGTGGGCGCTACTCCTTTCCCTGGATTGCTCCTCTTTACCCTTGATCCTTACCTCATAATGCTGAGTGTTAATCAAGGTGGTATCAAGTACCATTTTTTGAGTCTTTGTTATGACTCGACTTGGGATTGAACCCTGGTCTCCTATTGGGATAAACTATGCATTTGCATTTTAATACTTCAAAATGGAAACTGTGAAATTGGTGAATGTTTTTAATAGATACTTGGGTGAGTCAAAAGTTTTGCATTATTTTGGTATGTACTAGTTTGTGGCATGAATATCACATGACTGAAGTTGTTCAGGCCATGATAAGCACCCACTGTGGTTGGTAGTATAGTGGTAGTTGGTGCACTGACACGTTGTATATTGCTTCCAGTAATTTGAAAAAAGCACTAGTGGAAGTGTGACATAGTCTAATTTGGATCTTATGTTCAAACTCGGCTATAACACTGAGGAAGCAATCAAAAACATTTGTTGTGCAAAAGGTGAAGGTACATTTGATCACTGAAGGTTCAAAAATTTTTGCTTGGATTGCAAGAACCTTAATGATCAAGCAAAGTTAGATGGTCTTCAAACTGTGGATTCTTAGGCCATATTCCAAACCATAGAGTTAAATTGGGTGATTAGCACTCAGAGAGTATCAGGCAAGCTTTACATCTCAAAGTCTAATATGGTTCATCACCTTTATAACCTTGGCAAAAGCATTCAGGTATGCCGAATTGTGCCTGGCGTTAGCAAAATATTGCAAAACTTTTGACTCATTTGAGCTTTAAAAATGCAATTATTGTCTCAATCTGCAAAAAGATTTAGCTTGATATAACAACAAACTGTTCCCAATGCAACTGCATATATAAGATCTCACTTTCTGGAATACCTTTTTTGCAATGATTGATTATATTTGTTTACACTTAGGAATTTATTGCTAACTGCCATAAAAACAATAGACAGAAAAGGATCATCAACAAAATCAAGCATATTAAGACTTTTCATATTTGAACAAGACAAAATGATTAGTTTGGAAGATTAGCCAAAATTCATAAGAAGAGAAGATTACTAGTTAGGAGTGTTTTTTGCTTGATTCTCTTTGACTAAATGATCAGATTTAGTTGGAATAAGTTTCAGACATGATTCAGTGCCTCTCAGATATCCAGACTGAATTAAATGCTGTCTGAGAAAAGAATCTGCCAAATCTCTTCAGCTTTCATTCTTCAAGAAATAAAAGCTTATACAGATTGAGATACAAATTAGAAGAAGAGAAAAGAAAGTCCAGTAAATCTTACTTTAAGTCTTTCTGGAAGGATTTGAGGAATTTTCTGAATTCTCTTGGTCGATGAACCATTCCAAAACAGTTGCACTAGTACTGTCTAAGAGCATTCTCATTTCAACAGATTTTATATTTAGAAGAAATTCTTTTTGAGTGATCAAAATCCAAATATATTTTTTTATTAAGAATAAATCTTAATTTCTACAGAAATAAACTGGAGAAATAACTGGATCTTGCTAGAAAGCTGAAAATGTTATGAAACATAAATGTAACAGCAATACCAACCTTTGATGGTAATAAACTTGTCCATGATCAAAGCTAATCGTAGCCTTTAGAGCTGGGTGAGAAGAAATGGATTCCCACTTTTCGCAAGGGCATTAGAGAAAAGTGGAACACAAATAGCTGCGTCCAGAATCTGAACTTGGCTCGGTAAGTTAATTTTATTCAATAACCATTAGAAAGAGCAAGTTTTCAGTTACAAAACACTATTTTTTCACATAGTCCCCATCACTGGCTATACATTTTTGCCTGTGACAAACTGCATGCTATGCATATAAGAGGATTTTTTGAAGTGTGTTGCATTTTTAAAATTGTTATTCCAAAATATCAAAAATATATATTGGTGGTCTAGTAGTAGGGGATGAACCTTCCCATCAATAACTCATAATTTTTTTCCATATTACTATTGATCAGAAGTCTGTTAAAATGGTATCTAACATGAAAGCAAAAGTATGTCATTGAACTACTTCATGCAGGAAAAATTGTACCCAGTAACATATATCAATGTTTACTGAATATCAGTGTAGACTAAAGAGTGGATATAAGCACAGTTAAGCAAAGATGGGGGTAATATGTATGTTTCAGTAATGACAAAAATGATATATTACAAGTTATGTTCAACATAACAGTCAACATAACTGGACTACAGGAGGTGCCCGTGGTGTAATGGTTATTGTCATAGGAAATGGACACAGCGATACAAGTTCAAATCCTGGACGACACTGATTGCATTTCACATAGCACTAATACCCTTGGGAAAGGTATGAATCCAATTATTCTCCCTCCAGCTATGGGTAAATAGTAGGGCAGACTAGGTTCTTCAGCCTTGGTAAGGCAACTAGTCTAGGAAAAGGAAAACTCTGAATTCAAAACCTGTTAAACTCTGCTTAAAAATTGACCTTGTGTTATATCCTGCCTGAGCGGAGGGGTTGGTAAATATAAACATAACTGCACTACACAAACAAGATTTTCCAGACAATCTTTGTCACTGAAGTGGGTAACCTTCACTGGTGGAGACCTTTATGAGGTAGAATACAGGTTCTTGTTCATTGCTGGTGAAAAGGTATTGCCAGCAGAGAATCCCTGTGGTGAAATGCTAAAAGTGTTGGAATGCAACTTCAAGAGGAAGCAAGTTTGAACTCCAATTCTACTATTACATTCACTTTCAGACTAGTACTCTTGGGAAAGGCATGAACCCCCCTATCCCTCCAGCTATGGGTTAAATAGTATCACTGATATTCTACAAGGATGGCTTTGGCATTAAATATCCCATGAAGGTTGATATGTCTGTAGGGAACGAATAAATAAATAAAAAATTAAATTAAAAAAAATAAATAAATAGATCAAAAGAAAACTATTAAATTTGAAGAAACTCCCAGAGGTCTCTAACGGAAAAGGAGATGACGCATGCGTAAAAGAAAAAAGGATTTTCCCCTTGAAAAAGGAAACGATATCATCTTTCTCAGTCAGGCAGTGTCCGTCGAACCAACAACATCATTTTGGTGTCTGGTGTTTTGGGCACCACGCTACGTCCAAGACGTAGCGTTGGTTAGTCCCTTCACCAAGTAAATAAAGGAAAGTATGGAAGAAATGTTTTCGTCTCTTATCTGTTTCTATCTTTTCTTTTTGTACATTTCTTTTGGGACTTTCCTTGGGCAAGGCATTGTGCCAGCCAGTCAACGTGGGGTGAAACAGTGTAACCAAAATATGGAGTCAGATATTTACGGCAACACTGCCTTGCCCTTAGCCCCTGACCTTCAAAAGCCTTCAAACTCCACATGTCTATAAACAAAGAAACAAACCAAACCTGTATTACCAGTGGTGGTGAATATGTGGAAAAAAATAGTGTTTTGTGGCTGAAAACTTGCTCTATACTTCACTGTTATTGTGTGCCTAATGTTATTGTAGTTTTGGAAATAAGTAGAAGGCATTACTTTCAAAGCATCCCTAGTATTTAGAGAAGTGGTAGTTTAGTGAACTGAAAAGAAGACAGACTGAATTTCAAGGCCTTGTAAGATAAACTTACAAACATCAGGGGATCCAATCGTAGTTTTATTTGTGGCCAGTCAGTCAGTTTGAGTGCTGGGAGAGATTTTTAAAGGAGGTAATTAGTGAAGAATGCTGCTACCCATCTTTGGGTGGAGTGCTTGCTTACAACTGGGACACTTGCACTGCTGTGAAGGGAGAAAATAAAGTACAGCTAACAATGATTTAGAAGTTTTTAAAACAGGGAAAAAATCCAACTCAAGCATTATGTGTCTGTTGTGGGATCATCCCTATTCTTGATATACAATGGACTTTTCCAATAAACATATAACATTTGACTGTAATCCACTCAGGGAGTTTGGTAGCAGTAGCTATACTGGCAGCATTGTATGTCTTGTTTTCTGTAATATATAACTTTAATTTTTCTCTCATAGTATGTGTTTGTCTTATTTATTTTGTGCCCTTTTCTGAGGACATAAAAATGTCCTTTTTATAATCAGTAAAAATCCATATGGATTAACTTGGATATTATGAGAAAGAAATTCACTTAGGTTTGGTTCGGGTTTCTTTTGTTTAAAGGCATATCAACCTTCTCGGGCTATTTAATGCCAAATCCATCCTTGGAGAAAGACAGCAGTGGTACTGTTTAATCCAGATTTGGAGGGATAAGGAAATAGAAAATTTAAAAAAAAAAGAAAGAAAGAAAAGAAGGTGAGAGTTAGAGAAATAATAAAGCAAAAGAAAACAAGTAGAAAAAAAAAGAAAAGAGAAGAAAACAATAAAGGTGGAAGAAGAAAGAGAAAGAGTAGAATAAAAAGAAAAGGATGAAGAGAAAAAGGAAGATAAAGAAAGACAGAAGGAGGAAAAGAAAAGAATAAAAAGCAGTGTTAGAGGAGAAGAAAAAGAAAAGGAAGTGGAGAAAGAATAGGATGAAGTGAGAAGGCAAAGGATAAAATGAAGATGAAGAAAATTGGTTTCAGCCCACTGTCATAAGAGAGAAAAAGAAGAATAAAAAGAAAAACAAGTCTCTTGAAATATTGTCCAAAAAATAAAATCTGTTAAAAGATAAGTGAAAGAAATAAGGGAATCATTATTTATCTTAACCTAAAATGATAATGGATAGTCAAATATAATTTACAGTAGGAATGTATTGACAGATATTCCAAGCTGCCCTTTAAGAGAAGACCTCCTCTTAATATTCATTCTCAGTGTAGATCTCCCACTGGAATGAAAGTTGATATGTGAATGAGTCACAGACCAAAAGTACAAATTGCTGCTTGTCCAATTCCCATTATTAAATCAACCTATCACATGAAGGAAAAGGAATCTTTGGATGGCAGAGGTGAGTGTTCAGGAAAATGAATGATTAACTGGGACAATTTCACAGTCCATTATTGCTACATTCTAATGATTGTGACTTGCTACATATGAAAAACCAAACTACAGTGTTGAAATATTGTGAACATTTTATTAAATTCTATATTTTGTACTGGCTCTGCTTGGATTTTGAGATATAGAGCACTCTTTTAGATTTACACCCTCAAGTGTGAGGAGCTTGTAACTGCTTCTCCATTTTTACTGTCCCAATAAATATATATATATATATATATATATATATATATATGTGTGTGTGTGTGTGTGTGTGTGTGAAGAGAGAGAGAGAGAGAGAGAGAGAGAGAAATATTGTGAACATTTTATTAAATTCTATATTTTGTACTGGCTCTGCTTGGATTTTGAGATATAGAGCACTCTTTTAGATTTACACCCTCAAGTGTGAGGAGCTTGTAACTGCTTCTCCATTTTTACTGTCCCAATAAATATATATATATATATATATATATGTGTGTGTGTGTGTGTGTGTGTGTGAAGAGAGAGAGAGAGAAATATTGTGAACATTTTATTAAATTCTATATTTTGTACTGGCTCTGCTTGGATTTTGAGATATAGAGCACTCTTTTAGATTTACACCCTCAAGTGTGAGGAGCTTGTAACTGCTTCTCCATTTTTACTGTCTCAATAAATATATATATATATATATATATATGTGTGTGTGTGTGTGAAGAGAGAGAGAGAGAGAGAGAAATATTGTGAACATTTTATTAAATTCTATATTTTGTATTGGCTCTGATTTTGATTTTGATTTTGATTTTGTGTGTGTGTGTGTGTGTGTGTGAGAGAGAGAAAGAGAGAGAGAGAGAGAGAGAGAGAGTTTCATCTGCTATCCAAAAGCAGACCTTTCCTCAGCCAAAATGACATAAATCAAATAAGTAATTACTGATAATTTGCAAAGAAACATCTTTTAGCATTTCCAGATACCCAAAATAATCCTATGTGAGATTTTCTCTGCAATTGTGAGTGTTGCAGAATGCTATTACTTTGAAAGGGCAGGTTTACAAGATGTTTTGAGTATCTAAAAAGAACTGTATGATAGAATAATGCATAATGCTAAGCAGTCAAGCATAACCTTATATTTCAAGCCTTGCACATCAGCCACCAGCTACAGCAGACAATGAACCTTGACCTTTGTCAATGAGGTGGGTAGATGGATAAAAAGTTCGGATTACTGAATATCAAAAAATTACAACCTCCAAAATATGTTTCTGTGCCATTTTGGATAGCAGGGGAAAACTGTACTAATGAAAAACAAACTTCTGAAAAGCAGGAAGACATCTACACACACACACACACACACACACACACACATACACACACACACACATATATATATATATATATATATATATATATATATATATATATATATATATATATATATAACATATTTTTAAATTGCCCAGTTAGCTGGATCTGTTGAATACATCAACTGGATTTCTGCAGAGGGGTAAGACCTCCCCTAACAAGTGTCCTGGATATGACAATAAACAATCTGATGGTGAGATTCCTGTAGTGCTTGTAGGGTTAGTGAGTGAATGTATTTATTTATTTTTGGTACCCGCAATTTAATGTTTCCCCACACGTTTAATGCTTTAGTTTTGATATAGAGTTTGGTGTTTAGTTTAGAATTAAAGGTAGTATATAGGCACATGGAAAAAGTAGTAAATGAAGGAAGATATGCAACAAATGAGTAAAAGATACTATTTACCAACCCCTCCACTCGGGCAGGATATGACACAAGGTCAATTTTTAAGCGGAGTTTAACAGGTTTGAATTCAGAGTTTTCCTTCTCCTAGACTAGTTGCCTAACCAAGGCTGAAGAACCTAGTCTGTCCTACTATTTACCCATAGCTGGAGGGAGAATAATTGGATTCATACCTTTCCCAAGGGTATTAGTGCTATGTGAAATGCAATCAGTATCATCCAGGATTTGAACTTGTATCGCCGTGTTCATTTCCTTCGGCGATAACGACTACACCACGGGCACAAATGAGTAAAAGATATAAAACAAATAAAAGTTGTAAAACAGCGCGGACAAAATGAACATTTAAAACAAGGCGACGAACAAAAACAAATTTATATACTACAACAATAAAACCTACATCAATACATAAAAGAAATTACTAACTCTACTAACAAAATAATAGTGTGTGTATATGTGTGAGTATGTGTGTGTGTCTAACACAACTAAGCTACAAAAGAATTACATATTAAAATGTCCCTTTTTTATGGTTAGAAACAGGCAGTTTCACTGAGACTGGAAAGCGTCTCATAGTCATTGTATATGAATGTCTGCGAGGCCCATCCATAGTGTTGCTTTTCTCTCCTGTTGATTCACGCTGAAGGGAGTGTGTTGCTGCTGCGAAGAAATTTGGTAAAAGAGAACAAGGGTGTTTGAAGACGACGTATTTATAGAAAATACGCGTCTTGTAGGTGGCTCAAAAACACAGGACTTGAATTTACGTGCGGACGTAGTTTTAAGCATGTGACGTGGTCCTCCTGGCCAATGGTTTCCCGAGACTGAATATTGAGCGTCCGCCATCTTTGTGGGAACAAGTGGCATACTGCCCAAAATAATTTATAGGAGTGTAAAGTCCTATATGCTTGAGCTTTGGGGAATGTGGAGTACCCCTTCACTGCCATCACTCCCAGGTCTACTCTGGCCCGGAGTGGTAGCACCTGATAGGGTCCTATCTATGGCTTAAATTGAACTAAGCTGTGTACTTATGCTAAACTGAATTGTTTGCAGGGAAAGGAGTAGCACCCTTCCCTACACCTTGGTGTTGTAGCTATTGAAAAAGGAACCTTTAGATCACCCTTGACTACCGTCGCCAACTTTACTTTACTTATATGGATAAAAATGGATTTGGTATTAATAACCTACAATAGTTGATGTGCCATAAAATCAAACCAAACCACATCTAACCAAACCAAATATTTTTCAAATTTTACCTCATTGACTTAATGATTGATTGCTGAGCTCATGTACATTGATTGGAAAGTTGTGAATGCAATGAAAGAAACTATAGAATTAAACTGCATTTCATCTACTCTTCACACATTATGATAGAAAGAAAACCAACAAAGTGTGGTGATATTATAAAGTGTTGCTGGGGTAGTCTGTGTTAGTAGTAATGTTGCTTCAGCCTTGAAAACATGCCTGACTTAAAAGTTATCATGTGATGAAGGCTTTGTTGGTAGCTCAGCTGTTTTTTTTTGCAGTGTATGAGATTATATATATATATATATTGATTCTTCAATTCATAAACTGAACATTAGAAAAATTGCGGCCAAGAAGGAACTCAAGGAAATGTTTTCTGGATATATAAGGCCATTACTGAGTCCTGTAATTAAGCTCTCATGTTATTTGAGACAGAAGAAAAATTTGTGACAGAAATGAAGATCCAAGAACTGGCTACAAAAAAATTGGACCAGAAAATTATTTTAGATGTCCTTAGCAAAAACTTAATTCAAACTCACAAGATGTTCCAAAATCCATATCTTCTACAGGCTTCTATGGGTAAAACATTTGGGTAGACTATGCTCTCGAGCCTTGATAGGGCAACCAGTCTAAGAGGAGGAAAAATTCTGAATTCAAAACCTGAGGAGTGTTGTTTGGGAGAATCTGTAGCCCATTGGTGAATCATCCTTCCATCGTCCATTTATCTAATAAGTATGGCTAGTTCTACACAGATCTTTGCCAAATTAAACAAATCACCGGCATTGGTAGTCTTACTTCTTCTGATTGTAAACACAAGCATTTTTTATTTATATATCAAATTAATCAAAATTATTTATTTTCATCTAAGATCATAACAGTATTAATTGCTTTCTCCGGCATATTTTCTCAGGACACAGTATGGATATGAATATATGTATTCAGGGCTGGTGTAAACTACCCCTATACCTCCTGACTGGGAGCTGGGGGTCTAACCTGCTTTGGAGCCCAGCAAAGGCACATTTCATATATTTTCAATGAATTCTACTTCACTAAAATTGATATGTAGTAGAGTAGGGGTCCTATATTATGGATTTGGGGGTGGGTCTGAATCATATATTCAGGGAGTAGGGGCATATCATATATTTAGTTGGTGGGGGGTCATGAGACTCTAGAACTGGACTTATATATATATATATATATATATATATATATATATATAGGCTTCCTGATGATCCGTTAAGGTGAAACTTTAGTAGAAGATTTTCGACTTGCGATTTAGGTTAATTTTATATATATATATATATATATATATATATATATATATATATATATATATATATATATACTTACCAACCCTTCCACATGTGCAAGATACAACACAAGGTTAATTTTTCTAAGTAGAGTTTAAGAGGGTTAAATGAAGAGTTTTTCATTTCCTAGTTGCCATACCAAGGTTAAAGAACCTACTTACCCATGGCTTGAGTGAGAATAATTGGATTCATATCTTTCCCAAGGGTATTAGCACAATGTGAAATGCTTACAGCCTTGTGCAGGATTTAAACTCAGGTTGTTGTGTCCTTTTCCTTTGATGGTAACCATTACACTAAAAATACCACTGTGCATACGTATACACTTTCAAATGATATATTAAGCAATGGTATGAAATACTAAGACATTGATCTGTGCAAAGTGTTTAATGTAAAAGAAAGTACATTATCAGAGGAAATGGGGATTTTATTCCAAAGCATAAAGTAACACATTGGCACATTTGTGTTTAGTTGCTTTAAAAGTAAGAAGTCAATAAAATTTCATTGATACTGACTATGCCAAGACTCTTGGATTTTTATCAACCAACGCACAATAAAGTATGATGGCAGTTTTGTTTGGTTTCTTTGTTTACTGGCATATTAACCTTTATAGGTTATTTAGGGCACCTGTGGTGGTGTAATGGTTAGCAATCTCAACAAGCAAACCTGCATGAGTGAGTTCGAGTCTCATTGGGTGCCCCTTTCATATGGCCTTGTGCCACATTTAAATAAAATGCTTAGAAAATTACAACCTTTATAGGTTATTTAAAGCAAAAGCTATCCTTCTAAAAGAACAGTAGTGGTACTATTTAACCCATAGCTCGGAGGATAAGGAGGTTCTTACCTTTCCCAAGGATATTTGTCCTAAAACGAACATAATAGTGCGACTGGAGTTCGAACTCGCTTACTATAATGTTTCAGTTGAGTACTTTAACCATTACACCACGAGGACACCTCCATAAGATGGATGTTTACTGAGACCAGATTGGCCAAGCATGAAGTTACAGGAGGTAAACTAATAAGTTAGGACTGTATTAATTAGCAAATGCTTATGAGATAATGATATTGTAAATGCTTGAAGAAACTTAGATAGACAGAGGCAGATGTGTATTATGAAAATGAATAAAATGAATAAAAATCTAAAATGAATATAAGAAAAATCCAGATCATTCCTATTGCTAAGAGCTAGTCAAAGTTCCTAGCTGCCGTTTAAAAAGAATCTAATAAAAGATAATTGTTATAATTTTTCATTAAAAAATAAAATCACATGCCCATACACACACATGTATATATAGTTCATGCCCATACACACACATGTATATATAAATAAAAATCACATGCCCATACACACACATGTATATATAGTTTCATTAAAAAATAAAAATCACATGACCATACACACACACACATGTATATATAGTTCATGCCCATACACACACATGTATATATAGTTTCATTAAAAAATAAAAGTCACATGCCCATACACACACAGATATATATATAGTTCATGTCCATACACACATGTATATATAGTTCATGCCCATACACACATATATATATAGTTCATGCCCATACCCACACATATATATATAGTTCATGCCTATACACACACACGTATATATAGTTTCATTAAAAAATAAAAGTCACGTGCCCATACACACACATATATATATATAGTTCATGACCATACACACACATGTATATATAGTTTCATTAAAAAGTAAAAGTCACATGCCCATACATACACATGTATATATAGTTCATGCCCATACACACACATGTATATATAGTTTCATTAAAAAGTAAAAATCACATGATCATACTCACACATGTATATATAGTTCATTCAAGAAGTTCTAAGCTTAACTCAGATTTAAAATTCATTAAACATCTCACCATTGTATGGACCTCACTTGCACAGAAATTAAGACAGAAATCTGAATTAATTTTTTTCAGTTTTATAAGAAGTGTTAGTGTGTTGCCACAACAAAAAATTTACAGCTATAGCTTTCCTTTTTTCTAACAACTTTTTGAAAGACCCTTATATACATATACATATATATATATAATAATAATAAGTAAATATATATTGGTTTTTATATTTATTTAATAGTAATGTTCATGTTTTCCCTTATAGGTTCTTTCTTGCTTCTCCAGCAGTGCCCAGCATGTCTTGTTCATTTTATTTGAATAGTTTGTGAGACGAGAAAAAAGTGGCTCTATGGCATGCTGCATCCTTGAGGAGTTCCAATTTAGTTTTTTCTCCAGGCATTTTGTTAAAGTCCAAAAAGAGCAACTATATAATAGTACTGATATGGAAGAATTCCTGTTTCATTTGTCAGAGAGATCAGATTTCCATATGGTCATTGGCCTGTCAAAAGTAGTCCATGCTTTACCTATTCTTATATGATATCCCTTTCTGTAGATGAGGTATTGCTACTAGGGTATATGAACTGGTTTACTAATTTCTGGAGCTTACCAAGTATAATCATTATAAAAGATAAGTTTAAAACTAAAAAGAATTACTCAAAAATTCATGAATTAATTATTCTTGTTATTGAAAATACCAAAATAAAATGAATTTCCTTTTTTTGATTCAGCTTTACGTTAAAAAATATATCAATCATCAATTTGTGGCAGAAAGATTTTTTGCTGAAGAAAAGTTATATATATATATATATACATATATATTGGCATAATGGTTAGAGTGTTTGCCAATGGTCTGGGAGACCTGGGCTCAATCCCAGATCGAGTGATACCAAAGATTCAAGAAATGGTACTTGGTACTTCCTCGCTTAACACTCAGCATTATAAGGAATGGATCAAGGGTAAATGGAGTAATCCAGGGAAAGGAGTAGCACCTTCCCCTACACGGTGGTGAAGTAGCTATTGAAAAAAGAAGTCTTCAGCTCACTCTTGACAATGGTCGGCTAACTTAACTTCTTAAATTAAGATATATATATATATATATATATATATATATATATATATATATGGAGGTGCTTATGATGTAATGGTTATTCCTGTAAGAAATGGACAGTGGTGACCCAAGTTCAATTCCTGGACAAGGTTTTTTGCCTTTTATTTATTACTAATAGATGCATCCTTTGATTCTCACCCCTGCAATGGGTAAATAATAGGGCAGATTGGGCTCTTTAACCTTGGTATGGCAACTGGTCTAGAAGACGGAAAACTATAAATTCAAAGCTGTTAAACTTCACTTAAAAATTTACCTTGTGTCATATCCTGCTCATGGCAGAGGGGTTGGGTAAATATGATACAGTTTCTAAAAATTGTATTTAAGATATGAACTCAACAAAAAATAATTATGCAATTGTCTGAAGCTAATGAGTCTTTTTTAATTACTGAGAATTGTTTGTTTGTCTGTCATCTATATATGACTGAATGGGGGGATGAGCTTGTTTGATTAAGCTCATAGTAAAAAGGATCCCTGGCTTTGTGTCCTGTATCAGACTTTATCATATATTATCCCCCAAAATATTACTGTGTATATGTATTAATTCATACTTGTTTAGTCAAGTGGGTAGGCTATAGAATTCGGTAATTAATCAGGCCTAATAATATCTGTTTTGATTGTATAATCTTCCACTAGAAATAATAATATCCTGATATCTTTGGTTTGTATCACGAAACTGGAAATGGATGGATGCTGGTGACTGTATCGGCATGGAAAAACTCTGTCAATGCATCGGTAGGAGGGGTGGGAATACTTCTAGGACCGAGAGCGTTAAAAACACTGAACAGCATTGAGAGAATACATCCTAGGATGATGGCCGCAACGTTTAATGGCAACCCCAAAGCAACAATTATCTCCTGCTACAGCCCTACCAATGTTAGCGAAGAAAACGAAATAGCCACCTTCTACGAAGATCTATCCTCCCTAGTACGTAGCATTCCGAAACACAACCTGCTAGTCATTGGCGGAGATATGAATGCACAAATCGGGAAAAACAGACACAACAAATACAGCCTACACTACGCGTCTAACAGGAATGGACAGCATTTAATAGATTTCATGATAGAAAATAGATTAACCTGCCTCAATACAAACTTTCAAAAAAGGGAGGGGAAATTATGGACCTACACATACGCGAATAAGAGTAAAGCACAGATAGACTACGTCCTTATAAACAGGAAATGGAAGAATAGTGCGATGAATTGCGAGGCATACTCCTCCTTCGAGGGTGTGTCCTCCGATCATCGAATAGTTACGGCCAAAGTACGACTAAGCCTAAGAAAAAATGCCACACGTAAAGCGACGACCAAGCACTATGACTGGGCCCTACTCAACAACAGAGATATTAGAGATAAATATGCATTAGAATTAAGAAACAGATTCGAAGCACTACAAGAGAAGGTAGAAATAGGCACCCCAAATGACGAATATGAAAATTTTGTAGAAGCACACCTGGAGGCGGCAGAAAAGTGTATTCCAACAAAACCTAGAACTAAATATAGAGTCCCTTGGGAAACGCCAGCAGCTAGAGAAAAAAGTGCACTCGTGAAGACTGCCTCCAAAAACTATCAACAGAACCCAACAAATACAAATGCACGAGAACTAGAAAAGGCGCAACATCAATTAACAGGAATATACCTAAAAGAACAGGCAGAATACGTACAAAATCAGATAGATAAGATTAGAGACTCGGTGGAAGATAGGCAATCCAGGATAGCCTGGCAAACAATAAACGAAATAAGTGGAAGGAAGAGCACAGCCAAAGCAAAATTGAAAGCTGCAAGCCAACAAGAAAGAATAAAACTGTGGGAACAGCATTTCAAAAATCTACTAGGAAACACACCGGAAATAACGGATGAACCGATCACCAGAATTATTAGTAAACAATTAGACGTAAAACTAGGTCCTTTCACCAAAGAAGAACTCGACACGGTTCTCAGAAGAATTAAAAATAGGAAAGCGGCGGGGCTAGACGAGATCCCCCCAGAAGTGTGGAAGACGAGACAATTCGACGATATACTGCTCCGGCAATGCAACGCAGTCTATAGTCAAAATAGGATAGAACGATGGACGAAGGGATGCATCCTTCCATTCCCTAAAAAAGGCGACCTCGGACTAGCCAAGAACTACCGAGGGATAACACTTACATCCATAGCAGCCAAAATCTACAATGCCCTACTACGAAACCGCATAGAACCCAAAATGGAAAACATCCTTAGGAAAAACCAAAATGGCTTCCGGAGAAACAGATCCACAACCTCACAAATACTGACCATCCGTAGAATCCTGGAAGGCGTTCGGGCAAAAAACTTACAGGCGACATTACTATTTGTCGACTTTACCAAGGCCTTCGATTCCATACACAGAGGGAAGATGGAGCAAATCCTACTAGCTTACGGCCTACCAAAAGAAACCGTAGCAGCGATAATGATTCTCTACAGAAACACCAAAGTAAAAGTACGTTCACCAGATGGAGACACGGAATACTTCGACATTGTTGCAGGAGTACTACAAGGAGACACACTAGCCCCGTACCTCTTTATCATCTGTCTAGACTATGTGCTTAGGACTTCGATAGACAAAATCAGAGAAAATGGCTTTGAGCTGACTAAGAGAAGAAGCAAAAGGTACCCCGCAAAAACAATCACGGACGCCGACTACGCTGATGACTTGGCGTTACTAGCGAATACGCCTAATCAAGCAGAGACACTACTACATAGTCTGGAACGAGCTGCAGCTGGCATTGGCCTACATGTCAATGCAAACAAAACCGAATATATGTGTTACAACCAAACAGGCAACATTGCCACACTAGACGGAGCCTCTCTGAAACTAGTCAACAAATTCACCTACCTAGGAAGCAGCGTCTCATCAACCGAGAAGGACATCGACACACGACTGACGAAGGCATGGACAGCTATCGAAAGGCTCTCGATCATATGGAAGTCGGACCTAACAGATAAAATGAAACGCAGTTTCTTCCAGGCAGCGGTTGTGTCGATACTGCTATATGGATGCACCACATGGACGCTTACGAAACGGCTGGAGAGGAGGCTGGACGGAAATTACACAAGAATGTTGAGAGCAGTATTAAACAAGTCCTGGCGACAACACCCCACGAGACTCCAACTATACGGACACTTGCCCCCCATCACAAAAACTATACAAGTTCGACGAACCAGACACGCAGGACACTGCTGGAGAAGCAAGGACGAGCTCATAAGCGATGTACTCCTGTGGACCCCCACTCATGGATGTGCAAGAGTGGGACGACCAGCACGAACTTACATACAGCAGCTATGTGAGGACACGGGTTGTAATCCTGAAGACCTGCCGGAGGCGATGAATGATAGGGAGAAATGGCGAGAGACGGTCAGGGATATCCGCGCAGGCGGCGCGACATGATGATGATGATGATCTTTGGTTTAGAAGAAAATTAACTTTTCCCCCCTAAAATGGTAGAGGTACACTTATTTATGGAAGATACTGTAAGCACCTTTTCATTTCATGCCTGTTTAGTCAAGTGGGTTGGTTGTAAATTTGTTGCCAAACAACACCTAATAATATGTTTTGGTTGTATAGGTTGGTGTGAAAGTCCCTAACTATTTAAAGAAAAACAAAACTTTTTATTTATAATCTATTTTATTTCAGGTGTATTATATTCCACATTTATATTATATTATATTATGTTCCATCAGAAATTTCCAAAAGTCAAAATAACTATAGACAAAAGAAAAATTTCTTTATCTTTTATTCTATTCAGATGTATTACATTTTTAAAATGGTTAATGCACTCTTCTATATTATGTTTCACAAGAAATAATAAAATCCTGGAATCTTAGATTTAGAAAAAAATTAACTTTTTATAAAAAATCAGTTGGTATATATTTATATTGAAAAGCTTGGTGGTAGAGAAGATATTTAGTTGAGTCCCCACTCTTCAAGAACCAATATCAACATTAGTATAGCTGTGATATACTAATACTGGACAAAATGGAAAGAAAAAATGAGATAAACCCATTTACACATACAAAAACATATAACATTTATTCCATACAATATAAATACCAGTGGAATTAAAACAAAGAATACACATCTCTGAACAGCCAAAACTATACACATATTATTCCATACAGTTCGTTCAAGAAGTTCTAAGCCTCAGAAGGAGTATAAAATAAAAAAGGCTTACTTGATGAATGCAAGAAAAATAGTCATGTGGCATTACTGTCCCTTGGCAGGGTTGGAGATAATGTCTTGATTGTTCAAAGAACAGAGACAAGAAGAGGTTTTTGAGATTGTCATATGACACTCTACAAAGACCCTAATAAACATACCAATTCCCCCAGGGAGATAATTATTTATTGTATCCCTACACTTATTTATGGGTGGTACTGTCAGTACTTCAGCTGTAATATAATTGGTCTAATTTACATGCAAACTAAAAAACACAAGATGGTAAAAGTCACCTATCAACAAAACTGAAATATTTCACAAAGCAATGTCAACTTGATAAAAAAATATTGTCAAAGTTTACTCGTGTCAAATTTCACTTGTGTCAAAATCATTGAGTTTGGTAGATATGAGTCAGCACTCAGTCGCATTACAAGTTGAGTTACAAATTGAAGTGAGCTCTCCAGAACTTTGAGGAAGGAAATATTTTATGGTCATTGGGACATTCTATTATGCACATGTGGTTAATTCCATTCTCTGGACAGTGATTGGTTGCTGGCCCAGGAATGGACATATTGGTGTATATATTCAGTAATGGTACAGGGTCTGTATTGGGTTACAGCCTGATTTATTTTTACCTGCCATTTGGATTTTAGTTTGGTTGTTTATTCTGCACATTAGAGCAGTGACTTCTACAAATATAATTGTTATTTTTTTTTTGTAGCTTTGTCTTTTATAGTAAAAATTAATGTTTTTAACTGTTCAGTATAAATTTTTAACTAAGAGCAAAGATTGTAAAATGACCAGCTTTGGTCCAGATCTTGACATCTTATCATAGAAGTGATATTTCTACTTTGATCTTAGATCAGAGCATAGAGAAAAGAAACTTCCAAAGAAAATTTTGCCATTGAAGAAAGAGAAACAAAAACAAATCAGGGCCAAATCCCTTCAATATTTTTGGGAGTTAAAAACAAAAAAGCATTACTAAGGGCTATGTGCAAAAGTTTGCAGTGCCCTTTTTTTGAAAACTAGAGATTGAATACATTTTGTGAATTCTCCCTCTGATCTCCTGTTCACTCAGTCCCTTTTCCAGGTTAGTGGGGACTGTTCCAAGGGCTCCAACTATCATTGGTATCATTGTCACCTTTATATCCAGATCCAGGTATTTGTCATTTTTTTTTGCTTTCTTTTATTTTCACTCTGGAGTCTGATGGAATGGTAAAATTCATTAGATGACAAGTTCTTTTTTTCTTATTAAATTACATGAGGTCTGTTTTTCTGGCTGAGACTTAGAAATTCATTTATATCTCAAAATCATCGGACAAATTTGAGTTTCTCCTTTTCCCCTGCTCTCTGAGTTTCTTTGTAATTGTTCCATGGGGTCTGACAACAATTATCACAGTAAATTTCATTTTTCATCATTTGTTTTATTATTGTTTATGTTTATATGTCTTATACTTATTAATATTATTCAGTTGTACCTGTTGTTTTATTATAGTGGATACAATATTAAAATTTTGGTCATTTTGTGACATTCTAAACTGGACCTTAAAGCTGATGAGGCTACTCACAGAATTTGGTAAGTTGTAGGAAATATAACAATATCAAACTGTACTGCTCAAAACTGGTTTATTATTTTTAGAATATTAACTTGTCATTTGAAATAAAATCCAAAAGTGGGCCACCATTAGTTGTTGATTTTGATGTTTTAAAGGTTGCCTTCCCAAAGCAAGAAAGCCTCGTCTGTCCAGCTATTTAGTTGTGAAAGATGATGAAGGTGATAGTGATACCAATGATAGTCAGAACCCTTGGAACAGTTCTCACTTACCTGGAAAAGGGACTGAGTGAATTGAAGATCAGAGGAAGAATTCACAAAATGCATTCAATCTCTAGTTTACAAAAAAAAAAAAAAAAAAAAAAAAATGGCACTGCAAAATTTTGCATAAACCCCTTAGTAATACTTTTTTTTCTAGAGGAAAATGTGGATTCATGCCTTAGTTTCAAGTGAAATGCAAACAAAAGAATTTGAACTTGGTTTGACTCTGAACTTTTCCTTAATGATAACTTTAACATTACATATATATATATATATATATATATATATAGTCGTCATCCACAGACAGACTGTTTCGTTCTATCAGAACTCTTCAGTGTGGCTAGACAAGCAGGACGCTTGAAGCCAGGATCGAAACCCATCCAACTTTACGTTAGACTAAGTCTCAGACCTCTCGGTCACCAAGCGGACCACGTTGGCTAAGGGAATTTTTAAGGTATTTATTTAGCAGCAGCAGCAGCAGCAGCAGCAGCCATTTGTTTATATTTTATACACCCTATCGGCTAAAGAGATGTATATATCTAAAGAGATAAACAAAAGTTCGAAGATAGGCTATGCCACAGGAATTTGGCTTAGACAGGTGCATCTGTTGAAAAGGTAGATCAACTGTGTAGTCAATGTCTGTTATAGTTTCTGCAGGATATCATCTGCATCTTGCCTTATTTAGTGTAAAACTATTTTCTTTAATTAGATCTATCCATATTCAACGTACATAGTTTTGGCATATCATAAACATATATGGCTCTAATGTATCTCCTTGCAAAACTCCAGTGACAATGTTAAAGGAGTCAATGTCGCCATAGGGTGAACAAACCACTGTTTTCTTGTTTTTGCAGCACATCATTATAGCTGTAGCAGTTTGAGGAGACCATATACAAATAGTATTTGCTCCATCTTCTCTCTGTGTATGGAATCAAATGCTTCAGTGAAATCTATGAACAATAGTGCTGCCTTGAGAATTTTTGTACATATTTCCTTTATTCATTCAGCAAATAGTCAGAATCTGAAGTTGTGGATCAATTTCTCTGAAATCCATTCTGATTTTTCGAAAGACTTTTCTTGATTTCAGGCTGAATACTTTTGAGAAGCATAGCATTATAAATCTTAGCAGCTATAACAGTAAGGGTTGTGCCTCTGTAGACCTTATATATATATATATATATATATGATTTAATGTATGTACTTATCCAACCACTATGCCATAGGCAAGATGTGACATAATGTCAGTTTCTAAGTAAAGTATAGCTGGTTTGAATTCAGAGGTTTTCATCTCTTAGTCTGGTTGCCATGCCAAGGCTAAAATGCCCAGTCTGCCCAACTATTTTCCCATAGCTGAAAGGAGAAATAGATTCATACCTTTGCCAAGAGCATTAGTGCAAAGTGAAATGCAGATAGTCTCATCCAGGATTTGAAATATGTGTGGCTTATATCATTTATATACTTATGTAAAAACAAATATATATGGGAAGATTTACATGTATACACATCTTTCTTCTTTACAAGGTCATTTGGAATCTTCTGCATGTCAAATTACAAATTAATCTATAAATTGAAAAATTTCCATTCCTCTGTGGTGAGTCATCCTGATTATTGACCTTCAACAATAAGATTGTGTCTTTAAATATAAATACATTTGTTTGCAATTTTTATGAAGAAATCCAATCAGAAAGTGTGGTCTTCAATCTCTTATTTGTGATTGCATGCTTAAAATTCAAATCAGATCCTACGTCTAAATTGGCTTTTATTAATGGATTAGTTTACAGGATCATGGATGTTGGTATCAGATTATCCAATGACAAGAACAGAATAGATGTGTTTAATAAAGATTTATTAGCAGAGGGGAAATTGTAAGATAAAAGTAAACTTGGTAACTGTAGTCGAGGGTGACCAGAAGGCTCCCTTTTCAATAGCTACTACATCGAGGTGTAGGGGAGGGCGCTACTCCTTTCCCTGGATTGCTCCACTTTACCCTTGATCCTTACCTTATATTGCAGAGTGTTAAGCCAGGAAGTATCAAGTACCAATTTTAAAGTCTTTGGTATGACGTGAACTGGGACTGAACCCCGGTCTCCCAGACTATTGACGAACACTCTACCCACTGGGCTAATGAGCCAGTTTATATTACTTTTAATAGTAAGATAGATGAAATTTATTACAATTCATTTGAAAAAAAAAAAAGAATCTTGAACAATGACACCAATGGATCAATTTTTTCCTTGAATTTGTCTATTTAAAATTTACAAAGTTCATCAATGGATATGAATAATACAAAACAAAATGCTATTACCACTTATAGGAATTGCAGATGTGCAAGATATACAATTTTTGTGTAAGAATGAAGAATATATACAACATGCATAAGGTAAAAAGAAACCATTTATTTACATACGAAATGCATAAGGTAAAAGTAAGCATTTATTTTCTATGGTACAATAAAATGTAGCAAGAAAGAAAAAGATTATAGCTCTCACAAAGTTCTAAAAAAGATGGACTCATTATTGTTTTGCGTTTGGGAAGAATTTTTTTGTTTTTTAAGGTTGATCAGAAAATTTGCATAAAATATTCTCTGAGCAAATTTTGGTCTGTAACAAAGATTTGTTGAACAAATCTTGGAAGGTGACCAGAAATATCTTCCAAGTAGTTGAAAAGGGTTCTTTTTCTGTAGATGTTGAGATCATTTTTCAAGAAAATGTCATCAGGAGAAAGTTGAATTCTCCTTGTCTTGCTATCAAAAATTGCTTCTTTCAGAATTATCTTCTTGAAAAAGTTACATTCTTCCATTATTTTTAAAAAGGGCTTCTTCTTGTAATATATTCCGGGTGAGGGTTTGTTGAAAATTATATGAGTAGTGGAAATAAAAGGTAGTGAGCATTTTGCTTGTTTTTCTGACTTAAGAAGTGGCAGCCCTATAAAATAGACACCAGTTATTTGACTGGCAATATATCCAATTAACAAAGGTTTCTTCTTGAGTGTGTTGATTTCCACTGGACAATGAGTTCTTCATGGTTTTCTCTAACAGTGCTGTAGAACCTGGTCTGTATTTATGCAACCCTCCACCATAGGTGGAGTGTGACACAAGGTCAGTTTTGAATGGTGACCTTTTCAACCTCAGGTTATGATAGAACAGCTTTATTTCCTTTCTCTATCCATTCTTTTATTGTAGGATTTATTTTGATGAGAATCACTTGAAAGTAAATATTCCATTTGTCTAGAACACATCTTGGTACATATTTCTAAGTAGATATGCATCTTAAGAATAGGCTAAAAGGATAAATAGTTGCACCCACAAAAACAGGCATTGAAGACATATATTAACCTTTTAAATCACATACACATGTAGGTTTAGTTTGGTTTCTTTGTTTTAATGATATATTAACCTTCATGTGTTAGTTGATGCCAAAGCCATTCTTGTAGAAGAACAGTAATAGCATATTTAACCCATAGCTGGGAGGATAAGGGAGTGCATACTTTTCTTAAGGATTGTAGTCAGATAGTTAAAATGATAACGCTGTTGGAGTTCAAACTCACTTATTATGATGTTGCATTGCCCAGTCGGCTAGGGCTGTTGAATACACCGACTGTATCTCTGCAGAGGCGTAAGAACCCCCACAACAAGTGTCCTAGATATGATACAAGATAATCTGATAGTGAGGTTCCAGTAATGCTGGAGCTTTGGGGAATGCAGAGCTCTCCTTCATTGCCATCGCTCCCAGGTCCACTCAGACCCGGAGTGGTAGCAACTGATAGGGTCCCATCTATCGGTCAAATAGAACTAAAATGCATACTTTTGCTAAACTTAATTGCTTGAAATAAAACTGTTTTTATATGCTACTGAATTGTTTGAAATGGAAATATTTTTGACCTTGAATTTGATCTTATGCTAAACTGAATTGTTTGAAATAGAACTATTTTGACATTTAACTGAGCGAACAAAGTCTATACTAATATGAAACTGAATTGGTTGAATTAGAGCTGTTTGACTAAACTGAATAGCTTTAAATAGAAATGTTTTTGACAATTAAGCTGTGTACTTACATTTAAAAAGCGTGCTTATGCTAAACTGAATTTTTTGAAATGGAACTGTTTTGACATTGAAACTGTGTACTTATGCTAAATTGAATTGTTTGAAATAGAACTGATTATTTGTATAAAAATGGATTTGGCATTAAATAAAATACAAAGGTTGATATGCCATAAAAACCAACCAACCAACCAACCAAACCTATGATGTTGCTGTCCAGTATTATACAATGGGAACAACCTCATAGAGGTGTCGATAGTGTAACATTTATCATCATTAAAAAACGAACTTGAAAAGCCAAGTTTAATTTCTGGACAAGGTTATTTTGATTTCACTTCACACAAATGCAGGAATTCACCTCTTCTCTCTTAAGATTGGAATTCTCTCTCCAGCTATGAGTAAATATTAGGAAAGACTGGGCTTTCTAGCTTTGCTAAGTCTTGGATAAAGAAAACTTTGAACCAGCTGCATAGGTCAGGTCGGGGTTCATTTGTTGTTGCCATTGAGTATAACATATTTGATATTACTTGGAGAGGAGACGGACACAGTCAAGTATCCCTCTCATTGCCACCTTGAGAGAAGCCCTGAAAGCGAATTACTTAGTATGATACCTTAGCAACTTAAAAGTTTATGGTACTATAGTAACATACAACATATATAAGGTTTTCCAGGTTTTTGGAAGGCACTCGTAGTGTAATCCTTATCATTGTTGGAAATGGACTTGGCAACCCCAGTTCAAATTCTGGAAAAGGTATTATGTATAACTCATATTGCTAATTCTCTTGGGATAGGTATGAACTCATCTATCTCCCTTGCTATGGATAAAATAGTTGAGCAGACTGTGTTCTTTAGCTTTGATATGGCAACTGTTTGAAGAGAAGGACAATTCTGAGTTTAAACCAGTTGTACTCTGCTTAAAAAGTGACCTTGTGCCACACGCAGCTTGTGGTCGGAAGATTGGGTAAATTCATGCAGCAGTATTGACTGCCCAATGCTGGGCAGGTTGTCAGAGAATTTTGCCCAATAAAAGGTTCTTGTTAGGAATGCCTATCTATGAGGGAGAGAGAAATGTTTGAACTTGTCACTATGCCAATATCTGAATATCTGATGATTTCTTGTTTGTATCGTATGATTATCTGTGAGTTGGTGTAACTTGTTTTTGAAAGAGGAGGTAACCTCATTATAGCTTATTTTATTTATTTGATGCATGCACTTTGCTTCTTATTATGTTAACCTTAACCTTATTTAGGAGGTGCCCGTAGTGTAATGGTTATCATTGTAGGAAATGGACACGGTGACACGAGTTCAAATCCTGGACGAGACTGATTGCATTTCATAGAGCATTAATACCCTTGGGAAAGGTATGAATCCAATTATTCCCCCCCCAGCTATGGGTAAATAGTAGGACAGACTGGGTTCTTCAGCCTTGGTGAAGCAACTAGTCTAGGAGAAGGAAAACTCTGAATTCAAACCTGTTAAACTCCGCTTAAAAATTGACCTTGTGTCATATCTTGCCTGAGTGGAGGGGTTGGTAAATATGGTAGAAGTCATATTTATACTAACATGATTAGTAAAAAAAAAACCAACCCGCATTACAAATAAAGAGAAAGTCATGAAAGTTATGTTCACATAGAATACATCTTAGAATACAGTTTTACTCTCTCTTTTAGTGATATATTTATCACACTACAAATGTCCTTCTCTCTTCTTGTCTTTCCAATCAAAGATACTGATTAAAAAATTTGAAACACACACACACGCATACACACACACACACATTGCATTAAATTAATTTCCTTTTGTTTTTTAAATTTGTTTTTATTGGAGGCACTCATGTTGTCATGGTTATCTTTACAAGAACTACACAATGACCTGAGTTCAAATCCTGGATGAGATTGTTTGTATTTCACATAGTGTTAATACACTTGGGAAAGTTATGTATCAAACTGTTCTCCCTCCAACTATAGGTAAACTGTAGGATAGACTGAGCTCTTTAACCTTCATATGACAACTAGTCTAGGAGAAGTAAAACTCTGAAATCAAACCTGTTAAACTCTGCTTAAAGAATAGACCTTGTTTTTCATCCTTCTCATGGCTGAAGCTGTAGAATACAACAATAGATCTAAAGAAGTCCAGTTCATTTTTTTTAGATCTTTGATTTATATCAATGTTTTTAATTGGATTGAAATAAATTCATCATTTTAATGTGACTGATTGTTTTTTTTTTCGAAAAAAATTATTTGCTCTGTGGATTTTATTTACATTGAGCTCTTTACCAGGATTATTTAGTTTTATATTCTATTTTTGAATATCTTAATTGTGCTGATTGGAATTATTCCCTATTCTGGATTTACTGGACTGAATAATATCTTATATATATATATATATATATATATACAAAATATTTATGTTGGTTCAATGAGAGAAAAGAAGTAAATAATTCAAAATTTTAAAGTATGTATATATATTGAGAACTTCCAGTAGTTGATAATGTATATGTAAAAAGATAGAAATATAAAACAATTCCTTCACTCATGCTGAGAATGATGATGGCTTTGGTGTAAGATATCTGACTGATGTAAAGTCAGCCAGGTTTTGATCCCAGCTTGAAGCATTTTGTTTTTAGCCACACTGAAGAGTTGTGATACAATGAAATAGTCTGTCTGAGGATATATATATATATATATATATATATATGAAAATAATTCCTTCATGGCCAAGAGGGAATTTACCAAGGTTTCACCATATGGCTCTTCAGGATTGCTCTGAAGAGCCATTTGGTGAAACCTAGGTAGACTTTCTCTTGGCTTTGTTGGAATTATTTTCATATTAGCTCTATCTTGTGTATTGAGCACTTTATTACTTTTCAGCTTAGGTAATTCTGTTGATGTCTTTTCTTTTGACTAGACATACATGCTGCTTGATTATTTTCAAGAAGCATGTGTGTTTTTCGTCATTTCTTCTTTTACAAAATTTTTTTTCCCACATATCAGTTTGTAGAATTTGCAAATTGTACAATCTGGTTTTTTTTCACACCGACAGAATTCTAGATTAGATATAAAGATTAATATATATATATATATGTAACATGCCAGTATTGGTTGACAACCAAGAACTTATTTACATAAGCTCTGCACGGACACAGGATGTAGTTTTGAGGACCTGCCAGGAGCAATGGATGATAGGGACAGATGGAGAGAAAGAGTCAGGGAAATTTATGCTGTTAACATGATGATGATATATATATATATATATATATATATATATATATGTATGTTGGCCAACTGTTGTCGAGAGCAACCTAAAGGCTCTCTTTTCAAAAGCTACTGCACCAATATATAGTGGAAGTGTTACTCCTTTCTCTGGATAGCTCCATTTACCCTTGATCTGCACCTTATAATGCTGAGTGTTAAGCAAGGAGGCATCAAGTACCATTTTTTGAGTTTTTTGTATGATTCAATTAGGAATTGAATCCCAGTCTTCCGTTGCTTCTTTTACAGCATATCTATGTTTTTCATTGCTTTTTTCTACAGCATATTAACTCTTTTAAAAACTATTCAAAAAATAACTTTTCTTCACAATAACCTTTTTCCTGATGATGTCCTCAAGTCAAAACCAGTCAAGAACGATCAAAAAATACACATGAAAGAAATATTTCTATTTGTCTTATTCCTTTTCTTAATCTTATATATATTCCCAAATGCTGAAAGAATCACAGTAAATACCATTGTGGTTTAATGGACCAATGCCACCGACAAAACGATGACATGACTGTTCATAAATGGAAGAGGCACTTGTTTTGGTAGTGATTGATTTGCTTACATGGTTTCATAAAAAAAAACTATTGTTACATAATCATTTGTCTGTTTGTTTAAGTTTAAGTTTAAGATTCATACAAGAATAATTAGAAAAGTACAAGGACAAGCAAAAAGTATTGACAGTAATTTTTAAAAGAGAAGATTGGTGTGTATATATTTATATTTACAGAAGTTGGTATATGTAAACTGATTCAAGGAAACTCAAACTGATAAAAAGAATTATATAAAAGTGAAGCATTCAGGTATAAGTATATTTATTTTTCTAAAAGGTTTCCAGTTCCTAGAAGACAGTTTTGCTAACAGATAAATATGACTGGAGTTTTAGGTTGTTTAACAGTGGCTCCAAGAATGAAATAATTTCAAACACTGGATAGAAAAGTTTGCATTCACTTCACACTAATACTGTTTGGAAAGGCATGAATCCATGTCTCTTGTCAGCTCTGGATAAATAGCTAAGGCGTTGAAGTTCTTTAGCCTTGTACCAGGTAATCTATCTTTGGTGTTCTGCATTAGAGCAAAGTTAAGGATAATTCCTTGATGCTGGTACAATCTAAAATCTTTCTTATGTTACTTGGAGAGGAATTGGGTATCGTCAAGTAATTTTCAGTAACAAGATGAGATTAGTTAGTAATAACAAACTGACTTTTTGGTTTTAAATGAACAGGAAAATTTATTTTCAGAATTGGTAAGTGTAAACAGACACACATGCACACACATGCACACAAATGAACACACACACATATACACACATACAGACACAAGCATAAACAAAAATACATACTCACATATGCATAAACATACAAACACAAATACACACACTATGTCTCTAATTTATGTGTGCTCTCTCTTTTTATTTATCTTTGTATTTCTCTCTCTCTCTCTCTCTTTTTATGAAAACTTATATTAGTAAAAGTCCATATGAATGTAAAATGTACTTTATTGACAAGACCACACACACACACACATCTATACATATGTGTGTGTCTGTAATCTTGTTGATAAAATATATATTTCACATTCATATAGCTGTAACGTATTGACCCTCAGCCGAGCTGTCAAATAAGAGATGCACCTGTGTAAATAACTGGTGCATCCAGTCGAAGATATCAGGGTATAACCTTGACTGTGGATGGGTTGAATTGGGTGCAGATGTGACGCCCACAAGAAGCAGATGGGCGTCAAACAATTATATAACCCGGTGTCACAGACAGGTTCAGTTAGTTGGAGATAAGATGCTGTAGTGAGAACCAGCTCTCAGAGAGGGCTGGGCCCTCTGGACCCATGGTTGAGCAGCCCAGCAGAACAAGAAAGAAGTGCTGCTAAAGACAGAGGAACTTGGGGTCAATATGTTGCAGTCTGTTCAGTCTCCAACTCACCTCTCACACATAACCCTTTCACAACCCTTTCGCATAAAGTGTGAGAGGTATATTTTTCTAAAGAAGTGTGTTCGTTCATCATTATTGTTGATTTTG
>OY757905.1:113609213-113614213 GCA_963585895.1 Sepioteuthis lessoniana | reverse complement strand
GAAAAACTCTGAATTCAAACCTGTTAAACTCCGCTTAAAAAAAAAAATTGACCTTGTGTCATATCCTGCCCGAGCGGAGGGGTTGGTAAATAGTATCACGAAAACTATCCAAGTTAGACGACCCAGACATGCAGGACACTGCTGGAGAAGCAGGGACGAGCTCGAGTGATGTTCTCCTATGGACCCCTTCACATGGCCAAGTAAAAGCAGGGTGACCGGCTTGAACCTACATACAACAGCTCTGTGCTGATATGGAATGTAGCCCTGAGGACCGTCCAGAAGCGATGAACAATAGGGTGGAGTGGCGAGAGAGGGTCAGGGATATCTGTGCTGGTGGCATGACAAGACGATGATGATGATATATATCAGTTTATATTTACCAAACCCCTCCACCATGAGTAGGATGTGACACAATGTCAATTTTTAAGCAAAGTTTAACTGGTTTGAATTTAGAGTTTTCCTTCTCCTAGACTGGTTGCCTTATCAAGGCTAAAGAACTCAGTCTGTCCAACTACTTACTCAAAGCTGGAGAAGAAGATATGGATTCTTGCTTATTTCTTTTTGATAAGCATGTAGTGAAACACAAACTTTTCCAGGATTTGAACTTTGGTTGCCAATTTCTTTTTCTATAAACCATTACACTAATTATGCCTCCTATAAGAGGTATCTCTTTCTCTCTCTCTTTCTGTTTATATATATATATATGTGTGTGTGTGTGTGTGTGTGTGAGATGTATATTGCGGCAGTAGATTCTCTTGTAGGGATAGTTCATTGAAAATGTCGGACAAGGATTTTGTGGTTAGCTTTCTATTCAGCTCTTCTTTCTGATGAACAAGATGTCTCAACTGTGATTGAGGCAGTTTAAAAGTTACACAAAGTCTCTGTTAGCGTAGTCTGAGTAAAGTTACTTTTGACCATCTTGGGTCAATTTTGAGGAAATTGGTACTCCTGTGTTGTGGAATGTTGGATTCTGTATTTAGGGATTGTTTAGGTGGGCTTGATGTCATTTGTGAATGCATAGGTCATTGATGCTTGTTTGAAGTATAAAGATACCAATTAAAGATCATGTGATTGTGAATTGACTGAAGCTGGTTTGGTTTTTTGTTCCATGGCATATAAACCTTTGTGGGTTATTTAATACCAAAGCCATCCTTCTAGAAGAACAGCTGTGACACAATTTAACCCAGAGCTGGAAGGATAAGGGGGCTCATACCTTGCCCAGAAGTATTTGTCCAAAAGTGAACGTAATAGCACGACTGGCGTTCAAACTCGTTTACTACGGTTTTGCTGTTCAGCACTTTAACCATTGCACCATGCGGACACCCCCACTTGACTGAGACTGTTAGAACATATATATATATATATATATATATACACGCCCCCCCCAAGAGTTGAGCACTCTAACAAGGAAATTAATGGCTACCACTCGTGCAATACAAAGCTCTTTGTAAGAATTGAGCACTCTGGTATCAAGTAAGGCAAAATGTAAACAAGCGAAAGCTACTACATAATGCCTTATTATTCCCAAGCTGACATATGTCGACTGATGGCTGAGTGGTATGATACTTAGTCTAATGTAAAGTTGGATGGGTTTCAATCCCAGGTTGAAGTGTCTTGCGTGTCTAGCCACCCTGATGAGTTGTGATCCACCGAAACTGTCTGTCTGTGAATGACAATATATATATATATATATATATATATGAAAGTTTTTTTTACTTTGCCTTATATTATAAAATATAAACATATGTAGCTACATGCATATATATATATATATGTGTTTATATTCTATTTTTTTTTACAATATAAGGCTTGGTAAAAATCTTTCCTACAAATCAAATTTTTACAAATGTTGATCTTCAGGTAGACAGCAAAGTAGTATCTATTGTTTCTATTATAATCTACTTCAACAAATTCTATTATAATTCTAAAAAGACAATCTGTGGCATCTGATGAAGCTGTATAATTAAAATATTATGAATGTGTATTTTTGTTAATTTTAAGAACTTCTTTTTAATTTTTTCAGTCATATTCCCTTATATCATATTTTCATTACCCAAATTATTTACCTTACTTAACCTGACCATGAAATTATTAGTTGTTTATAATACCTACGATGACAAGTCACTATTATTTTTTTTGGTTATAAATGTTTATTTCCTATTATGGTGGAATTCTTATTATTTTTGCCTAACCCCCGACACACACACACACATATATATATATATATATATATATATATATAGATTTTTATCTACGGATAGACTGTTTTGTTGTATCACAACTCTTCAGTGTGGTTAGACTCACAAGATGCTTGAAGTCAAGATCGAAACCTGGCTGACTTTACATTAGTTGAATATCTTACCCCTGAGCCATTGTCATTCTTACCATAAATGAAGGAATTTTTTACATATATTCTTTTTTACATATATGTTATCAGATACTGGGGTGCTCAATTCATGAGAAGAGCTTTGTGTTTCAGTGTATGTGGCAGCCAGTGAATCCCTAACTTGAGTGCTCAACCTATATATATATATATATATATATAAAAATTTTGTTGTAGGTTCAAAGAGAGAAAGAAATATTTTAAAATGAGTAGGTCCACAAAGAGATTTGTGTGTGTGTGTGTGTATGTGGTAATGAGAGATAAATGAAGGAATAAGAAAATAAATTTGTTTTTAGTGAAGAATATAAGTATCAGAACACAGAGGCATAAAAAGCTGTTTGAGAAAAAAATATCGCACTAAAAAAATTACATTGATTGCAACTATAGTTAGATGCCAGATGTGATCTTCAGGCAATGATGTCGGATTTGATTTTCATGGGCTCTTTCAGTATGATCCTATTTACCCAACCCCTCCGCTCGGGCAGGATATGACATAAGGTCAATTTTTAAGCGGAGTTTAACAGGTTTGAATTCAGAGTTTTCCTTCTCCTAGACTAGTTGCCTCACCAAGGCTGAAGAACCTAGTCTGTCCTACTATCTATCCATAGCTGGAGGGAGAATAATTGGATTCATACCTTTCCCAAGGGTATTAGTGCTATGTGAAATGCAATCTGTCTCGTCGAGGATTTGAACTCGTGTCGCCGTGTCCAATTCCTACGACAATAATCATTACACCACGGGCACCTCCATTTTTTTCCCCAACCCCTCCGCTCAGGCAGGATATGACATAAGGTCAATTTTTTAAGCGGAGTTTAACAGGTTTGAATTCAGAGTTTTCCTTCTCCTAGACTAGTTGCCTCACCAAGGCTGAAGAACCTAGTCTGCCCTACTATTTACCCATAGCTGGAGGGAGAATAATTGGATTCATACCTTTCCCAAGGGTATTAGTGCTATGTGAAATGCAATCAGTCCAGGATTTGAACTCGTGTCGCCGTGTCCAATTCCTGCGACGATAACCATTACACCACAGGCTCTTTCAGTATGATGCAGACTTCTGTAGCCTATACCAGAATTTATAAATTCTATGTTAAAAGAATAAAACAAAAAAAAATACCAATAAAATGAAAATAAATAACAAATTTATTGTTTACTTATATATATATTCATGGCTTGGTTTCTTTGTTTAATGGCATGTCAATCTTTGAAGGTTATTTAATGCCAAAGCCATTCTCCTTGAAGAACAGTATTTAACTCATAGTTGGGAGGATAAGGGGGTTCATACCTTTCCTAAGGGTATTTGCCCAAAAGTGAACGTAACAGCGCAACTGGAGTACGAACTTGCTTACTATGATTACGCAGTCCATCGCTTTAACCATTACATCACGAGGACACCCCCTATATATTCATGCATGAAGTATTGTTGTATATATGTAAACAAATATCACCTAAAATTTTGAAAGATTATTAAATAAAAAGTTTGGTATTTTCATAAATTACTATGCAAACATACATGGATAAAGTAAATAAAGGTAATTTGATGTTTTTTCATGTATGCAGTCCAATTAGTAATATTATATATATATATATATATATATATATGCACTTACACCATGGTCTTTAGATATACTTACATGTCATCATCATCAACATCAAGTCACACTGTTAGCATAGATTTCCCTGACTCTCTCACTATTCATCCATTGCTCCTAGAAGATCTTCTTGACAACATTCTGTATATATAACTGTTGAGTTTTACTTGGTATTAATTATAGATATATATGTGTGTGTGTGTGTGTGAGAGAGAGAGTGTGTGTGTGTGTATCAAATTCTATCTCTATACTTATAGGTTTCTTTGTTTAATGGCATATCAACCTTTGTAGGTTATTTAATGCCAACTCTATTCTCCTAGAAGAACAGTAGTGGTACTATTTAACCCATAGCTAGGAGGATAAGGGGGTTCATACCTTTTCCCAAGGGCATTTGCCCGAAAGTGAACTTAATAGCCGACTGGAGTACGAACTCGCATACTACGATTCCGCAGTCCATCTATACTTATAGTGGTATATCATATTATATAGAAATACACTATTATGAAGATTAATGCGGATAATATTAATGAAAAATTTGTGACAATAAAAGTTTTGAAAATAAAGTTGACTTTTTAATTCTATTTTATTTATTTATCTCTTCATTTTTTACTTTTTATTTCTGGGTTAAAAAAGTTCTTTGGCATACAAATACAGAATATCATCAAGTTTTATGGATCTTGTGACCCTCTGACCACTCTGTCGGTGACATCAAGAATATGCTGACTGTACTCTGTTCGGAGAGTTAAGACCCTCATCTAAATAAAAAGGGTGTCTTGGATATGACATTAAAATGTATCCAATTGTGAGACTCCAGTTTGGGAGCTTTGGGGAGTATTTAGTCACTCTTTGTTGCCATTAGTCCTAAGTCCTCATTGCCCAATTGGCTGGGGCTGTAGAAAACAATGACTGCACCTCAGCAGAGGTGTAATAACCCTTCCAATGAATGTCCAGGATATGACATGTAACACTCAGATGCTGGAGCTTTGGGGAATGTGGATACCCCTTCATTGCCATCACTCCCAGGTTCA
>OY757905.1:113599213-113604213 GCA_963585895.1 Sepioteuthis lessoniana | reverse complement strand
ACCGGGAAATTGGCCCAGCGGTTAGAGTGTTCGCCAATGGCCCGGGAGACCTGTGTTCAATCCCAGGTCGAGTCATACCAAAGACTTTAAAAATGGAACTTGATACCACCTTGCTTAACACTCAGCATTATAAGGTACGGTTCAAGGGTAAAGTGGAGCAATCCAGGGAATGGAGTAGCGCCCTCCCCTACACCTTGGTGTAGTAGCTATCGGAAAGGGAGCCTTCGGGTCACCCTCGACTATGGTCGCTAACTTTACTTATATATGTATATGTGTGTGCCTGTGTCTGTATGTATATTTATACATATATAAATATATATATGTTTTATCAAAATATAAGAACTCACTAACCATTATGGCAATGGGTTGGTTGTGTATATATATATATATATATATATATATATATAAAAGCAAGATGAGAACACAAGAACATTAGTTGACTGATATCCAATTAAATCTTTTGAGTTATAACAGAAGGAAGAAAGAAAGAATGTGAAGAAGAAATTGAAGAGAGAGTTGGAAGGAAAGTGAAATTGAAAATGAGAGAAAGAACTTATAAGGAAGAAAGAAGTACAAAAAGGTTTTGTGAGAGAAGGTAAAACAAAGAAAGTAAAAAATAGAGAGAGAGGTGGGGAGAGAGAGAGAGAGCAAGAGAGAGAGTAGTATACCTAGTTATTACCTGTGGGGAAAAATCATAGATATATTTGAATTTCAATGAGACATTTTTAGAAAAGAAACTAATCCACCTCATGTTACCATAACAACAAGTCTTTCTGTTATGCAGTAGTGAGACCAGGTTGCATTGCCAACTTATTTGTGTGTGTGTGTGTGTGCATGCGCGCGCGCATGTGTATGTGTGTATATTAAGCAAAATTGTCTCATATATATATATATATATATGTATATATATATATATATAAACGCATGTATATATAAGTAAGTAAGATTGTTGGCCAACTACTGACGAGGGTGAACCAAAGGATTTCCTTTCAATAGCTATTACACCAAGGTGTCAGGAAAGGTGCTACTTCTTTCCCTGGATTGGTTCACTTACCCTTGATCAATATCTAATAATGTTGAGTGTTATTTTTTTATGACTCGGCCTGGGATTGAACTCTGGTTTCCTAAGCCACTGGTGAACTCACTAACCATTATGGCAATGGGTTGGTTGTATATATATATATATATATATATATATATATATATATACACACACACACACATATATATATATATATGTGTGTATGAATATAAAAAACACAAGGTATATATATATATATATATATATATATATATACCTTGTGTTTTATATATTCATACATATATATAATATATATATACAAAGTCACATGATGTTTATATATATATATATATATATATATATATTTTGTAAGAAAGAGCTGTTCAGTATAAATAAGTGAATTTATATTCTTTTTATGTGGGCAACCAAATTGATAAAAGAAAATGTATGAATGAATTTATATATATGTTTATATCTATATTTCTATCTAAGCATATATACGTTAGAATAAGGATATTAACAGGCTTCAATATAAGTATAGGGCAATAAAAACCTTCTGTATAATCTTATGGACTGATAAATCTGTCTATAAAAACATAACTACATGCAAATTAAATCATATATTTGATGTGTACTAATGTATTTTGCTTTGTATTTATAAAACAAGCATAAATATATTAATATAATTCCTGACCTTTGGCTGATTTCATTGAAAAATGTCACCATGGATAATAACAGTATTTCCTTAGGAATGAGTTTGTGATTATTGCAGCATTTGATTGAAGCTGCATCTGGAACAACACCCAGTCTGTCTGTCTGTTTGTCTGTTTGTCTGTTAGGCGGTCAGTTTTCCCCGACTGGACAGTTCTCATTTAACATCCAGATGTACAAATATATAGAGTCTATTCACGCATCCACTTGTCTCCTTGTTTATGACCGTACAGTCCTTGTTTCGGCCTGTGGTTAGAGGTAAGGAGCTTTCTGGTGGGTGGAAAATATGCATCCCGTTGTTTCTCTGGGACTTGTTGGTTACAATTCAAAGAGCGTATGAAACAGAATCATGTATACAGCCTATATGTATGCAGATGCATGTAGTTGTTCTAGGCTCACACACACGTAGACCCACACAGACACACAGACACAGATACACATACACTCACTGATGCATTATAATACAGTCTACTTTATAGTTAGAAATATTTATCTCAAGTAACTCACATACATAATATGTTTATTTGTTCAACAGGTGATTCAGAGTGTACAATGATATTTTGGGAACTAAGAAAACACATATTAATACATTTACAAGCTCAGAAACTTTTACGGAGTGATTTAAAACAAAACAAAAAAAAAGCTCTTTTTTAACTGTTTTTTTTTTAAACAAGAGAATTTAATCAGACATGCAGACAACCATTTTCCAACCCCTTTCGCACTAGCTTTCTTTATGGAACCTAAGTGAGGCATCTGTTTTTTCTTCGCCTATGTTCTTATTTTTGGGATATGAACTCCTTCTTGCACCCTCCCCCAAACAATAACAAAACCCAAAACAAAAAAAAGGAGAAAAGTAAATGAAAGAAAATGAAAAGAGTTTGAACCTTGATAACAGGTTAAGTTGACTTTGTGTTGCATGCTACAGCCGGGTGGAATATACTTAAACACACACACACACACACACACACACACACACACACACACACACACACACACACACACAAACTATTGATTAAAAAAGTAATTTATAGGTTCTTAATTATATACATATAAACATATGTTTTTTATGGATATATTAATCCCCCCCACACACACATACAATTATACATCTCTCTCTCTCTCTCTCTCTCTCTCTCTATATATATATATATATATATATATATATATATATATATATATAGCATGATCCATCTAAAGATTGTATTGTTTTTTTAAATACATTAAACTTTTAGTCATGAAGTTGACATGAGAAGATGAGATTGCAAATTTTAGGTTTTAGTTTTCCTGGCCAGTATTTGACCACTATCTTGATTTTAAGAAAAACGTTTTTATAATAATTTGTTCATTAACTATATATATATATATATATATATATATATATATATATATATATATATATGCATGTGAGCGTGTATATATATATATGGGTCTAAACAATTTGCTGGATTAAAGAATTTTGACAAAAGTTACTTTTTTAAATTAGCAAAATTAAAATAACATTGAATTAGAATTACAAACTAGTTTTAATAAATAAGAAAAATCAAAAACAAAAAATTCCTTCTTTGTAAAATTAAGCATAATATCTACATAGCAACTTCTTGCCTTCTCGAAATTCAATTCTATCAGCAGAATATACTTAAATATTAGAGAAATCAATTTTTTTTCTTTTAATATATATACAACTAAACTCCTTACAATTTCCAATAAAGATCAGAGAATGAAAAGAGAATGATATAGTCAGTAGTTAACAAACAGACTTTCTAATGATTTTTAGTCCTGATCTTTCTTGTTGATAGAATAATGACTGAAACAAGACATTAGTTTTGGTGTTGAATCTTTCATACTGAGTAATAAAAGAGAGCTGCTGTATAAATCATAATTTTGTGTAGAGGAACTAGCTTTGAGGCTATAGGAGTGGTCAGTCAATACACACAGGCAGGCTGGTTGGCTGGCCAGCAGATAAGTTACTGAAGGGGTATTCTGGTCACATTACTGCAGTCAAATGCGGTCAGTCTAATGCGGTGGATACAGAGTCGGCTTGCTGAGAAATTTAATCTGATTGAAATGTATTGATATGGGTTTTATAAAAAAATATGATATAATATCAGTATAGCCCGGTCATTTGACAATAGAAGATATTACTTTCATAATCTGGTTTGGTTTGGTTTTATGGTATATCAACCCTAAAGTCAAATTCTGTTTATATATATATGATTTGGAAATGAATAATTTGTAGGTAACAATTATTTCTAAATGAGCTAGAGCTATTTGTTCTATTTGAACACAGTTAAAGAGTGTTTGCCAATGGCCAGGGAGATCTGGGTTCAATTCCTGGTCGAGTCATACCGAAGACTTAAAAATGGTACTCGATGCCTCCTTGCTTAGCACTCAGGATTATAAGGTACAGATCAAGGATAAAGTGGAGCAATCCAGGGAAAGGAGTAGTGCCCTCCCCTACACCTTGGTGTAGTAGCTATTGAAAAAGGAGCCTTTGAGTCACCCATGACTACGGTCACCAACTTTATTTTACTTAATACTAATAATTCAATTTAACAGTCATTTGTTTGCACACATTTAAATGGTTTTAAGTATTGTAAATAATCAAATAGTTTTATATGACTTATAGATGGGACCCTAACAGTTACTACTATTCTTGCCCAGTCTGCTGGGGCCATAGAATACACCAACTGCATCTCTGAAGAGGAGTAAGAACCCTCCACCCAATGAGTGTCCTGAATTATGACACTAAATAATCTGGTGGTGAGGCTCCAGTAATGCTGGAACTTAAGGAAATGTGAAGTACCCTTTCATTGCTATTGCTCCCCGTCCACTCTGACCCACAGGGTCCTATCAAACAGAACTGTTTGATATTTAAACTGAGTACAAACAAATGACTTATGCTAAATTGAATTGTTTAAAATAGACCTGTTAGATCATTTAATGTGTTTATCTACAAAATGTATATACAAATCATATATCTAATATATATGTAAAAAGTGGATTTGGCATTAAATAACCAACAATAGTTGATATGCCATAAAACCAAACCAAACCAAACCAAACTAAACCTATTACCACTCTGAGTCAAAGTAGACCTGCGAGTAATTGCAATGAAAGGGTATTCCATATACCCCAAAGCTCCAGGACTGGAGTCTTACCATCAGATGATTTATTGTCATATCTAGGACACTTATTGAGGGGTGGGGGTGGGTCTTACCATTCTTCTGAGAGGCAGTCGATGTATTCTACAGCACCAGTCAAAGAGAGC
>OY757905.1:113524536-113596513 GCA_963585895.1 Sepioteuthis lessoniana | reverse complement strand
ATGTGAATAAATAAATGTCTCTATAGATATATTTGTATATATATGTGTGTGTGTGTGTGTGTGTGTGTGTGTGTGTGTGTGTGTGTGTGTGTGCTTGTACATATGTGTATTTATAAATGTCTATATAGATATATGTGTATATATATATGAATATCTGCATGAATCTATATATGTGTACATGTGTATATATATATGTATATATATATATATATATATATATATATATATATATATATATATATATTTATCAAAACAGTAAAAATTTGGCATGTTTAAGCTAATACGTGACTAAGGAATGAAATCAGGAAATCAATGATAGCAATTGGAACCTTCTAGTTTTTGAACAAGTTGCAAGCAAGCACATTCCTTTTTGATGCGTTTCTTGAAAAAGGAAGCCTCATCCCACTCAGTACAATTCAGTGAATTTACATTTTTTAAAAGATTTTATTCATTTTTCCTCCTGACGCCAAAATGCTCTAATATAGGGAATTATTGAATGTCAGATGTTTACTAATAGATCACCATGAACTATTTAGCTATGGATAAATAGTAGGGCAGACTGGGTTCTTCAGCCTTGGTGAGGCAACTAGTCTAGGAGAAGGAAAACTCTGAATTCAAACCTGTTAAACTCCGCTTAAAAATTGACCTTGTGTCATATCCTGCCCGAGTGGAGGGGTTGGTAAATAGTACCATGAACTATTTAGTTCTGATTTTTTATATGCAAACTAAAGAGTATGGTCTAATTTAATGGGTATGCTACATGGTTGCATTTTTATCTATCTATCTATCTATCTATCATGTGGGTTCATGTATCTACCATCTCCTCCACACGGGCAGGATGTGACACAAAGTCAATTTTTAAGTTTAACGGGTTTGAATTCAGAATTTTCCTTCTAGATTGGTTACCTTATGAAAGCTAAAGAACCCAGTCTGTCCTACTATTTACCCATAGCAAGAGGGAGAATAATTGGGTTTATACCTTTCCCAAGGGTAATAGTGCTATCATGTGTGTGTGTGTGTGTGTGTGTGTGAATAGATTTATAATGAAGGAAATCAAGTTGGCTTTCACCTCATATGAAATTAATTTTTCTCTAAACTCTTTTCCAGTCTCTCTCTTACACATATGAAACTCTAGGTATATTCAGTCCAGTCAGTTGGGGCTGTAAAATATGCTGACTGCCTCTCTGCAGAGGAGGAAGATACTCACCTCTAACAAGTGTCATGGAGATGACACTAAACCATCTGATGGTGAGGCTTTAGTCCAGGAGGTTTGGGGAATGTGGAGTACTCATTCATTGACATTACTCCCAGGTCTGATCTGACCCAGCGTGTTTGTACCTGTTTGGGTCCCAACTATTGGTCTAGTAGAACTGTTTGATCATTTAACTGTGTGCAAAAAATGATTGATATTGAATAGAATTATAAGTGTTAAATAGTAACACTTTGAATCATACTTGAAGCCATTTAACTGAGTGCAAACAAATGAGCTCAGGCTTGTTTAAAATGTTATCTACAGACTATTCATTTACAAACCAAATATATTCAATATATATATGTATAATACTTCGCATCAAATAACCTACAAGGGTTGATTTGCCATAAAAACCAACCAACCAACCTAAGTATAATACACAAAAAATTAATGCTGAAAAATTCAAATAAATATCTACACTGAGAATTAATTTTTATTTATTGCGGACTTTTTGTCCTCATCTTGGTAGTTTTTTTTTTTTGGTGTGATAGACAACAACTATGGAAGGCAGTAATTACTGGGGATACGGTTACAAGACTCAGCATTCCTATCCGAGGTCGCAGTAAATCACCTGAAGAAGGCCAGAGGTGAAATTTGACCGAAACGTAGTGAAAGAAGAAACAACACAAAAAAAAAACAAAAAACAAAAAAAAACTACCAAGATGAGGACAAAAAGTCTGCAATAAATAATTATTAATTCTCAAATATCTACACATTTGTACATCTTATATATTTATCTTTGAGGTCAGATCACATGTTATATTCTTTGAAATAATAATTGTGGGAGTGAAATGAGTAAAGGTATTAATCCTTGACCCTTGGGTGAAGTGTTAGGGAGTGATGTTTTGATACTAGGTAGAGTGCATCGATTCTACATTTTGATCTTTAGCAGGAGTGTATGTAAATTAGCCATGTCGCTCAAAGGGGGTCAATATGAGCAAAAGAGGAGAGGTTTAAAGAAGTCAGTGTCAACAAAAAGAGAGAGACACAGATAGGCAATAGATCAGACAAAATTGAGGAGAGTTAGATTCATGCCTTTTCCTTGGAATACTAGTAATAGTATATGAGTAATGTCTTCTAGAATTGGAACTCAGTTCCCTGATTCTGTCTTCTATACTAATGACAGATATAATTTTCCGAAGATGGGTTTATTTATCATTTTGCACTTAAAGTGTTTATTTTTCTAAATTACTCTTACTAGTGAGTCCAATTTTCATTGTACCCTCATACTTCTGGCCTTTTGTCATGACTAAGCAAAGTTTAGTAAAGTAAACAAAAAACTTATTCAAATTAGTTTTGTGTACTAATCATTGTTCTACAGCAGTGTCCAAGGTTATTTTGCATTAGCCCAGCATTACAAATGTGGGATAACCAATGTGGATTGACAAGCATCTTACAGACTAGTTTGCTAACCATTACACCACAGTGATGCTTAATAATTTTTTATTATATGTATTTACCCAACCCCTCCACTATGGGGTGGATGTGACACTAGATCAATTTTAAGTAGAGAACAGCTGGTTTATATTCAAAGTTTTCCTTCTAGACTGATTGCCTAACTATTTACCCATAGCTGGTTGGAAGAACAGATTGATTCTTGCCACTCCAAAAGGCGTTTGTGTGAACTGAAAGACAAACTGCCTCAACCAGGATTTGAACTCTGGTCACTAATTCCATTTCTTACAGTGACATTTTTTATGTAAAGAGCATCTTTTTTTAAAAAGTTTTATTTATTCCATAAAACTTTGTATATTCAAACAGAAAATAACCCCCTCTTTTTTTTTTATATATTAAAAAAAACAACAACTTATGTTCCCAGCAAAAAAAAAAAAAAAGAAATATTTACATACAAAAACAATTAGAATTTTTATCTGAATTTCTTGGATAGGAAATCATTATATTATATACTTAGTATAGAATCCTCATCTTGGTTGTTATAGTCACAACATTTTGGCTGTTGTACTCTACAACCTTCTTCAAGCATCAGTTGTTGCTGGTAACATTTTGGGAATTATAAACAAAACCCTTAATTTATTCTACTGGTGTAGGTTGTTTCCATTCTTCTAGTAATGTTTGAGAATATCTCCAAATCAGTTTATTCTTCTTTGTAAGAAGGAATAATTGTGACTATAATCTCCAAGATAAGGACATTTTTGTAGTTTATCAGAGTACACAAACAGTTTAAACCTTAAAAATGCATACAATAACTTTCTTTCAATTGACCTAAAAATAAAATGAATTCAGAAAAGCAAGTGTAGATAAAATAAATTGTAATGACTGGATTCGTTTACTGATAGAGAATTTTAGATATGTTCAAATCAATAAAAAAAATGAACTCAGAAACAATCAACTGCTTGAAATAAGTCTAATGAATCTCATAGTCTGGAAGAAGAAGAAATTGCTGATAGTAAAGACAAATTCTCATATCAAAGGGATATCGTTATTTTTGAAAAAGTTATAAAAACTTCCCCTGACTTGAGAATGAATATAGTATCTTTATAAATGAATGAATATAAGTATCTTTAATACTATAAATTGATATAGTAGATTCAAATTTTGATTTTAAAAATCACTTATTGCAAAATGAAAGCTGAAAAAGTTAATTGAAAGAAAATGTTGACACATTCTAACAGGCACTGCTTAATGTCTGAGGAATCCCCATCAGACTTGATGTTTAAATTCAGAAAAAAACAATTTTGTTTAGTTGTTTAGTTTGGTTTTATGGCCTTTCAACTATTGTAGGTTATTTAATGCCAAATTCCCTTTATACATATATATTAAATATATATGATTTGCAAACACATTTTGTTAATAACATTTTTAAACAAGCCAAAGCTCATACTTTTGCACACAGTTAAATAGTTCCAAGTATTGCCATGTATCACTAAAAATTCAATTAAACATCAGTCATTAGTTTACACACTGTTAAATGATCAAACAGTTTTATTTCAAACAACTCAGTTTAGCATGTTGTTACTTTACACCCAATTTAAATGTCAAACAGTTCTATTTGACCCATAGATAGGACCCTATTAAGTGCTACTATTCTGGGCCAGAGTGGACCTGTGAGCGATAGTAATGAAGGGGTAATCTGCATTCCCCAAAGCTCCAGCATTATTGGAGCCTCACCATTAGATTGTTTAATGTCATATCCAGAACACTCATTCGAGGAGAGTCTTACCCGTCTGCAGAGATACAGTAGGTGTATTCTACTGCCTCAGCTGACAGGACAATATAATTTTGAATGTAAATTTTCTTGGTAAGCAAGTTCTTTTCACTTGAAAGATTGATGCAACAACTATCATTTATCATATCTGGCCTTGTGCCATACTAAAGTTTAGTAAATATCTCTGGGGTTTTCTTTGTGGCTGCACTATATTTCTCACAAGTGCTAGATGTTAGTGTTTAAGACCAGATAATAAATCAAGGCTGATTTTCTAAGCAGGCAAGTCCTTTTAACTTGGAAGATTGGTATAACATAGTTATAATTTTCTTCAATTCAATGATTTTCTTCAATTCTCCCACATCTGGCCTCATGCCTTACTAAGCTGAGTAAACAACATTGATAGGATTTCATATAATAAATTAACTATAAATATTTTATGCTGTAATTATTTACTAAGTTTTATTTAGTTTACTTCAAGGCTATAACTATGGAGCATCCAGTGAGAATTAAGCTTATTACACTAAATTAGGTGGCCTAAAAAATTTTAAGCTGGAATTTCAAAAGAAAAATTAACTTTCAAAACTATTGAAGCTTCTAAGTCTCAATGGCAAAATTGACATAAACAATCTTTTCATAATATTTTAAAAACTAGAATAATAACTATAAAAAATGATTTATGTATGGATTTGCTCTTCTGGCTAGAATCAGAGTCTAGTCTCTGTGGACACTGTCTTAATCTCCCAGTACTTTTAGTTTTGGATTGGAGAATAGAATCTGTGCACTCTACATAGGTTCAAAGTGTTGCTCTTTCTCATTTCTGTCTAGGATCAGAATGTGCTACTCAGCCTTTTGGCTGGATCCAAAGAGAGTATCTGTTCCTCTTTTGCCATGTTTTCCTTTTTAGATGGAACATGCTAAAAATGGTGAGTCTCCAAAGGGAAAGGCTGGATATACAGGTTTTGGGAACTGGTCAGTTTTTGTTCTGGCACATATAGGATACCAAGTTAAACCAATCTTCTGTGAGAATTTGCCTTTATAAGGAGGTGATTCAATACTAGGATCAGAGCATAGTATCAGTACTCTCTAGGAAAAGTGTGACACACATACATAAATGGACAAACACACACATGCACATGCTAATGTCCTTGGAATAGGAAGGAATCCTTCTGTTCTCTGACCAGCTATTGGAAAATAGTAGTGCGGACTGGGTTCTTTAGCTTTAATTAGGATGTCAGTCTAGAAGAAAAACTCTGAATTCACTCCAGGTTTTCTGTCATATTCTGGCAGAGGGGTTGGGTAAATACTCACTCGCCAATACATGGATATATGTTGCATCTTATGTATGTGGATTAGGAAAGAATAAAGGGATTTGGTAAATACCCCCACACACACACATAGATATACATTGCATTTTATGTATATGGATTTCTTAAAAATAAAGTGGTTGGGTAAACACACACACACACACACACACACACACACACACACACACACACACACACACACACACACACACACAATATGTGTTCCATTTTATAAACATGGATTACTGAAGAATAAAGAAAATAAACAACTTATTTGATCACAAGGAAGAGCTGTTTCAGTTAAGGGTGGTAAACCTTTGTATATCATTTTTAATTTAAAAAAACAAACATACAATAAACAAATGTATATAATATGCATATTTTATGTATATAATAAAGAAAACTGATGTGACAACAAAGTTGAAAAACTAGAAATGAAAAATCAAGAATTAAAAATAATCCCTACTCAAGTATAGTAAAATCACGAAATGAAAGTTTATATATTTTGAATAAAACAGCAAATTTAATATGTATAGGCCATTTTATGTACAAATCATAAACAAAATATAGTATTTTTTTAAAAGCTTTAGCCTAAAATTAATGAATAATCTAACTCTGATCATATAAAATCTTTATCGTTATTTTTTATAATGCTAGTAAAATATTCATAGTTTTTTGTGTTTCCTAACATAAAGTAAGGTGGGAGTTTTTATTATTATTTTTTTTTGATGTTTGTAAACTATTGATGAGTTTTTGTACTAATATTAGTAGTAGTAGTAGTTGGCGACCATAGTTGAGGGTGACCAGACGGCTCCCTTTTCAATAGCTACTACACCGAGGTGTAGGGAAGGGCACTACTCCTTTTCCTGGTACAAATATTAATAAATGTAAAATAAGACTAAAGACTTTATCATTATTTTTTATAATGCTGGTAAAATATTTTGGGGTATTTTGTATTCTCTGACAATCTAATGTACATAAGATAAGATAAAATCAGTGCTCCAATAACAAATTAGAAAGGCAGAAACTTACCAACAACCAAGGTGCACATGCTGACCATTATGATGGTTAGATTTTAATAATATCCAGGTGTGATTAATGAAAAGGAAAGATAATTCCTTGGGTGCATCACGCACAGCTAAATTGGCAGAAGAGTAATTATTTACATTTGGTCTTGTGGAAAGATCTGAGTGTTGTTTTTTTTATATTTTGTTCTGCTTGGAGGAGAAAAAGTAGTTGTTCCATGAAAGAATTAAAAAAAATAATGAAGGTTTTCTGAAATTTAAAAACCACTAAATACAGGCATATGCACTTTTGTTTTGCTGGCTTTTTTTTCCAAGACAATTGCTGTAATAAGTATTTAAAGCGTTTTTGAGCTTATTGTTTTCTTTTTATATAAACCTGTATATGTGTGAATATAAGGATTTGTGTGTGTGTGTGTGTGTGTGTGTGTGTGTGTATAGATATATGTATATATATATGTATGGCCCTATAGATGTATTTTGCAATAAATATGTATTTATCTACGTAAATATAGATATGTATATGAAGTATATTTCCTATGTGTTCTTAATTATATATATAAGTACTAGTTTAAGACAGGTGTTTTATTACGTACGTATGTATGTATGTATGTATGTATGCATGTAAATAGATATCTTTCTAATTAGGTTTTTGTGCCTGTTAAAATAGGCTATTCCGTTTATCATGATGAAAACATTTCTTAGCTTTTTTTATGTATTTTTGTTGGTTTTCAAATTTTGTATCTGATGAGTACCCACCATGGGGCAATGTTTAGCAAACTTGTCTGATTAATTATTTAAATGCATAGCATACTTAATCTTTTTATATTATTTACATAATAAATTTCAGATTATAAAACTTATCTGCCCAAATTATATATATATATATATGCTGAGATTAAAATTTTTTGTATATAATATCTATTATATGTTCATAGTTGTAGATTGAATTAGTATGAAAATTCGTTTATGTCCACTTGTTACTAGTATTCAGTATTTTTGTAGTGCAAGCGTTTTTCTTTGTATGTATACAGTGGTTACTGAATGTGTTAGTCAACATTTCCCTATACCAGTGTAACTATTTAAATAAACATGCAATGTAAGTTGTTTATACAGACTGCACGTTTAGGCTTACTTCTTGAAACAATTAGTTGTTTGTGTACAGATAGGTGCAAGGTAATATGTCCAATTTTCATGTCAGCAAAGTTGGAAGAGAAATGCCCTGTCCATTCAGTCTGTCTTCATATGGTGGACACAGGGACGCTGATGACTGAAGTACAAAGTGACAGAACCCAATGACCACAGCAGAAACAAAAACTCTGTCACAGGAAGAAGACAAAGAGATTTGAAATTACAGCCCAGAAAAATAAAAAAAGACTCTCCTCCTTCAACACACCCTCTTTCAACCTTTGTCACCTTCTCTTTTTCCAGCAACTTCTACCCTTCATTCTCTTTATACCACTTTACTTTTCTCTTCTTTCTATTTATCACATTGTCTTTCTTTATTTTTCTTTCTCTTCTCTTTCTTTCTTACTAACTCTCTTTCCTTCTTTCTTTCTTTCTTTCTTTCACATTATTTTATAACCTTCACTGCTAGTTTCTCTCTCTCTCTCTCTCTCTCTCTCTCTCTCTCTCTCTATCTATCTATCTCTATCTCTCTATCTCTTTATCATTCTTTTCTTTTCTCTTCTCTCTTATATTTTCTTCATATCTCTTCTTTTTTATTTTATTCTTTTTCTACCCATTCTTCTTGTTTTCCTGTCGTACTCTTTCTAACACAATACTCCCACTCTCTTTTTTCTAACATTTCTCTCTTTTTAGCCAATCTCATTCCTTTTTTTCTTCTCACTCTATTTCTTTACTCTTCTTTATCTCTTTCCAGACCTCTCTTATTTTCTTCCAATTTGAAAAAAAATATGATTAATTCCTTTCTTCCCTTTTGATTTGTCTTTTCTTACCCTTTTAAACTTTTTTCATACCCTTCTTACTTTTCCTCTCTCCTATTCTTTCATTGTATTTCTCTATCTCTGTCTCTTTCTTGATATTCAGAAGTATATTATTACTAAGCGGTGGAAAAAAATGAAAGAAACATATGAAGATGACCCTGTCATACTCCATCTTGTATTTAAATCATAGCTGTCAATTGTTCCTGTCTTTGCTATTGTGTGAAAAATTGTGGTGTAAAGTTATTTTTGAAGAAAAAAAAATGACAAAAATAACTAATAAGACAAAAATGAATCATTTTATCTCAGGTTGGAAAAAAGACAAGATAAAAATAAAAAAATAAATAAAAAAGGAAGTAGATAGGAGAGTGAAAAGTATAGAGGGAAGCAGATATGTGACAATAAAAGAATGAAAGAAAAAGAGGATAAGAAGATACAGAAGACTAGAATGATGTGAAACAAGAAAAAGTAGGGGGCTGAAAATGCTGAGGAGAGGAAATGGAACAACTGAGAAAAAAGGGGGTTAGAGTAAAATCAAAAGAAAGAGAAAATGAACTTGGGTTCGATGGTTTTATATCTGCTGTTGATGACTTTTTTGACCAATGGAATCTAAGCACTTCAATTCCGATGGAAGAAGTATGTGGACTGCAAGGAGGACTATGTTGAAAAATAAACCTTATTTGGTTATTTTCCAAAAGAGTATTTTGGTCAGTCTATGAACTTTTCAGCCTACTCTCAAATAGGAATAAAGAAGGGGAAAGTAAAAGAGAAAAAAATTAGAAGTTTTGGTTTGGTTTAGTCTCTTTGTTTAATAGCATATCAACCTTTGTGGGTTATTTAATGCCAAATCTATCCCGATAAAAGAACAGTTGAGGTACTAATTAACCCATTGTTGAAGAGGATTCGGAGGTTCATACCTTTCCCAAGTGTCTTAGTCCAAAAGAGAACCTAATAGCATGACTAGGGTTTGAACTTGCTTACTATATATATTAACCACTACTCCACAAGGACTCCAAAGAAGAAGAGAAAAAAGAACAGATGGTAAAAAATGAAAATAGAAGAAAAGGAAAAAGATAACAGAATTAGTGGAAACAAGAATAAAAAGCAAAAAAGAAAAGAAAAGGAAAAAAAAGATAAGGAAACTTAGAAAAAAGACGGCAAGCAAAAAAGGAAAAGAACCAGAAAAAGTAGTTGAGAGAAAGAGATAGGGAGAGAGAGAAAAAAGAGAGGAAGAGAGAGAGAGAGAGAGAGAGAGAGAGAGAGAGAGAGAGAGAGAGAGAGAGAGAGAGAGAGTGAATGAGCAAAAGAAAAGAAAATGGAAAAAGTAGACAGAGTAGAAAATGAAAATACAAAAGAGAGGAATGAAGAGTTGCAAAAGTGAGGAAAAAGAAAGACTGAATGAGTGTTGAAGTAAGAAGGACCAAATGTGTAAGTAACTGAAAATAAAGGGAGTGAAAAGAGAGAATAGGTAAAAGGAAAGAAGTAGTAGGAGGAAGGTATACTGCTATTACCACTATCATTTATTGTTATGACAAATCAAATATTTGAATAAGGTTATGTGTTTTTGCTGCAAAGGTTTTTTTGAGTTTGGAGATGACAGGTATTGTAAATAAATTTAAATCTTTGTTTTTTTTTTTTTTTTGCTATTTCTCTTGCTGGGACCAAAGATAATAGATTGGTTAAAACAAACGGACTGGTTCATCATATCTAAGAGCAGAGTTGGGCATTTTAACCTTCTTATATATATATATATATATATATATATATATATATATATATATATATATATATATATATTTCATTGAACATTATAGACATTTTTTGTCTGCATATTTTTTTGTTGATCCTTTCATATTGCCATATTGATTTTATGACATTCGGCAGGAATTAGTTGATGTATCTTTCATAATTATTCATTTCGCAAGTACTTTCTGCCTGACTTTGGGCCATCATCAGGGGAAGATCTATTACAAAAGTGATGTAACTTTTGTATGTACATTACTACTTTGTAAGAAGAGTGTCTGTACTGTTGCAGTGTGTAGCATTTACTTTTAAATTTGTTTTTATAAATAGTGTCAGTAGCTAAAGACATTTAAGTGCATTAGCACTGATTTGAAAATTAATTCTGTTAAGTTTGGGTTGTATGTTCCTAAAAAAAAAAAATATGCAGACAAAAAATGTCTATTATGTTCAACAAAATATGTATTAATGAAGAAATGCTGCAGAAAAAAAATGTGTGTATATATATATATATATAGAGAGAGAGAGAGAGAGAGAGGGAGAGAGAGCTTATGGGGAATGGTCACTGTTGTAGGAAATGGATACAATGACCTGAGTTCAAATTTTGGACAAGGTTGTTTGCATTTTAAGGGTATAAATCCAACTATTACCCCTCCAGCCATAGATAAATAGATAGGCAGACAGGACTCTTTGATCTTGGTATGGCAACCAGTCTAGGAGAAGGGAAACTATGCATTCAAACCTGTTTAACTCTGCTTAGAAATTGAAATTATGCACATCCTGTTCATACAGAAGAGTTTGGTGTGCGTGTGTGTGTATATACGTGGTGAATTCAATAAGTTTCCAGAATTTTTTTGTTCAGGCATTTAAAATTATCTTAGACTCTTGAAAATTCAGTATATTATTGCTATACATCTTATGACATAACTGACCAATTTTTATGAACAGCTACAGTAGGAATTGGAATACACCCTATTAAAGACTGATTGTCACGGCTGGTGAATTTCAAAAATGCAATCTGAATGTGAGGACACTTTAGAAGAATGATATCCAATAAAATTCTATTTTAAACTTGGAAAAAATGCTACACAAATGTATGGAATGCTTCAGACTGCTTTTCGACCATCTTGCATGAATCGAGCATCAGTTTTTGAGCGGCATAAGAGATTCAAGGAAGGTAGGGAGTCTGTGAGGGATGATGAGAGGTGTGGGAGGAGTAAGGAAGTCAATACACCACAGTTGATTGGCCAAAGGGTTAGGGTTAGGGTTACTATCTTGAGGTTTTAAGGCAGTTCAGGAAGAGATTCCGTTGGAAGAGGCCAGCACTCTTCAAATCGGGTCAGTGGCATTTCCACCAGGACAATGCACCAGTCCACAACTCCATCCTTGTTACAGACTATTTGACCAAGATCGGCATCAAGTCAGTTCCTCAGCCTCCCTATAGTCGAGACCTTGCTCCCTGTGACTTTTGGTTATTCCCTAAGCTCAGAGGCTATCGTTATGAGACAATTGAGGAGATGAAAGAGGCTGTGACAAAGGTCATTGACACGCTCACAGAAGAGTACTTCTATGAGGCCTTCCAGAAGTTTTTGGAATTGTACAACAAGTGTATTGCAGCAGGAGGAGATTACATCTAACATTAAACTTTTAGTTACAGCAACAGTCATATGACTAATCATGCTTTTTAGATTATATATATATATATATATATATTTGTAAGTTGGCAACCATAGTAGATGGCGATCAGAAGGCTCCCTTTTCAAAGCTGCTACACCGAGGTGTAGGGGAAGGCGGTACTCCTTTCCCAGGATTGCTCCACTTTACTCTTGATACATACCTTATATTGCTGAGTGTTAAACAAAGAGATAATGAGTACCATTTTTAAAGTCTTTGGTATGACGCAACCTGGGATTGAACCTAGGTCTCCCTGACCATTTGCGAACACTCTACCCACTTGGCCAATATATACATATACTGTATTTAGGCATTAGATTTTCTTTTTTAGGTATTTTATTAAAAATGACAGACTAAGGTTTGGTGTTAAATTTTTTGACTAATCTTTTTTTGTTTATTAGTGAGATATCACAAATGATGAAGGTTATTTGATAACAATCCAAAAGTTAACATCAAACATTTTGGACAGTTAGTAAATGACTTTCATCCTCATTTGTGACATCTCTCTAATAAACAAGAAAATGTTAATAAAAAAACTCAACTCCAAATCCTTGTCTATCATCTTTAATAAAAGATGCCTTCAAGAAAATCTGCTGCCTAAATACACTATACATATATTTACCAACCCCTCCGTTCGGGCAGGATATGACATAAGGTCAATTTTTAAGCAGAGTTTAACAGGTTTGAATTCAGAGTTTTCCTTCTCCTAGACTAGTTGCCCCACCAAGGCTGAAGAACCTAGTCTGCCCTACTATTTACCCATAGCTGGAGGGAGAATAATTGGATTCATACCTTTCCCAAGAGTATTAGTGCTATGTGAAATGCAATCAGTGTCGTCCTGGATTTGAACTCGTGTCACTGTATCCATTTCCTACGACGATAACCATTATACCACAGGCACCTAAATACACTATATAACCTGATGATGATGATGATGATACATACATACATATATATATATTTATATATATATATATATTTAATGACACGACCTGGGATTGAACCCAGGTCTCCTGGACCATTGGCGAGCACTCTACTCACAAGTTTAAAAATGGTATTTGATACCTCCTTACTTAATACTCAGCAATATAAGGTACATATCAAGGGTAAAGTGGAGCAATCCAGGAAAAGGAGTAGTGCCCTCTCCTACATATCGGTGTTATAGCTATTGAAAAGGGAGCCTTCTGGTCACACTCAACTATGGTCACCAACTTTACTCGGGACAATTTTGGGAAATCCATCTACCAATTTTGTATGCTGAATTGAATTGTTTGGAGCAGAACTAATTATTCATCAAAAAATGGATTTGGCATTAAATAACCTACAAAGGTTGATATGCTATAAAACCCAAATAACCAACCAAAAAATCAACTAGTTCTTTTTAGCATGTTTTAGTTAATTCTTTCTGAGTTTTCTTGAGTTTCTGCACATTGGTGTTTGTTTGTCCAGCAAGGACACATGGTACAGTGGATAAGGCATTTGGTTGGAAAGTGCTTCTGAGTGAAATCATTTGGAGGTTGCAGGTTCAATCCCAACAACAAGGAATATTTACTATTACTTAACATTTTTACCCAGTCATGGTTAACAATTCAAACAGTCAATCCCAGTGGTTCAAATTAAGGGTTCAGTCTCTTGAGTTCAACACCTGAAGAAGGTCGATGAACATATTAGACGAAACGTTGTGAGCATAACAATAAAGATGAGGACAATTTTTTGAATATTCTAAGGAATAACAATAATTGTTTGTTTTTATTTCATATTTTTTTTATGCTATCTCATTTTTCATTAAGTGCTTTTGACTTCCAGGGAACTGTACACTTGGCTTTTGGTTTGGTTGGTATGCACTCAGCTGCTGCTTCTCAGGGGGCAGTGACAATGTTTTCATATTTGTTGTAAGTAATTCAGATATTTCCTGAAACATATCAAACTCGTGTCTTACAGTTACCAAATAGTGATTACATTTATCCCTATTGGTAAGCAAGGACCAGTCATGTCATACAAATTTACCTGTTTTTTTCTTATTTTTGTGTAGACTCAGGTGATCTGTACGGAAAGGATTCAGTGATCAGGAGATACTCTTTCAAAATAGCAGTGTGTCTTGCATTTCATAGCATTGTTTATCAACTTTTTTGTTAAGAAATATATAACCTAGCAGTACTTTTGAGTTATTTGTGTTGTTAGTGGACTTATATCAACCTAAATATACATATACATAAGTAAGTAAAGTTGGTGACCTTAGTAGAGGGTGACCCAAAGGCTCCCTTTTCAACAGCTATGACACCGAGATGTAGGGGATGGCGCTACTCCTTTCCTTGGATTGCTCTATTTTACCCTTGATCCCCACCTTATAATGCTGAGTGTTAAGCAAGGTAGCATCTAGTACCAATTTCTGAGTCTTTGGTATGACTTGACCTGGGATTGAACCCCGGTGGCCTTGTGGGTAGAGTGTTCAGCAATGGTCCATGAGACCTGGGTTCAATCTCAGGTCACGTCATACCAAAGACTTTAAAAATGGTACTTGATACCTCCTTGCTTAGTACTCAGTAATATAAGGTACGTATCAAGGGTAAAGTGGAGCAGTCCAGGGAAAGGAATAGCACCCTCCCCTACACCTCAGTGTAGTAGCTATCGAAAAGGGAGCCTTCTGGTCACCCCTGACTACAGTCACCAGCTTTACTTTACTTATATTCACTTTGCACTAATGTTCTTTAGAGAGGCATGAACCCATATTTTCCTGTTCCACTACCTACTGTCTTGACAGAATAATTCATCACTTGCATAGGATAATGATTGGGAGTAAAGACAGTGAATGAGTAACTAAACACAAGGCCAAACCACTTTTCCATACCTTCTTTATGCATCAGAATAAATATCAAGGTAGGAGCATTCATTTTATATGTTTTTATAGTGTGCTTTTTATAAGTCAATGTAACTCATCTTTTAGAATATTCACACAGTTAAGTGTATAAGTAAAATTAAGACTTCCATTTTATTCAGTTTGAAGCTGGATGAACAGAAGAAGACACTATTTCTTATAGTTGCCAAATATCTTTATAATAATTAAAATGTTCTTCGTCATTGAAGTGTTTGTTTGTTACAACCTTTTAGTTAATCTCTCTTCTACTGGTACTCTTTGAAGAGGGACTAACACACACACTCACACACACACACACACACACACACACACACACACACACACACACACACACACACACACACACACACAAATGTGTTGACTTGGGTAGAAATAAAAAAAATACCTACACAAATAAGTAGCTAAAATTAAAATTGAAATTATGATTAAGATAAAAAGTTGCAGTTTAACTTAGTATAAGTTAAAACTTTAAGTTTAAAAGCTTAAGTATAAACATTTTTTTTTTGTGACCCACTGGAGTGTCTTTTTTCCTAGGAAGAGTACCAGGTCACGTCTGTAACAGGAGCACAGATTATTATCGACCAACCACAACGATAAGAATGGCATCTATTGATGTGAAAAAAAGAACAGCTACTGAAAGATTACCATAATTCTTTGTCTGGGAATTGTGCTATTAGAATGACTTTATAAAGATGATGATGTTTTATAAATTTACACTTACAGCATCAATAATGTAAGTAAATACCAAGAGAGGCGGAGAGAGGAGGATGAGAGAGAGAGAGAGGGGGATGAGAGAGAGAGAGAGAGAGAGAGAGAAATATAAAAGAGAGGCAATACATGCACAGTAAAAAATGCAATACATATAAGTTGACAAATTGGCAACCATAGTTGAGGGCAACCCAGAGGCTTCTTTTTCATTAGCTACTACACCAAGGTGTAGGGAAGAGCGCTACTCCTTTCCCTGGATTGCTCCACTTTACCCTTGATATGTACCTTATAATACTTGATGCTGCCTAACTTAACACTCAGTATCATTTTTGAGTCTTTGGTATGACTTGACCTAGGATTGAACCTCCGTCTCCTGGGCCACTGGTGAACATTCAACCACTCGACCAATATTTATACTTATAAAGGATAAAATAGAATAAATAATTCATATTGTTAACATCCCAAAACATTTCATATTAGACAACTAGAAGACCAATGATCTCCCTTTGACCTAGGGAGATAACAGACAAGAAGTAGTAGAGTTAATAGAGACAGGGGATCTCTTGGAGATACATCATATGTGTCATCAGTGTAAAATAAATATCACATATACATTATATCTTGACTGGATTTTACTTATTTTTATTAACTCATATATTTATATATTTATGATCTTCTAAATGAAAACTTCTTTTTTCTTAGTTTTCTTTATATTCAATAATCCATGTGTATTATCTGTAATATTCCACAGTAGGAAAATTAAAAAAAAAGTTATTGATAAGGATTAGTATTTGTTTAGGAATGAGATCTAATCTTTTGATGGCTGTGATTTTATTCTCATCTATAGAAGCCACCCTTATAGATGAGCAGGTTGAGCTTTAATTTATAGAAGCCACCCTTGTAGATGAGCAGCATATGCTTTAATCTATAGAAGCCACCCTTATCGATGAGCAGCATGTGACATCTCTACTCTAAATGCTAGTTCTCCGAAACTAGTGGACAAGTTCACCTACATAGGAAGCAGTGTCTCATCATCCGAGACAGACATCAACTCCTGACTAGCAAAGGCATGGACAGCTATTGATAGGTTATCAGACATATGGAAGTCAGACCTGACCGATAAAATATTCGCAGTTTTTTCCAAGCAGCAGTTGTGTTGATACTGCTATATGGATGCACTACATGGACACTAACTAAACATATGGAGGAAAAGCTTGACAGCAATTACACAAGAATGCGACAAGCAATACTGAACAAGTCCAGGAGGCAGCACTCCACAAAGCAGCAGATATATGGTCACCTACCATCCATTATGAAAACTATCCAAGTTAGACAAACCAGACATGCGGGACACTACTGGAGAAGTGGGGACGAACTCATGAGCGACATACTCCTGTGGACCTCTTCACAAGGACGACCAAAGGCAGGATGACCAGATAGAACCTATATACAACAGCTCTGTGCCAATACAGGATATAGCCTTGAAGAATTACTGGGAATAATGAATGATAGAGACGGTCAGGGAAATCTGTGCTGTCAGTGTGACATGATGATGATGAGAAGGAATGAGAAGAAATAAATACAACAAAATATGAAGTCAATCAGCATTGATACAATACAGAAACCCACTTTTAAGGTTAGGATTAGATTCAGGGTTTAATCTGGATCTCTTAACTTAACTCTTAACAAGAGCAGTATTTTCTTGTTTTATCCTTTGAATTTAAATATCGTACATAATATCATTTGAATTCCTGAACAAACAGCTATTTTTAATCAGTACCACAAAAAACAATCTAATTCATGAATACAAACAAATGAATGATCAAATTCCCAAAAATTAAACTTAGGAAAATTAAACCCTCAAAAGTAAAGGTTTGACTCTATATACAAAATAGCAAAAACTGTTTGCAAGGCTTTTTTTTTTTTACAATAAAACTGCTTTACTATTAACGGAAAAAAATATACTGGCTTTTAGTTTTTGTGAAATTTTCGTTTCTGTGCACTCAATGTTAGTGATAGTGATTTTCTTCCTCTGTGACTAAGTACTTGGATCAAAGCCCAAAAGAAGGATTAGATGCTGCCTTTTCTAACTTTAAGCAGCAAAGAGTTCTAATTAATGATGTGACAGGTTATAATTAGTGTAAAACATAGACCATGACCCAGACACAAATAATCAACTTATTTCTCTTATCTCACCCACTCTTTTGAAACAAAAAGTGTCTCAGAGAGTAAGTTTGTGATCATTGTTCAAGGTTGGTGTGTTTTGTTCTTTCATTGAATACATAAACAAAATTAAACTGTAAAGAGAAGTCCTAAATTTTCAAGTAAAACAGAAAAAAACCTTTTCTTATAATCTATACAACTAAAGCCAACAATTAATAGACTGTTTGTGCTGGCAAATAGTTGGATCATAAAAATGACTTAACTTGAAGAAAAACACAGTATTGGACATCCCCACCCCACAAAAAAAAAAAAACTGTGAAAAAACTGAACCATTTTTTTTATTCTTGCCACAAATTCTAAGGAAATTTCAATGGCTTATAGACACACACAGGAACTAATTATTTTCTTTGATTATTGCTGTCAAAGTTCCCTTAGATATAGTGATATAGTGAAAAATCATAATTTTCTAAAATGAAAATTCTCAGAAATACCTAAAAATAGGAAATTTCTTAGAATTTTCTTTTCTTTGATTTGATATCCAAATTTGTGATTAGTTTTTTGCTAATGACTTTTGCTACAACTAAAGGAACTTTGACCCCAATAATCAAGGAAAATAATAATTTCCTGTGTGTGTCTAAGCTATTAAAGTTTCATTAGAATTTATGGCAATAATAAGAAAAAATGGTTACACATTTTTTCACTGTTTTTTTTGTTCAATACATTAGAAGAGCTGATTTCGGAGATCATAAGAGGTTGCTACAGGTCAATTTAGAGCCAAAGCTGCTATTTTAACCATGAGAATGTTGATTAAAAATGAAGATATATATATATCATTTGATAATTAGAAGTTTAATTTAAGAAAAACAGAAAAGAATATGAAACAAGTATTTTACTTTGATTTGTCTTTGAGAGACTTCATCAGAATAATTGCAAATTCCTGCTTGGCTGGAAGGTAGAAAGTCTGGTTAAAGAGTAGGTGGTTAAGAAGTGAAGTTAATATTGATAAAGTGCCAAACTTTGAAAGAATTGAGAGCAAAAGGAAGAACTAGAAGGACCCAATTTCTGGCAATCAGACAAATTCTAATGATCTTGTAAAAGAAGATGAAGGAATGAGATTTATGGAAAAAGAGTGAGGAAAACAAATCAAAAGAAAGGATAGAACAGCATAGAGGTAGAAAGAGAAATTGTGTGTGTATGAGAGAGAGAGAGAGAGAGAGAGAGAGAGAGAGAGAGAGAGAATTTTAGGAGTTCAAGAGAAATTGTATGACTGAAGAGGAGTAAAACAGTCTCCAAGACGAAAGTATAATGTCAGCTAGATATGTAATGCAACAGATTTTTTTTATTTTTCAGGTTGGCACCCTGATTAAAAATCTGCTGACCAATGTTGTTTTTAAAAATGCATGAAAAGATGCAGCTCATTTTTACCTTTCAGAATTCATGTACAGCTGAATAATCTTTGATTATAACAAATGGGTTTAATTAAGTCTATCACTGAAATGGAATACAAGATCAAACTTTATGTAAAACTTCTGGTCAATTCAGTTTTCATATTCAACAAGTTAATACAGGCTTATGGGGATGAGGTTTTATAACAAGCATATATTTTTAGGTGAAACAAGAGGCACTGGATGGCTGAAAGAATGTGGGACATGTACCTCATTATATTTGACTAATAACTTCACAAACTGAGGAAGATAGGACAAAAGTGAATCCTCAGATCTGAGAGTGAGATTGACTGGTTATGAATTAACATTGATCAGCTGATTTTTAATCAGGGTTGTCAACCTGAAAAATTAAAAAAACATCCTATTACTTTCTAAACACACTCTCTATGAATTTGTTTTGATGAAAAAGAATATTCCGGTGGTACCACTGCCCTCTTACTCTCTTGTGACTAATTTCTTTCACCCAAATCAAAATCATGTTCACTATTAAAGAAATGTTGATTGCAAGTCATGAAAAATCAAATAAAAGTAGTGTCAGTTGAAGACTTCCAGCATTGTTTCCAAAAGGAACAATGTCTTCATTGATGTGTGGCTTCAAGAAGGAACTGTGTTGGAACTATTGATTACAAGTTATAGCAAATCAAATGAAGATAGTGTTAGTTGTAAACTTTGAGGAATGTTTCCATCAAGAACAATGTCTTCATTTAGGGACTGTGGATAACTGGATGTGACAAACCAAGTAAACATAGTGTCTGTTGAAGACTTCCAGGAATGTTTCCATCAAGAACAATGTCTTCATTGGTGTGTGTGTTAACATAAAATAGTTAGGGATTGTGGATGACTAGATGTGACAAACCAAGTGAACATAGTGTCAGTTGAAAACTTTCTCCTCTGTTTACACTTGTCTTTATTGATGTCAATGGCTTCTCAAAGGAATTATTTAAAAATAGATAAAGTTGATTCCGTTTATAACAATATTAATTATTACTATTTAATTGAATAATAATATTGGTTGAAGACAGTGTTTCTTGTGTTCATATTGAAGATCAAGTTCTTCAATGACTTGTAAGATTTGCATCCTACTTGTTGGGAAGTGACAAGTACTTCATTCTTCAATAAATAAATTAAGAGTCTGACTGCTTTAGAAAAATAGCATTCAAGATCTTGGTGATTCAAAGATGAAATAAAATTTATGCATTATGTATACTAGTAGACAAGTCAGAGTTTTAGTAAATACAAACATTTCATTGGACTTGAAATTTATAGAACAATAAAATATCCATAATGATCATCAATGAACTTAGTATATTTAAATGTATCCACAAAGAAAATGTGTTGTTTATATATTCTAGCTTTATAAATATATATATATATATATATATATATATATAAAGTCTGCATGAGCAGGAGATGCACTTACTGCAAAAATTATCATCATAGGAAATAGAATTAGCAGTCTGAGTTCAAATCCTGGATGAGGTTATTGGTTTGGTTTTATTTGGTTTGGTTTTATGGCATATCAACCCTCGTTGGTTATTTAATGCCACATCCTGTTTTGATATATAAACATTAAATATAAGAGTTGTAAACACATTTTGTAGATATACACAGTTAAATGATCAAATAGTTCTATTTTTTACAATTCAATTTAGCATAAGTTAAAGTTAAATGGTTCCAAGTATTGCTAAGTATCACTAACAATTCAATCAAATGTCAGTATTTGTTTTCACTCAATTAAATGATTGAACAGTTCTATTTCACATGATTCAATTTAGCATAAGTCATTTGTTTGCACTCACTCTAAATCTCAAACAATTCTATTTGATCCATAGATAGGACCTCTCCAAGTGGACCTGGGAGCAATGGCAATGAAGGGGTACTCCACATTCCTCAAAGCTCCAGCATTACTGGAGCCTTACCATCTTAGTGTTTAATACCATATCCAGGATACTTGTTATGAGGGGTACTTTTAATTCTATTTGACCTATAGATGGGATCCTAACAAGTACTAGCTCAGAGTGAACCTGGGATTGATGACACTTAAGGAGTACTCCATATTCCTCTAAAGATCTAGCATTACTGAAACCTCACCATCAGATTGTTTAATGTCATATCAAGGACACTCATTAGAGAGGGTCTTACTCTTCTGCAGAGATGCATTTGGTATATTTTAAAACCCCAGTAAACTGAGCTGGAGGTTGTTTGTATTTCATTTTTGTGCTTATATCCTTTGGAAATTGATAAATTGATGTATTCTCCCTCCAGGTATGGGTAAATAGTAAGATAGTCTGAGCTCCTTAGCTTTGATTAGGCAACCAGTTGAGGAGAAGGAAAACTCTGAATTCAAACCAGCTTTACTCTGCTTAAAAATTGATCTTGTGTCACATCAAACCTTTAAGAAAGATTTAGGTAAATACACAAAGCCTGTATAATATGTCATGGAAAATGTGAGTATAAGATCAATTGTAATTAACCTTAAGCCTGAGAAACTGTTTAATAGAAGATTACAGCATTTTATAGTAAATATAAAGTATATAAAAATAATAATAAAATTACTTATAAAATTAGAACATTTCATAAGCGACAGTGATATCTGAAACTAGAATTCCCAAGTCAAATTTCATGCTGCCTGGGTAAATGTACTTTTAGGTAATGGCACAAATAACAGCTGTTTGGGTTCTAAGGGTTTATAAGCTGCATGTTATATAAGTATAACTGTGAATTATTTTGATTTCCTGGTCATATAAAATCAGCAAGTGTAACATCTGAACCTAATTGTATCTATCTAACTGATTAGTTTCTGTGGGTTTGTAAATAATTATAAAATTACATATAAAATTAGAACATTTTATATGCAATAATGATGTTGAAATTAGGATTCCCTAATTTCATAAGAGTTTAAAATAGAAATACTATCAAAAAGAGCTGAATTCCAGTTTTTATGAGACAATGGTGCCACATTCACTCAAATCTGTTTTTGTTATATACACAGATTTGTGGACTGAGGTGTAAGAAATTTTGTCTTATTTCTGATTAGAAAAACTTGATAAGCACAAAACCATAACCTCTAATTGTAAAAGTTCAGGTTATGAAAGAAGGAATTCCAAGGGAAAAGGTGTTAGTAAGGGTATTCATAAAAACCAATGTGTAAGTTACTGAGGAATCAAAAGCAGAGGCAAAACTATTTTAGATAAAAAGTGGGTATGACTAATCAACTGGTCAAATGTATATATCAATATATACATTTTTTTATAATTATACATCAATATATAAATTTTTAATAATTATATATCAATATATAGATTTCTATAATTATATATCAATATATACATTTTTTATAATTATATATCAATTTTTGATTTTATAATTATATATCAATATATACATTTTTTTATAATTTTTATAATTATATATCAATATATACATTTTTATAATTTTCATTAAACATAATAGACATTTTATGTCTACATATTTTCTTTTGGATCCGTTCGAATTCCCGTATTACTTTTATTGTATTCTGGGGGAATTGATTTATGTATTGTCCATAGTTGCATGTATCCCTAGTACTTTCTGCCCGACTTTGGGCCATCATCAGGGGAGGATCTACTACAAAAGTGATGTAACTTTTGTTTTAGCATATTACAACTGTGTAAGGGCGTCTTTGCCGTTGAAGGTTGTGGCGTTTGTTTTTGAATGTGATTCTATATTTAGTGCCAGTAGCTAAAGACATTTAAGTACATTAGCACTGGTTTGAAAATTAATTCTATTAAGTGTTGGCTGTAGGTTTCTGATATGTAATGCTTCGAGAATCTGAAGTTTTTGTTTATTATTTTGATGTTCTAATATTGTTGTGTTGTCGGTGAGAATTTTCCGTAGCTGTGCCGTTGGGCATGAATGTTTTTTTAAATGCTGAGCTATTGAACTTGTGTCTGAAAGGTGCATTGTCAGTCTCCTCGACAGGGTAGTTGAGGTTAAACCAACATATATATTATTATTATCAGAGATACAATCTCCTAAAGGACATTTAAATTTATATATAACGTTGGTTTTTTGCAAAACTCCAATCGAGGGAGAGGAATTATTTCTAATGACTAGATTCGAGGTTTTAAACTTATTATAATCTATAACGAGTTTTATTTTTTTATTAGGATCAGTGGGGAGTATGTTTTTGTGAATCAATGTTTTCAAGATTTTTTCATCGGATTTGTAATTGTAGTGCATTTGGTTACGATAAAAAAGTTTGATATATGTTTGTTGGCTGGATGGAGTAGTACACTGTTCATTTTGTTGGTTAACATTATTGATCATACGTTTAATTTGTTCATCAACAATATAGTTAGGAAACCCATTGTTGATGAGAGCCTGTTTTATGTTTTCTACCTCTTTATAAAATATTGTTTTGGAGGAGGAGATTAGTTTGGCACGGGATATTAGATTATGAATAATTGCTTTTTTATATCTGAAGGGGCATTCACTTTTAAAGTGGAGGGTACAGGAGTTGTTACTAGAGGGTTTTTTGTAAGTGGAGGTAGTGAAGTTATTATTGTTGTTAGCATCAATAAGAACATCTAAAAAGGAAATTTTATTGTTTTTGTTTATTTCATGAGTAAAGTTAAGGACTGAATTGTTTTGGAAGGTGTCTTGTAGTATGTTGATTTCGTTAATATTATTAGTAAGAATAAGGATGTCATCAACATATCTTAGGTATATTGGAGGTTTTTTTGTGCTATTAAAAATTCTATTTTCGAGATCGGACATGTAGAAATTACTGAAAATTGGGCCTAGGACAGACCCCATAGATACGCCATCAGTCTGAACGTAAATATTTCCAAGATGGTCATAAAATGGAACTTCAGTAGTACATGTTAAGAGTAGTTTTCAAAGTATATTAGAGTTGATTTTAAGAGGAGGAAGAGATGGGTTATTATAAATATTATTTATAATAATATCAATTTTATAAAGAGGTAGAAAACATAAAACAGGCTCTCATCAACAATGGGTTTCCTAACTATATTGTTGATGAACAAATTAAACGTATGATCAAAAATGTTAACCAACAAAATGAACAGTGTACTACTCCATCCAGCCAACAAACATATATCAAACTTTTTTATCGTAACCAAATGCACTACAATTACAAATCCGATGAAAAAATCTTGAAAACATTGATTCACAAAAACATACTCCCCACTGATCCTAATAAAAAAATAAAACTCGTTATAGATTATAATAAGTTTAAAACCTCGAATCTAGTCATTAGAAATAATTCCTCTCCCTCGATTGGAGTTTTGCAAAAAACCAACGTTATATATAAATTTAAATGTCCTTTAGGAGATTGTATCTCTGATAATAATAATATATATGTTGGTTTAACCTCAACTACCCTGTCGAGGAGACTGACAATGCACCTTTCAGACACAAGTTCAATAGCTCAGCATTTAAAAAAACATTCATGCCCAACGGCACAGCTACGGAAAATTCTCACCGACAACACAACAATATTAGAACATCAAAATAATAAACAAAAACTTCAGATTCTCGAAGCATTACATATCAGAAACCTACAGCCAACACTTAATAGAATTAATTTTCAAACCAGTGCTAATGTACTTAAATGTCTTTAGCTACTGGCACTAAATATAGAATCACATTCAAAAACAAACGCCACAACCTTCAACGGCAAAGACGCCCTTACACAGTTGTAATATGCTAAAACAAAAGTTACATCACTTTTGTAGTAGATCCTCCCCTGATGATGGCCCAAAGTCGGGCAGAAAGTACTAGGGATACATGCAACTATGGACAATACATAAATCAATTCCCCCAGAATACAATAAAAGTAATACGGGAATTCGAACGGATCCAAAAGAAAATATGTAGACATAAAATGTCTATTATGTTTAATGAAATTTGCATTAACGAAGAAATGCTGCCTAAATATACATATTTTTATAATTATATATCAATATATACATTTCTTATGATAACATATCAATATATAGATTTTTTATAATCATATATCAATATATAGATTTTTATAATTACATATCAATATATAGATTTTTTATAATTATATATCATTAATATTATGTATGGAGTACAGCTGGTTTGGATTCAGAGTTTTCCTACTCCTTAACGTGTTGCCTTATTAGTGCTAAGGAACCCAGCATATTAGCATGAAATGAAATATAATCTGCCTTTTCCAGAGTATGAACTTGGATTGCAGATTCCATTTCCCATGATAATAACCATTATAAAGTATTGTTATCCAATACCTATAACTCTATTTAATTTTAATCATTTGTTTGCACACTGTTTAACGTTTTCAAGTATTGCTATCTAACTAATAATTATATTCAATATTAATCCTTTGTTTGCACATGTTATATACTCAACACAATAATAAAGATGCATGCAGATTTGCAGAGGAATGCAGAATCATAACAATCACACAATAAAGACGATGACATAGTTCTTAGAAAAATATACCTCTCCCTTTATTTGAAAGGGTTGTGTGTGAGAGGGAGTTGGAGACTGAACAGAACTGCAACATATTGACCCCCACTTTTATGGCCATCAGTGTTGTGTCTTTCTCATTCTTCAGGGTTGCTCAACCGGAGGCCCAGGGCCCAGCTCTCTGCTGGGTGCTGTTTTCTCTACAGCAGCATTTCTCCAACTCTTCTGATCCCCAAAACTCAATCGGGGGTCCTGAGGGCCCCTTCTGCTGGGCGCTGGCTTTCTCTACTACATCTTGTCTCCAAAACTCTCTTTGAATTTCCTGTGCATTGAATTATATAATAGTACTACGTCCACTCAATCTCTTATGCACTTCCACCGTCTTGGGAATGGTATGTTTGATCATCATCGAGCGGAAATAACTGTCATGTAGTTCACAGGTCACTCTCTTCCGGTGCATCAGTTTGTGACTGTACCATGGAATTTTAACCCTGTCCCATATTGTCAGCCAAGCTCACCCACACAAATGGAATATGCACCTCCACCATCTTTGGAATGGCATGTTTGGCCAGGTTCGGAGGTCAATATACTACACACACTGTTAAATGGTTTCAAGTATCCAAAAGGATTAGATAATTCTATTTGACCTATAGATGGCACCCTAACAGATACTACCACTCCAGGTCAAAGTGGACCTGGGAGTAATGGCAATGAAGGAGCAACTCCACATTACCCAAATCTCCAGGACTGGAACTCCACCATCCCATGGTTTATTGTCATATCAAAGACCCTTGTTCGGAGGGGAGATCTTACCCCTCTGCAGAGATGCAGTTGGCATATTCTAAAACCACTACTTACCCAGTCTGCCCTACAATTTGCCCATGGCTAGAGGGAGAGTAGTTGGATTCATTACTTTCCCAACAGTATTAGTGCTATGAGAAATGCAATCAGCCTCATCCAGGGTTCAAACCTGTGTCACCATATCCATTTCCAATGACAATAACTATTATATTACTAGCACCTCCAAAAAAGAATCTATAGATTGCAGGTGCACCAATTTTCTGCAATCAGTTCATTCAAAAAATGTTGCTTGTCATTCACAAACTTTCATCACTATAAACAAATCATCTGTAGAAGTAGTCTAGTAGATCAAATATTTAGTTGAATTGTTTGACACTTGTATATTGAAGATTGCATAATTGCTACTACATGAACAGAACATAGAATTGAAAGCTGAGTTCAAATTGCAGCTGTTTGTGTTTACCTCTAACTTATACCAAAAGAAACTGCACAAATTCATTTATTTTCCTAGCTATGGGCAAAATAGCAGATCCGATACTGTTTTCTTGGCTTGATGGTAGGCAACTAATCTAGTATTTAAATTTAAATTCAAAACCACGGAGAAGACGTTGAGAAACATGTCAACTATCTACCCAAGAACAGTTGTAACAGTTTACTGAGAGAGGAAGCTATGGAGTAGCATAATTGCCCAGCTCCTGGAAAAGACATAGCATTTTCCATTCATTCATCCATCCATTCATCCATCTGAAGGTAGTAAGTCTTTAAGTCCAGTTCGAGGTTTATTTTTTACTAATTTATTGAAATTTTCCACTATGTAAACAAAATATCTTTTGCAAACTAAATGTCATTAGATCAACAAATGAACAGCTTGATCCAGTCCATTCATGACTTTTATATATTTTTTTGATCTCTCTATCATCCAATAACAGTTATAAATATTCTTATGATATTCTTTTTCATCAGATAATTTAGATCTATCTATCTATCCCACTCTATCTATCCCAATCTATTCATATCTACTTAAGTGTTCATATCTCTCTTCGACCTTTCTCTCTTAGTCTGTTCCTATCTATCTATCTATCTCAATATATATATATATATATATATATATAAATGCTAACTGGTCCAGAAAGAATCAGAATTATAGAATAGTTATTAAAAAAAAAAATATATATATATATATATTCAAGTTTATCTATATCTATTTCACTCTCTTCATATTCATATAAGTTTATAAAAACACATTGTTTCACATACACACACACTCACATAAAGGTACACATGCACAGAGAGAGAGAGAGAGAGAGAGAGAGAGAGAGAGAGAGAGAGAGAGAGAGATCTTGTATAAAATGAATCCCACTAGCGCTATTTGATCTGCAAGATAAAGTTGACCTGCCTGCAGAGAGAAATTTGTCTGCATTTTCACTTTCTGCTTGTGCATTGATTATTAGAATGGAATCTTGCCTGCAGTTTGTTGACCAAACAAAAGGCCACTGGATTTCATGACATTTACACATCAAAGATAATTTGTTTCAACACTCACCAATTGGCAAAGTCTCAAATTCATTTAAAATATATCCACCTATATATGGACCTATTCAAAAACATACATGCATAGATACATATACACAAACACTCTGACAGATTGGAGAATAGCTTTGAAATATTTGAAATGTTAAATCTTAAAAAAGGGTTCAAAATTTTATATACTGGCCATGATGTTTTACATGTTGGTGTGTCTGAATGGTCATCAAACGGATTGCAGTACTCTGAGGCTATACTTTATATTATCATTTCAACTAGGGGTGAGGTAGGTGTATTTTAGGAAGGGTATGAGGAGACATGACAACAAAGGATGATGCAATTGTCATCCTTTCCTCCTTATTCATCTCCACATTTCCTTTCTATCTCAATTATTTTGCTACCAAATTTTCTTGGTTGGCTGTGTTTTAAAGCATATCAACTCTTATAGATTATTTAAAGCCTGTTTATATATATATATATATATATATATATATATATATATATATTTTAAAGTTTAACATACAATGTGTGAAAGCATGGGCAATATCCTGTCCTCATCAGCCACCAACCAGGAGTGATGCCACAGTTTCAATGGCTAAGGTGGTACTGCCACTCCTGGTGCTACTAGCAGCTTTTGCCTCCAGACAGGGTATGAAGAGCAAAGTATGAACAAAGTTCTTCTTAGTAGCTTTGATGTACTAATAATTCAATTTAATATCAATCATTTTTTTGTACACATTCCAATTTGCCCAGTCAGCTGAGGCTGTAGAATACACTGACTGCACCTCTGCAGAGGGGTAAGACCCTCCCCCCATTGAGTGTCCTAGATATGACACTAAACATTCTGATGGTGGGGTTCTAGTAATGCTGAAGCTTTGGGGAATGTGGAGCACCTGTTCATTGCCATTGCTTCCAGGTCCGCTCTGGCCTAGCGTGGTAGCACCTGATAGGGCCCTATCTATAGGTTAAATAGAACTAACGGCATACTTATACTAAACTGAATTGTTTGAAATAGAAATGTTTTTGACAATTAAACCATACTTACATTTAAACTGCATGCTTATGCTAAACTGAAACCGTACTTACATTTAAACTGCGTGTTTATGCTTAACTGAATTATTTGAAATGGAACCGTTTTTTGAAATTGAAACTGTACTTACACTAAACTGATTTGTTTAATATAGAACTATTTTGACATTTAACTGTGTGTAAACAAAATCTGTACTATTACTTAGCTGAATTAGAACTGCTTGACTAAACTGAATAGTTTGAAATAGAAACGTTTTTGACAATCAAACTGTGTACTCATGATAAACTGAATTGTTTTGTATAGAACTGATTATTTACATAAAAATGGATTTGGCGTTAAATAACCTACAAAGGTTGATATGTCATGAAACCCAACCAACCAACAACATATTTAAATGGTTTCAAGCATTGTAAATGATTAAACATTTCTATTAGACTCATAGATGAGACCCTGTCAGGTACTTATGCTCTGGGTCAAAGTAGACCTGGGAGTAATGGCAATGAAGGAGTACTTCACATTTCCCAATGTTCCAGAGCTGGAGCCTCACCATCAGATGCAGTTTAATGTCATATTCAGCATGTTCATTGGGTTAGGGGTCTTACCCATCTGCAGAGGTGCAGTTGGGGTATTTTACAGCCCCATCTGACTTGGCCAGTCATATTTGCAGTAATTTATGCAAACAAGTCTGGGAGTAAATGTGATTACAAAAATCTATTTGTGTGTCAATCCTTTGATATAGGCTCATTTCCTTAATTAATTCGCAAGTATCTGACAACCACCATGTATATTGTAATGTAGAGATCCTTGTGCTCGGTTGCGTGATTGACAATAAAAGGTCTATCATGGGAACTCTCACTGCAGGTGTAAGAAATGATCAAACTGAAACTTGGAGATTTTTGAAAAGAGTTATTAGTTATGAGGAGAATAAGAAATAATTACCAAAGTAATTTCTCCCCTCTATTGGGGTAAGGTACAGTCTGTCAAAGAAAAGATCTTTCCTTCATCAGCTTAAAAATACCACTTCACATCCTCCTGTTTTGATGACTAATCCAAAGAGAAGTTTTACCATCAGTAATAGAGTGAGTGGGATTTTTTCTGTAACCATGTGTCTGACTTTTCCTTTCCTAATATGAACTCATCAAAATCTCTTTATTTTATCTTTGTAAGGTTATGTTAGATTATTTGGTTTAATTACATATTAACTCTTGATTATCATTTAATGCCAAATCCCGTTTATGCATATATCATGATTTCTAAATGAATTGTTCATTGGTTACATTTTTAAAACTAGTTCATTCCTTTGCTTTCAATGATTTCAAGTATTACTATTCATTGTTTGCACAGATTTAATTGTTTTCAAATATTGCTGACCAATGCTAATTCTATTTGTCCAGTAGATGAGAGCCTTACAGGTGCTACCACTCCAGGTCAGAGTGGACCTGGTTGTAATGGCAATGACTTTTTTCTCCACATTCTCTAAGGCTCCTGAACTGGAGCCTTACCATCATATGCAATTTTGTGTCATATCCAGGATAATAGTTCTATATGACCCATTGGTACTACCGCTCCAAGTCAGAGTGGAACTGTGAGTAATGGTAATAAAAGACTGTTCCTCGAAGTTCCAAGATTGGAGCCTTGGCATCTGATGCAATTTAGTATCATGTCTAGGACACTTGTTGGGGAGGATTTTTCTCCTCCACAGAGATGCAGTGGAGCTATTCTACAGCTCTAGCTGACTGGGCTTTTCATTTTTTGTTGTCTCTTCATCTCCAACAACTTTTTCTTCAAGACACCCACAACACTATATATTCATATTTGGTTCCAATTGACCTGGGTGTCTCTCATAAATGTATTTGATTTTTCCTTTTCTGATCTTGTCATCTCTTCATCTCATTTTTGTCTCCAACAAACATTTTATTTCCCATAAACATTTCTATCTATCTATCTATCTATCTATCTCATCATCATCCTCATCAAGTCATCAAGTCTCTCTCTCTCATTCCAAGTGTGCCTATCATTCATTGCTCCCGGCAGGTCTTCCAAACTACATCCTGTGTCTGAGCAAAGCTGTTGTAGGTAAGTTCTTGCTGGTTGGCCAACAATGGCATGGCTATGTGAAGGGGTCCATAGGAGAACATCTCTTATAAGTTTGTCCTTGCTCTTCCTGCAGTGTTCTACAAATCTTGTTCATCTTACTTAGATGGTTTTAGAGATAAGAGGTAAGTGGCTGTACACCTGTTGTTTTGTGGAGTGTTGCTTCAAGGATTTGTTCAAAGTAGCTTATAGAATTCTTATGCAGTTCTCATCTAGCTTTTTCTCTATGCATTTTGTCAGCATCTATGTAGTGCATCCATACAATAGTATTGATGCTACCACTGTTTGGAAGATATCCTGTTTTATTGTATTGGATTCAGCGAATCTAATCAGACTGGTCACATCATTCATTTGCCAAGTGATCACATGCTTTTTGAGTCTTGAAAAACAGTTCATAATAATGAGAAATAAAATAAAAATTCTATAACTCATTCTTTTGGAAAGCTATTTTATACCTTAATTTCTCCAAACTTTTGTAATGCACCTCAAATATATGTACCCAGTTACATATATTTGAGGTGCATTACAAAAGTTTGGAGAAATTAAGGTATAAAATAGCTTTCCAAAAGAATGAGTTATAGAATTTTTATTTTATTTCTCATTATTATGAACTGTTTTTCAAGACTCAAAAAGCATGTGATCACTTGACAAATGAATGATGTGACCAGTCTGATTAGATTCGCTGAATCCAACACAATAAAACAGGATATCTTCCAAGCAGCGGAAGTGTCAATACTATTGTATTCAATACTTATTGTATTCACTTTCAGACTATTGCCCTCGTAAAAGATATGAATCCCCTTATCCTCTCTCTAAGGGTAAGAATAGTTTCACTGATGTTTTTTCTGCAAGGATGGCTTTGGCATTAATTAACCTATTAAAGTTGACATGCCATTGAATAAAGAAACCAAACCAAATATATATATACTAACATATAAGTCAGTAAGTATTTAAGAAGCAAGCAAAAAAAAAATGCTTGCCGAAGCCCAAATCATTGCTAATTAATTGATGAATAACCTTTAAAGAGTCAATACAAATGAACAGATTACTGAATGTTTAGTTATTCATATATTTATAAGCTTAAGAATTGCAGCAAGCTCTGTGAATTTATTTACTGATATAGATATAAAAAGATAAATACATATGCAAATATATGTAAAGGTTATTATGCAAACAAGCATCAAAGCATAAATACTCTCTCTTTCTCTTTTTTGATCTCTGTCTCTCAGTCTTTCCCCCTCTATCTCTCTCTTTCTTTATCTATCTCTTTCTATATACATATATATACATATATATCATGAGGAAGATCGAAATATACAGTCATTTATGTAGATTGACTGATACATCATTTCATAATAAAAACATCTTTATTATGCAACTAATTTTTCTGTCCTTCTCTTTCCCTCCTGCCTTCCCTCTGTTTTCTCTCCCTCCCTCTGCTTCTGTCTGTCTGTCTGTCTGTCTCCTTTATATATATATAATGAGGAAGAGAGAAATATATGCTCATCTATGAAGACTGACAGTTAGATCATACTGCAATAAATATTTTTATTATGCAACAAATCTCTCTGTCTCTGTTTTACTCTCTCTCACTCACCCTCTCTTTCCCACTTTGTTTAAATCTTTGTCTGTCTGTCTCTCTCACTCTTTCTCTCTTTCTCCCTCTCTGTCTCTGTTACTGTCTCTCTCTCTATATATATATATAATGAGGAAGAGAGAACTATATATCCTTCTATATAGACTGGAAGATACATCATGTTATATTAAAAACAATATCTTCATTATTCAACAGATCTTTCTCTTTCTTCACCTGTCCATCTCTCTCTCTCTCCCTCCTCTCTCTCTCTCTCTCTCTATATATATATATATATATATAATGAGGAAGAGAGAACTATATATCCTTCTATATAGACTGGAAGATACATCATGTTATATTAAAAACAATATCTTTATTATTCTACAGATCTTTCTCTCTCTCCTCATGTCCATCTCTCCTCTCTCTCTCTCTCTCTCTCTATATATATATATATATATATATATATATATATATATATATATAATGAGGAAGAGAGAAATATATATCCTTCAATATAGACTGGAAGATACATCATGTTATATTAAAAACAATATCTTTATTATTCTACAGATCTTTCTCTCTCCCCCTGTCCATCTCTCTTTCTCTCTCTCCCTCTCTCTCTCTCTCTCTCTCTCTATATATATATATATATATATATATACATATATATATATACAGAGAGAGAGAGAGACAGAGAGATCGAGAGAGAGATTTATTGCACGATAAAGATGTCTTTATTGCAGCCTGATGTAAATGTCAGTTTACATGGATGAGCATATATTTTTAGCTTCCTCACACACACACACACACACACACACACACACACACACACACACACACACACACACACATATACATATATATATATATATATATGAAGGAGAGAAAGGGAGAGAGACCGAGAGATGGTGAAGATTGAAATATACACCATTCTACATCAACTGACAGCTGTATCATTTCATAATAAAAACAATATCTTTGTTATCTGACAAATCAATTTATGCCTTAAACAGTGTGACTTTTCTGCTGGTTCTTTTATTTCTTTATTTGTCAGTTCTAGGATGAGAGCGCAGTATCTGTTTACTTCATCTCAATTCAAAGCATTATTTCTCGGTTCTCTCGTAAGACCAGAGTGTAATATCTGTATCCACAAAACATTAGCCTTATTAAACACATTACAAAATTACAAGATAAAATAAAAAAAGCCAAAATTGAATTTTAAAAATTGATAAATCACTGTAATCATCCTTTTTTAAATGAATTATTTTTGATTAGTTGGTTGGTTTCTTTTTTTAATGGTATATCAACCTCTGTGGGTTATTTAATGCCAAAACCATCCTAGAAGAAGAACAGTAGTCCTTCAATGGACCCCCATAGCTGTGGGGGGGATTGGGAAGTTTATACTTTTTCTAAGGGTATTAGTCTGAAAGTGAATCCAACAGCACACCTGGAATTGGAACTTGTTTACAAGAATTTCACATGGTTGGTTGAATTTTATGGCATATCAACTGTTGTTGGCTATTTAATGCCAAATCCTATTTATATATATATATTAAACATGATTTGTAAACACATTTTATAGATACACATAGTTAAATGATCAAATAGTTCTATTTCTCACAATACAATTAAGCCTTAGTCAACAAATTTAAATGGTTCCAAGTATTGCTATGTATCACAAATTCAATTAAACATCAATCATTCATTTACTCACAGTTAAATGATTGAACAGTTCTTATTTCAAACAATCCAGTTTAGCATAAGTTATTTATTTGCATGTTAAATGTCAAATGATTCTATTTGACCAATAAATAGGACCCTATCAGGGCCACAGTGGAGTTGGGAGTCAAGGCAATAAAGAAGTTCCCCACATTCTTCAAAGCTCCAGCATTACTGGAGCCTCACCATCATATTAGGACCATCATTGTGGAGTGATCTTACTCCGCTGCAGAGATGCAGTCAGTATATTCTACTGCCCCAACCAACTGGGTTTGGTAGAATTTCACAAATAAGCACATCAACCACTATGCCGTGGGGACTCCTGTATTTGTTATTGAAGTATTACCTTTTCTTTTTTTCACAACAATAATTTTTTTCATATGTATATTTTATATCTTTGAACTTTTTAAATTCATAAGTGAAGTAAAGTTGGCGACCATAGTCAAGGTGTTGTATATTGACCACCGACCCCTCCAAACATGCCATTCCAAAGACGGCGGAAGTGCATATTCCATTGGCGTGGGTGAGCTTGGCTGACAATATGGGACAAGGTTAAAATCCCATGGTACAGCCACAAACTGATGCACCGGAAGGGAGTGACCTGTGAACTGCATGACAGTTATTTCCGCTCAATGACGATCAAACATGCCATTCCAAAGACGGCGGAAGTCACACATTCCGATGGCCAGTTATGGGGAGATATTGAGTGGGCAATTGTACTATTATATAACTCGGTGAAGACAGGAAGTCAGTTAGTTTTGGAGACCAGACCAGTTTGGAGACAAGATATGGTAGAGAAAGCCAGCACCCAGCAGAGAGCTGGGCCCCTGGGCCTCCGGTTGAGTAACCTTGGAGAACAAGAAAGACACAATGCTGATGACCATAAGAGTGGGGGTCAATATGTTACTGTTCTGTTCGATCTCCAACTCCATCTCACACACAAACCTTTCAAATAAAGTGAGAGGTATATTTTTCTAAGAACAGTGTCGTCGTCTTCATTGTGTTGTTGTGTTCTGCATGCATATGTAGATATATATGTATTATGTGTTTTTATAGTTGATCATGGTGGTGACTATACAACACAAGGGTGACCAGAAGGCTCCTTTTTCAATAGCTACTTTACCATGGTGTAGGGGAGGGTGCTATTCCTTTCTCAGGATTGCTCCACTTTACCCTCGATACGTACCTTATATTGCTGAGTGTTAAGCAAGGAGGTATCAAGTACCATTTCTAAAATCCTTGGTATGACATGACCTGGGATTGAACCCAAGTCTCTCGGTCCATTGGCGAACACTCTATCCATTATGCCAAAAAACTTAAGGGAGGTAATTCTTGTTACTTTCACCCAATTTAATTGACCCATTATGCTTCAACATTATTTTTTTGAAAACTATGCCATAAAAAATACCAAATTTGTAATGTTGAGATTTCATGTAAATATGTTATCTTTTTATTGATGAATAAAAATGAAAGTTATCTCAGAAGATACTTTTTTTGAATTGATTGACTGAGAGATTTTAACAACATATCAACCTGTCTGAGGTTATTTCATACCCAGAGGTTAGGGAATTGTGTACATTGTATGTTTATATTTATATTTTTTGTGGAGTTTCTTAGTTTTTTTTGCACTCAATATGATATCAAGTATTTCTATCTAATACAAATAATTTGCAAACAAATCTATTTGATTCATAGATGAGACCCCCAATAGGTACTGCCACTCCAGGACAGAGTGGACCTGAGAGTAATGGCAGTGAAGGACAAATTCCACACTCCCTAGAGCTTCAGAACTGGAGCCTCACCATCAGATTCAGTTTAGTGTCATACCCAGGAAACTCTTTTATGGGAGTGGTGTCATGTAGGGAAAACAATCAGCATATTCTAAGCCTCACTGGCAGGGTGTACTTCTTTTGAAGTATCAACATGAAGTATTATTTTTATTGCAATCTCTTCTTTAAAATCAACTTCTCCCTCAAGTTATCAGTAATCCAGTTGGAATCCTTTGATCAAGTAAATCAATTAGTGTTTGATAAATGGTTTGATCAAAGATTGTTCCTTGTTACAGGTGCCAATATAAATTATCCAATGTAATTTGATGTCCTGTATATGACACTAAACAATCTGATAGTGAGGCTCCAGCCAAGGAGATTTGGGGAACGTGAATAACCCCTTCATTGCCCTGACCTGGAGTGGAAGCACCTGTTAGGGTCCTATCTATGGGTCAAATAGAAATGTTTGACATTTAAACTGTGAGCAAACAAATGACATACATTAAATTGAATTGTTAAAAAATAGAATTGTTTGACCATTTAACTGTGTGTAAACAAATGACTGTCTAATTAAATAGTTAGTGATACTTGGAACCATTTAAATGTTATCAATAAAATATGTTTACAAATTATATATATATATATATAAATGTACTAGGTGCAGAAGCAAAATTAGGAATATTCTAGTATAATAATAAATGAATCTATTATAAAAGAAGATTAATTTTGTTTTTAAATAATAAGCTACAAAATAGGAAGATAGACACAAAACAGTAAATTTACTCATTATGGCCACAATTTTTTTTCACTTATTGTATCAACATGACTTTGAAACGACTTGCATACCTTCAAAATAAATTCTTCAGACATTTTATTCCATTCTTCCTCACTAGCAGTCTTAAGGGATAAGGTGTAGGCTTGATGAAAGTCATAAAAAACTTCAGTTATTTCAGAATTTTTTTTTTTGCTTGGTTTTGGCATTAAGCAAATCATAGATTCTTTATTGTTTCTTCTCTTGTTCACTAATATTGGACTTGTGCTTGAATAATAGAGCTCATCATAAAAATTTTGATTTATCGGATTTAAAAAAAAAAATTGGACTAATCAGACTAAAAAAAAACGTTTTAAAAATTATTCTATATTTTGCTTCCACACCCTTTATAGAAACCAGACAATGGGGACATAACTCATATAATGTGTCTTGGGCAGGTATAGCCAGATGGAATCCATCCCTCTCAAGGTCTTGTTTGAATTCAGAGTTTTTCTTTTTCTATGCTAGTTGCCGTACTATACCAAGGTTAAAGAGCCCAGGTTATTTTACTATTTATCCATGACTGGAGGAATAATAGTTGCGATATTTGTCACTGCCTCCCACCAGACAGGACTTGACACAAGGTCAATGACCTGAAGATCAATTATAGGAGGAATAATAATTGGATTTATACCTTTTCCAGTAATATTAGTACTATGGGAAATGCAAACAGTGTAATTCAGGATTTAATACCCTCATAAAAGGCATGAACTCCCTTATTTCCTTTCAATTATGAGTTAAATCGAACCACTACTATTTTGCAATATTTGCTTTGGAATTAAATAACCCATAAAAATTGATATGTCATTAAACAAAAAAAAAAACAAAAAAACAAAACAAACTAAACCAAACCAGCATTCAGGAGTTGAACTTGAGTGACACAGTTCTTGTTTGGTCACCAAAGTTAAACTGCAATAAGCCACTTCAGTTTTGAGATGGGTGACCAGTTTAGAACTGCAAGTATTGAACCTGAAAGCCTGTGTATCAGATTAAGCAAAGGTTAGTAAATAATAAATATTTTTGCTTTATGATAAATGCATGCCAAAAAGTACTGGTTCTTGTCTGGTCAAAAAAGTTAAGTGGCTATGAGCTTGGTAAGTTCTGAGATGGGTTACCACTTAGGAACTGCAATTATGGTAAGCCACTAATGTGCCATGCTTAGTGAATGTAATGAAAAATACCTATTTTTCAATATCTGGATTCAGAAAAAACAAAAAGGTTTTAGATGTGACTTGAGCTCACCTTTTATATCTTAGAGAACTTTTTATTCTGTTTGATGTTTTAATCACAAAATCTCTCTGTCATTCTGAAAAGACTGTCTTTATCTCAGATATTTTCACTACTTTCTTTTATTCAAGGTGTTACTACAGCCTTAATGATATTACTATACTGGTATCTGTATTGGTACTACTATATTAGTCCCTGAATTGGTACTACTACAGAGCTGTTAGCTGTTAGCAATACAGCATGGAGTAAAAGTAGAGGTACAGTACCATCAAGAGTTGAAAAGTCATTTGTCTTTTGTTACGTCATCACATTTTTGACCAATCAGAGATTAAAATACAATGACTGAGTTTGCATATAAAGATTGTTGGATAATTTTTGGAGAGGACTACATTGAGGCCTCTGTATTCATCTTTATTCCATTTACTCCATTAGAATTTGCCTTACAGTGATTGGTTGACACAGTGATGATGTAAACAAGCAAATGTAATCTTTAAAAAATGCAACAAGAATCTTTTCAAGTAAAGCTTGCATTTAATAACTATTTAGTTGCAAATACACAGAGTAAATTGAAAAGAAATATTTCCAAAAAAATTAGATGCTTGTAATGAATATATAGATTTTCTTGAACTATCTAACTTTCTCTCTTTATAGAAAATAAGAAAAAAATTGAATAAAAATATAAGAGGTTCCTTGTCCATCATATCAAAAAAATACTTGTAAAAGGGGGAAAAAACTGTTCTTTAAATGAACATTATCTCTCTTTCTCTCTCCATATACATATATGTAAAGAAAAAGAGAGAGAGAAACAGACATGCAGAGAGACAGAGAGATTTAATGTACATCTAAACAATAGTTTTTTCTCTTACAGAAGTATTTTTTTAAATGATGGACTTCTGTTTGCAAGTAGATAGTCATTAGATGCAAGCATAACTTGAAAAGATTTTAGTTGCAGTAAAAAAAAAAACTGTTGTTTAAATGTATAGTCTCTCTCTCTCTCTCTATTTATATATATATATATTTTTTTTTTTATATGATGTTCTAAGTTCTGTATGAGGATGGGATATATATATATATATATATATATATATATATATATATATATATATATCCCATTCTCCTTCCTATCATTCTTTTTCACAGATCACTGCTTTCCTTAAGGTCTGTATCATATAGTGAGTAATGAGCCTTACCTTTCTAGGCTGATCCATAACATGTAAGCAAACTGTTTAAATTCAGACTTGTCCTTCTCTTAGACTGGTTTCTCTACCAAAGCTCGGCTGCTCAGATGCTTTTCCAAAACATTAACTTGAACTCATTTTCATGTCAATTACCATTATATTCCCTCTGCCTCACACACACACACACACACACACACACACACACACACACACACACACACACACACACACACACATATAAATATATATAGGAAATGTAGGTTGGATAACGGTAATTGGAATTAAACTGAAATATATATATATATATATATATATATATATATATATATATATATATATATTTACTAAATATAAACTATTCTGGAAGAAAGCCTCAAACTCTGACATTTATAAATGAATCAAATTTCGGCATTAAATAACCCACAAGGAGTTGATATACTGTTAAACAAATAAACCAAACTAAACCAATCATATCTACCTTTACAGGTTGTCTATGTATTTACATATATATGGTGTAAAGCACACACATACACATTCATGCTCACATAGATAAGTATATCAATAAACCTTCAGTCCAAGGATGAAAAAAGTACTTTTTTAAAACAACAAATATTTATTTCTCAACATAATCTCCTTCCTTCACTGTGCCTTTAATCTAAAAATTTTTAATTCAGTGGCGTATATTGATCCGATATCTATTTAATAACTCAGTCAGGTTAAATGATGAGCAATCATCATATTTATATTTATACACCAGGCATAACAGTAATTTATGGAAATGGACTTGAGGAGCTGAGTTCAAATCCTGAACAAGGTAGTTTGACTCTCAATTTGTGCTAATGCTCTTGGAAAATGTATAAATCCATCTCTTCTCAGTCCAGCTAAGGACTAATAGTTTGGATGGACTGGATTCATTTGCTCTGGTTAGGCAACCAATCTATAAGAAAGAAAAATCTGAGTTCAAACCTGTGTGCTCTACTTAAGAACTGACCTAGTATCTCATCCTGCCTCTGCTTGAGAGGTTTGGTAAACATATGAGGGTCATTCCATAAATTCGGAGAATCTATCTATCTATCTATCTATCTAGGTCATTCAATAAAGTAAAGTAAAGTAAAGTTGGCGACCTTAGTTGAGGGTGGTGACCCAAAGGCTCCCTTTTTGAAACCTACTACACTGAAGTGTAGAGGAGGGTGCTACTCCTTTCCCTGGATTGCTCCACTTTACCCTTGATCCTTACCTTATAATACTGAGTGTTAAAGTACCAATTTTTGAGTCTTTGGTATGACTTGACTTGAGATTGAACCTCAGTCTCCAGGACCATTGGTGAACACTCTACTCATTAGGCCAACAACCCAGTAAAGGTAATTTTAAAAAAAAATAGAATAAATTTTTTTTTTTAGAATTTTTTCTATAAATATAAACTCTGGATCGTTTGAAATGGGTTTATGGCAAAAATTATTTTTTATCTTAGAAAAATAATCATTTTGAGGTTAATTAAAATGGCAGCACATCAGAGTGCTCCAGGCTTGAACAGAGGTCTGTCATCAAGTTTTTGGTGGCTGAGAAATGCAAACCATATGAAATCTATAGAATGTGATGTGTACAGAGAAGCACGTTTTAGTTTAGAAATAGGTAAAATATGGGTTTGTCTCAATGAGTCTGAGTCAAAAAGACAGTCCATGGAATGGAAACATACTGATTTTCCAGTAAAGAAAAAGTTCCAGGTATAGTGGTCAGTAAAGAAGGTCATGCTGACAGTCTTCTGGGACATGAAAGGACTCATCACTATTGATTTTCTAGAAAAAGGTGTAATAGTAAAAAGTACTTCCTACTGTCAACTCCATAGATAAAATTCCCTTTATTTATTCAGTAGCCCTTGAATATCTTCGTACAACGCTCCCCCCCACACACAAGAATTCCTGTTTTATTTTTTCAGAGAAATTAGATTTCCATCTGGTCAATGAGCTGTGAGTAGTAGTCTATTAATTTTGGAACAAAAAACAACTGTCGAGATTGAATAATAATAATTAAAAAAAGACAACACCAAAAAAAAAAAAAAAATTTAAATAAATAAATGCAAAAATAATGGTTTCCCAAGATACCTTTGACAGGAAGCAAAATTGACACATGCATAAAAAGAAGGGCTTCCTGATCCCAAAGAGAAATTCTTTCTCAGGAGCCTTTACTACCTTAACTGAGATGAACACACCTTTTTCTTTCTATTGCCCATTGGAATGAACATGTTTGCTATAGCCAGAAGGTTTAGCAGCATGTGTTTCCTGCTACTAGCAGCGTCTGCTGAACATACCCACTGAACACAGAGACACATGGTGGATCCTCAAATTTACAATTTGCCAAAAAAGATTCCACGATATTCTACAAATGCCTTGACTGGGGAGTATGGTTATTTCTAAAAGTTCTGGAAAACATTCCCACCACAAAGTAGTTGCCTGTGGTGTAATGGCTATTGTCGTAGGAAATGGACACAGCGATACGAGTTCAAATCCTGGACGTGACTGATTGCATTTCACATAGCACTAATACCCATGAGAAAGGTACGAATCCAATTATTCTCCCTCCAGCTATGGGTAAATAGTAGGGCAGACTAGGTTCTTCAGCCTTGGTGAGGCAACTAGTCTAGGAGAAGGACAACTCTGAATTCAAACCTGTTAAACTCCGCTTAAAAAAATTGAACTTGTGTCATATCCTGCCCAAGCGATGGGGTTGGTAAATATGGTGAACCCCAAAAATAAAAATTGAGTTTAAAGGTATCACTTTCTTTTTTTCTTTTCTGTCCGTAATTCCTTTACTGCTTCAACAAACAAAAAAAGATTACCAGTGAATGGAGTACGAAGAAAAAGGAATCAGATACAAACCTCAGAATTTCCTAACAACAATTAACCACAACCATGACAAACCTTCTTGTGCCCCATACAACTACACAAAAATATAAATATGAACTCTATTCCCTAACCTCAAAGCATAAAGTAGCCCTAGATGGGTTGATATGCCATTAAGATCAATCAATAAATTAATCAAACATTTGTATTCTAAAATGTTTTAAAAATCAAAAGCAAAGCAGGAAAAATAAAAATCACCAAATAATACTTAGTACTAGTTCCTGCTTGATTCCTAAAATTAAACTGTGATGCATCATGTTGGTAATTAGATGGGTGACCACTTAGTAAAAGCAGATATTGTTCAAAATTTGAGATTTGTATGCCAAAATAAACCAGCCCAGTCAACTGGAGCTGTAGAATACACCGACTGCACCCCTGCAACGAGTGTCCTGGATATGACACTAAACAAACTGATAGAGAGACTCCATTAATTCCCGAGCTCTGGAGAATGCAGAGTTCTCCCTTAATTGCCATCGCTCCCAGGTCCACTCTGGATCAGAATGGTAGCACCTGATAGGATTCTATCTATGGGTCAAATAGAAGTGTTTGACATTTTAAACTGAGTGCAAACAAATGACTTATATCAAATTGAATTGCTTGAAATAGAACTGTTTGATCATTTAACTGTGTGTAAACAAATGATTGATGTGTAATTTAATTGTTAGTGATACATAGCAATACTTGGAACCTTTTAACTATGTTAACTTACGTTTACAAATCATATATATCTAATATATAGGAATAAACCAGATTTGGCATTAAATAACCTACAATGGTTGATATGCCATAAAACCAAACCAAACCAAACCAAAATAAACAAAACCTTGTAAATTTTGAGTCATTTGTCATCATCAGATTATAAAATTCTTTTTTCTTCTGTCTTTTATTTAAAAATGAAGCCAGATGTTAATCCTGTAAAAGTTATTCTTTTCATATTAATTTATGCATACATATACATATATCTATGCTTCCTACTGTGCAGTATTTCAACATTTAGTTGTAGGCGCAAATAAATCAACTTGTACTCTACCGCAAGTGTTCACTTATGCAAATGAATGCTATATAATTGACTGCCCATCTGTTTGCGCAATAAACTCTATCATGTCCTGTGTCCTTGGTATGACGCTAAACTGCATCTTGTGATAAGGCTTCAATTCTGGAGCTCTGAGGAGTGTGGAGCACTTCTTTGTTGTCATTATTCCCAAGTCCACTCAAAACTGAAGTTTTAGTAAATGTTAGGGTCCCATCTATGGTAGGTCAAATAGATCTGATTGAAAATTATTACTATTGGATAGGAATACTTCACACTATAATACTGTGTGCAAATTATTAGTATCAAGAACTGTTACTTGATGCTATGATTGTTTAAAACAGATTCTTATCATCAGGTACTTCAAACCATATGATCCCTTGCAAAAAAAAGAAAAAAAAAAGAAAAAAAAAAGAAAGACATTGACATTAAATAACCCTTCATGAGTTGAGATGCCATAAAATCAACCAACCAACTAACCAGCCAGCTACTCAACCAGCTAAACAGAAAGTATATATAGGATGATGTACAGATAGTGTAATGTTATCAACATGGAAAATGGGATCATTTTCATTCACTTGGCACTAATGCTCTCGAGAAAGGCATGAATCCACATTTCCCATAAGTATGGGTACATGGAAGCCCTTCTATCTATTCATTTAAAGGCTGCCTAATTTTCAGAAAGTCATTCAGATAGAAAAAAAAGGAGGAGGAATGGGCATCATGCTGGCATCTATAAAAAAATGACAAGCTACTGAAACTGCAAATGTAGCCCAATGCTCCACAGGGAGCTTACAGGAATCAATAAAGTAAAGAATTATCTCTATGTTTATATATATACATATATATATATATATATATTGATGCATGTATGCATGCATATATGTATATATGTATGTATTCATGTAAGTGTGTGCATGTGTGTGTGTGTGTGTGTGTGTGTGAGTATATATATATATATATATATATATATATATATATATATATATTTCTCTTATGAGAAAATGAACAATCAGGAATTATATATCTCAATAATTTTTTATTTTTTGATTACTAATTTTGACTCTGTCATAATCATTAGGAAAACATAATAGTAACAAAAGGGTTTTTAATTGATAAATTGCAAAAAATACTATGAAGAATGTACCTAGCAATGGGCCCACTTCCACTCACATATACACACACAGAAAGAAAAATAAACATATAGATTATATATCTATTTCCTAAAATCTTTGGTAATTTTAGGATAGACATTTTCATTTTTTTTTCAAAGAAAAGTAAATTAATTTTCCTCAACCTTTGACAATTATACTTTTAGCCCTATTATTTCCTTTATCATTATGATATAAACTCATTAATGTTATTGAATATAAATAATGGATACTACATGTCCGAACACCATCACAGAAATGAAAGTCTGTGGTTGAGACTGCTTTTTATTCAAAAGAGACAGAAGTTTGCATATATAAATGTATCTACAAGTAATATACATATATATACATACATTACATATATATATATATATATATATATATATATATATATATATATATATATATATATATATGTGTGTGTGTGTGTGTGTAAATTATTATCACTTACATAAATCCAGATTTATAAAGAAAGATAAAACAAAATCCAGATTTATAAAGAAAGATAAAACAATCATAAAAGCTATATATCATAAAACATGTCCGAACACCATCACAGAAATGAAAGTTTGTGGTTGAGACTGCTTTTTATTCAAAAGAGACAGAAGTTTGCATATATAAATGTATCTACAAGTAATATACATATCTATACATACATTACATATATATATATATATGTGTGTGTGTGTGTGTGTGTGTGTAAATTATTATCACTTACATAAATCCAGATTTATAAAGAAAGATAAAACAATCATAAAAGCTATCTATCATAAAACATGTAGATTCTCTTTTTAATTTTTGTAGGTAAGCCATGAGTGAATGCAAACACAGCAGTCACGTTTAGAATACACTTCAATATTAATGAATATATACAGAAGTAAAACTGAATTTTTGGCACGAAAGGTGTAAAATAAACCTGTAATACTAACTTAATAAGACAACCACCTGTTTTATTTGATTAACGGACAAACAGCATAACTGCATTTGATTATTTTGATCAAGCAGACTTTTCAACTGGATGGGGTTAGAATCTCACTTCATGCAGCAGATAGCAGTATTAATGGATATTAAAAATACTGCAGTGTCACTAGCCAAATATGGTAACCAGAGGGTGTCCCCAAAAATGACAACATAGATTTATTAATAGCAAGTTAGGGCCTATAAGAAGTGGGATGCAGTTGGTTTAGCAGAGTGGGTCCCAGAGAGCTAAGAAAAGGTACAAGAGTTTGTTAGGTTGAATTTAATACATCAATAAGTAGACAACTAACAATTTTCTTATAAAATGTTAATTTTCTCCAAAACCAAAAATGAAAGAACTTTATTATTCAATACTATTAAAATTCATTATTATAAAAATATTAACTTTATCTTTTACATTATGGGTAAATAGCAAGTTTCAGAATTGATATCAAATTATATATTCTTTGTAATTCTTTGATTATTCTTTTTGATTTAAAAACAAAATGTCTGAAGGCAAAAGAGTTCATAATTTTTTAGATTTTGATTTTGAGACACATTTTTATTGTGAAAATTTTGAGCATTCAAATGTATTTTAAACAAATAATTATTGAAGGTTTTTATTTATAAACCTTTTTTTAAAAATCACATTTATTATCATAAAGTCTCAGGTAATAATGACACCCGCTAAGATATTCTTTGGGCATCTTACATGGTGTAATGGTTAGCATGCTTATCTTGCTGGCCATTGGTAATGAACTTGATTTTCACTTGGTGCTTTGTTGAGATTGGTTGGTTGGTTGGTTGGATTTTATGGCACATCAACCTTTGTCGGTTATTTAATGCCAAATCCATTTTTATGTAAATAATCTGTTCTATCTCAAACAATTCAGTTTAGCATGAGTACACAGTTTAATTGTCAAAAACATTTCTATTTCAAACAGTTCTAGTTCAGCTAATTCAGTTTAGCATAAGTACAGATTTTGTTTATGTGGTAAAATGTCAAAACAGTTCTATGTTAAACCATTCAGTATAGTGTAAATACAGTTTCAATGTCAAAAAACTGTTCTATTTCAAATAATTCAGTTTAGCATAAGCACATAGTTTAAATGTAAGTACGGTTTAATTGTCAAAAACATTTTTATTTTTAGCTATTCAGTTTAGTCAAAGAGTTCAGTTTAGCATAAGTATGCCATTAGTTCTATTTAACCCATAGTTAGGGCCCTATCAGGTGCTACCATGCCAGGCCAGGCCAGAGTGGACCTGGGAGCAATGGCTATAAAGAGGTGCTCCATATTCCCCTAAGCCCCAGCATTACAGGAACCTCAACATCAGATTTTTTAGTGTCATATCCAGGACACTCATTGGGGGGGTTACCCCTCTGCAGAGGTGTAGTCAGTGTATTCTACAGCCCCAGCCGACTGGGCAAGCTTTGTTGAAAGGTGCACTTTGTGTAATGGTTATCATAATAGGAAATATAATCGGCAACCTGAATTCAAGTCCTCAATGAGTCGGTTAGCATTTCTTTTATTGCTAATGTCTTTGGAAAAAGCATAAATACATCTGCTTCCTACCCCAGTTATCGGAAAATAGGAGGGCAGACTAGGTTCTCTAGCCTTGGTAAGGTAACCAGTCTAGGAGAAAGGACACCCTGAATTCAAACCAGCTGTAATTCACTTTAAAAAATTGACCTTGTGTCACACCTCTCCAGTAGTGGATGGGTATAGATAAATACATATTTCTGGGTTTGTACCAAGCTAAGTAAATGCCTAGTAAATAATTACACGAGTGTACCTTGTGGTTGAGATAATTGTATATTTCTCACTGGTGTTTCAGTATTCAAATCTCAATAAAAGTCAGGATTTTGAAAGCTGAGTTTCAAGTTTAGCCGAACCTCTCCAGTTAAAGGATCTAAAATCTTAGTGTAAATCGTGGTGTAATGGTTATCGTCGCAAGATATGGACACGGCGACACGAGTTCAAATCCTAGACCTGACTGATTGCATTTCACATAACACTAATACCCTTGGGAAAGGTATGGATCCAAATATTCTCCCTCCAGCTATGGGTAAATAGTAGGGCAGACTAGGTTCTTCAGCCTTGGTGAGGCAACAAGTCTAGGAGAAGGAAAACTCTGAATTCAAACCTGTTAAACTCCGCTTAAAAATTGACCTTGTGTCATATCCTGCCCGAGCAGAGGGGTTGGTACATATGATCAAGACATTTTATTACAAATAACTAACTTTTGGGCTGGGATCGGAGTCCAGATTTTTATACCACAGCTATATTTTTGTTTTAGGGTGGGACATAGCAAGATGTAAGGCGTGCTTTCTTCTGAGGATTTCAAACTCAGGATGGTACCTCCCCTTTGCATTAAAGGTGGGGCTAGGAGTAGTCTGACACTTTTGTGACACTGGTTGTTAAAAATGTCCTTGCTCACATATGCATGTCCCCACCCCACCACATTAAACTGATCCTGTGTCAATACTTTGTAGTCAGGTAGTTATAGATTAACATTTATTACTTTGTAGTTGGGTAGTTATATATTAACATTTTATCACTTTAACCTAATAGGTGTCATTATCTCATTTATGATATATCTACAAAAATTATATTTTACATCATACCAGGTTATTTAACTTGCTTCTTTACAATTGGCAGTTTTCAACACAAGACTCTTTTTAAAGCAGTCATCCCTCTTGCAAAATTGTTGACAGTGTCCTGAATGGTTCAATTATGTGGTATTCCTCTTTATAGAGACACATTAGGCAATGAATCTTATCGCTGTTTAAGGAAGAATCCCCTGAAGATAAGCTTAGATTCTGCTAATTCCCTATTAATTGGATGGAATGCTGGACATATAGTAGTAATTAACTAAGCTTTTTTGCTTAGATATAGCACAAGGCTGCATGAATGGGGCACCCAATGAGAATTGAACTCACTCATGAAGGTTTGCTAGTCTAACTTGCTAACCATTACACCACCTGAGGTGCCCAATGGTGCACATCTAGTAAATATTCATCACAATTTCAAAATTGTGTATACATTTTTTATGAAGGTTTCAATTCTCAATGTTCATGTAAGTTTAAAATTTTCCCCTCTAATAACTGTCTTAAGTTATAGATATGAGGAGAAGAATAAATAGAGGTAGGAAGATTGTGTTGCACCAATATTTCTTGTAGAGAAGTCCTGCTTGTCTTAAAATATCAGCATTTAGGCTTCTGCTTGGTTGATTTTAGCAGCATGTCAACCTGTTTATGGTTTATTTTATGCCTGGCAGTTAGGGAATCATGTTCATATTTGTATTTTTTGAGTAGTTGTCTTGTAAGAGTTTTTCTTTTAGCACACAGTCTTATCGAATACAAACAATTTTTAAACAGATCTATTTGACCCATAGATGGGACCCTAAGGGGTACAACCATTCTGGGTCAGAAAGTATTAGGGAGTAACAGCAAGGGGTACCTCCAGATCTTTAGAATTGAAGCCTCACTCTCAGATGTATTTTAGTGTCATACCCAAGACACCCTGGGGGTTTTTTTGGTGGTGGTGGGGTCATCTCTCTGCATGAGATACAGCCAATGTATTCTAAGTCTTGCAGACAACAAATTTAGATTTCTGGTATCTATGTAAGTTTAAGTACTTCAGCTACCAACAAAAGTTTCTTTAATAATCAAATCAAGCTCACAAAACAAGGGGAGTCCCCATGGCTAACAAACTGGACTGCAAGATCTTAGTAAACAAGTTTAAACTCCAATTGTGATATTAAATTCACTTTCAGACAAATACCTTTGGAAAAGGTATGAACAACCTTATTCCCTTGTTATAGGTTTTAATAGTACCCCTACTGTCCTACTACAAGGATGGTTTTGGTATTAAATAACCCAAGAAGGTTGATATGCCATTAAACAAAGAAATCAAACCAAACCTCATAATACACAAATGAAATAGCAGTATGAATAGTAGCATTGTATAGATGGAACCCTGTAAAATACAAAATGATTCTCTGACATTGTAACTGTTATAAATTCAAAAGAAGAAACATAGTCTCATACAAGCGACCAGAAAAAGAAGTTGTAGTATTATCACTCTAACTGAGTAACTTCTCTGTCAACCAGTCTAACAAATGTTTCCGCAAATGCAACAGGTAATATAGAAAGCTTTAGCATCAAACTTAACCTTCAACGCAAGTGTCTGGATGACACGAATGCGACATAAATGTTACTAAAATTTGTTTTATGGGGCTTTTGTGATACAAGATGCACTCTTGTGGTTTACAGGTTGTACTATAATACAGGCAGGTAGCTTTAGTGTATGAATGTTGCTTTGTGATCCTAAAAGCATCACTAGTAAATGTACATTTTACAATATGATAGTACATTATTCAAATAATATAATAAACAACACAGGACTATATGGTTATGATACATGAGAAATAGAGGAACTAGGATTTATTTAGTATAGATGGCATTATGATATAATTTAAAATAAAAAAAAGCTATTAATATATCAGTATTATTTTATATGTAAATTAATGTGGTAGCTTTGTTCTGTAACCTACTGTATTTTTTTGTTGGCATTTATTTCTAATATCTGTCAAAATATATTGGCAACTTTTATCAACTAGCCTTCAGTGATCATTTCCCCAAATTTCTAATGTATAAAATACCTCCCTTATATATATATATATATATATATATATATATATAATTTTTATTCACACATCTATATATATACACACACACACATATATATATATGCACACACCCATGAACAGACACATGCATGATTACATGTGTGTATAGAAATATATATATATATATATATATATATATATATATATATATATATGTGTGTGTGTGTGTGTGTGTCTGTGTGTGTCTGTGTGTGTGTGTACACTTGAGGGTTGTTCAAAAAATTCTAAGCTTCACTAAGAAATAAGAGCCATAGCTGAACATTTTTGCTGTGGCAATATAATTCCATTTATCATAAAACTATAAAAACCAATCCAGGTGTTTGCTTTAATTTCTGTGCAGGTGAGGGTCATACATAGGCAAGAGGTGTGCAACAAACCTCAAATCTAGGTAGGCCTTAGAACTTTTTGAACGACCCTTGTGTGTGTGTGTCTCTCTCTCTCTCTCTCTCTCTCTATATATATATATATATATATATATATATATGCTCACACACATGCATACATATACATATCATTCATGCATTCACACATACACACTTGCACACACACACCCATATCCATTTATATATATATATATATATATATATATATATATATATATGTGTGTGTGTGTGTGTAGGAACAGATTGAAACAGAACAGGTATAAAACTGAAAATTTTAAAAACATTTACAATTAATCAGAAACTGTTACCTAAAGTTTCACATGTGATAATTCATAATCGAGGAATTATTAGTAGAATTATTTCATGAGTAACAATCTATGATAAGTATTACACCTGAAACTTTGAGTTCCAAAGTCTAATTTATTGTAAACTTTTTTAATTTTACATTTTGTATATATATATATATATATATATATATATATATGTATATATATATTTTCATATATATATTTATATGTGTGTGTGTGTGTGGTGTGTGCTTGTGTCTGTCTGTGTGTCTCTGTGTGTGTGGCTGTTATCCCTTATTAAGCTCACTGAAGTATCTCTGTAACATGAGAAGGTAGACTTTTAACATAGTGAGTTATGCATTAAACAAGCCATGGCAAAAACTCTATAAAAGCACAAATAACCCTGAAATGTATATATAGTCTTGTATATGCTTCAGTAAGATGAATTAAACAAATTACACACAAAACTGCACAAAAAATATGTATGACACATGCTGATATCTACCTCATTTTTGTTTTTCAGACGAGGCCTGTGTCTGTGTGGGACTCAGGTATGAAAAACCAAGTATACAGAGTGACTGGAAACAAATGGAGATGGTTGTTTCTGTCCAAATTGTTGTTTGGGCTGACGCTATTGATTCTCTTAGGCAAGCAGTGGAAGGAACACTTGCCACAAATAAACAGGCACTTGGCAGAGACGGAGAGAGAGAGTCAGAGAGAGGGATAGAAAGTGAAACAAGAGACAGTGAGCAGAAAGAAGAAGGAAGAGGGAGAAAAAAAGAGAAGGAGATTCTGTGTTTAGTTGTGCATGGAACATTAATGTCTCTTTCTATATCAAACCAAACCGGTGTTGAGGTTTTGTCAGCCTCCATCGTTAAAAACCAGCCACTAACCCCCACTCCCAATCCATTACTCACTGCAGATTCTCCGCCTTGTATTAATTAATTAATATTTTTTATCAAGTTTTCTAGCCAATCTGATGACAGTGATAGTAATAATGCTAACACCCTGTAGACACTAAACAAGCAATGACAGAATAAATTAAGGTTGGTCCATATTGTTTGTTATTATCATGTTCAAATTTGTCAGGTTCTTTTTTGAGGGGAGCTGATGCAGTGACAAAGAGGTGTGTCCAAGTAAAAAGCTGATGGAAGAGGTATTCACTGATGCATTATGAGTGTGTCCACGCTGCTGCTGTTATGGAACAAATTGTGCATGAATTTCGGCAGAGTTAGGTAAACTCTAATTGTCTGTTTGTTGTTCTCCGATAAAACTCTAGTTTGCTCACAGGCATCCAGGAAAACAACCTCTCTTGCTTTTAGTTGGGATCAGAGTGTGGAACCTGTTCCTCTCCTTTGTCCATGCTCTTGTCTTCCTCAAGGATGTAGCTACGATATATATGGCACGGTTGGTCTGGGGGATTCTAGCCTAATAGAAGCACCTCCCCATTGCACCACAAAAGAGAATCAGAGTTGTCTATTACATGTTGACTTCTAATCCATTACTTAATGAAGATTTTCCGTCTGGTATAAATTCTTTTTATCAAGTGTTCTAGCTAATTTGACAGTGATGGTAACAATGCTCGTCTGTTTGTTGTTCTTCGATAGAACCTTAGTTTACTCACATGGTAAATATAACCTAATTTAAATTACAATGATTGATTCCTTAATTGTTTCAGACACTGTTTTTGTATATTCCTGGTGCAAAACTATAATTCTATTTCAGATTTTTATTTAGTAGTCTTAAAATACTTAAAACAACCCAAAACCTAAGCTTAACCTTAACCAGTGGCCTTTATGAAAATGAGTTATAAGAATAACAGACATGAAATGAAAACAACCCAAGTTGGGTTTAGAGTGTGGTACCTGTTCATCTCCTTAGCCATGCTCTTGACTTCTGTTAGAAAGTAGCAAAAATATGAGACAAGGTTGGTCCTGGGGATTCAAGCTCCATGACAGCACCTCTTCATTGCACCAAAAGAGAGAATTAGAGCAGTCAGCTGTCTGTGTGAATGATAATGGGGATCGGGCAATTTTTTTCGTTACCCTGATAGAATCATTTTGTTCAAGTGGGTGATGACTACAAACCAGTAATTAACTCTTACGACATCTTGACAGTAGAGATTTATCTGCAAAATGTTATACCTTCAGCTGGAATGTCCCCACAAACCAGATAATCTCTATTAATATGTTGGTAATTTCTATTTAAGAGAGTACTTCCTGTATGCATATTAGGTCTTTTTTTTTCTATGGAAGCCTGTATCTACCATTTATATGATATGTTCACTGGCTCCCTTGTTATATGAATTTACCAAACTCCTCCAACACAGGCAGGATGTGACACAAGATCAATTTTTTAGTAGAGTAAAGCTGGTTTGAATTCAGAGTTTTTCCTTTCCTAGACTGGTTGCCTAACCAAAGCTAAAGGACCCAATCTACCCTACTATTTTGCCATAGCTGGGGTAAGAACAGATGGGTTCATGTCTTTCCCCAGGGCATCTGAGTGAAGTGTAACAAAAACCCCCACATTCAGTATTTGAACTTGGTCCACCCATTATATCATGATAATTGTTATGCTTAACATGCCTTTATGTCTTCTATAGTATCCACAAGAGGAAATAGTAATATATTAAGCTTTACCTAAGAAATATGGGCACTCAGTGAGAATTAAACTCACTAACAATGGTTTGTCAGCTTAGTTTGCAAACCATTGTACCATGCATAGCACCTGCCAATAAGATAATGTAGTTAAATATTTATGTATATATTATGTATATATTTATGTATATATCAACGAATACGTGTTGGTAATATGATGGTTACCGTCACTGGAAATGGACACAGTGACCCAAGTTCAAATCCTGGATGAGGCTATTTGCACTTCACATAGTGCTAATACCCTTGGGAAAAGTATGAATCCAATTATTCTCTTTTCTGCTATGAGTAAATAGTAGGGCAGACTGGGCTCTTTAACCTTGGTATGGCAACCAGTCAAGGAAAAGAAAAACTGAATTCAAACACGTTAAACTCTGTTTAAAAATGACCTTGAGTTACATCCTGCTTGCACGAAGGGATTGGGTGAATATATATGGGTAAAATGCTTATTTATTTATGGCGCAAATATAATGTAATTAAAGTAAGTAAAGTTGGCAATCATAGTCAAGGGCTATGCTTTTCAATAGCTACTACATGGGGGTGTTGGGGAGGGTGCTACTCCTTTCTCTTGATTGCTCCACTTTACCCTTGATACGTACCTTATAATGCTGATTGCTAAGTAAGGAGGTATCAAGAACCATTTTCTGAGTTTTTGATATGACTCAACCTGGGATTGAATCCCAGTCTCCTGCTCATTGGCAAACACTCTAACCTCAAGGCCAATGGGCCAGTAAATATAATGTACTAGTTAAAAATTATTAATTATTGAAAATAATTAATTGATATTATCTTCTGATAACCACCACGGGAAGGTATAAACAAAATTATTTATTTAGTAATTCTAAAACCAATTACAACTCTTACATCGAGCTCAAATCTATGGTTGATATCTCTGTCCAGCCCATGAACTTTTTAAAAACAAAATTCAAAATTTGCAATCAAGCAGTAGAAACGATGATTTATCAAAGACTTTAAAAACAACTAACACTTTTGTTCATCAACATTAAAATTGGCTTTTCAAGAAAATTATATCGTCCACAGGGTGTAGAAAGGCTACAGAACACTTATAAATATTAAAGCTGGGGTAGCAAAGATATGGGCTGTGGGCTAAATCTTGTAAGCAGCCATGTCTAGCCAATGGCTCAGTTTAATTCTTTAAAAAATTATTATCATTGTTTTGATTTTAAAATATACTCTTAATCGACACAGGCTGTTTCAGAAAAATTGATACAATTTTGTAATCTAATAATTTGACCAACTTTTGTTCAAATGATCTCAAATTTTAACAGTATGTGTAGAGATAACACAAAATTCTATGTTAAATGTCTTGTGTTTTTATCTTTTCAGGTAGAAAAATACTTTTCACAGGAACAAAAAAAAAATCATTTGAACAAGAATTGGTCGAGTTATTTGATTACAAAATGATATCAATTTTTTAGAAACACATACATGTCAAATAATAAAGAGTTTTTTTTAAATATATTCAAAGAGCTTATAAAACAGTTTATCTTTAATCATTTGCCATTTAGGGTTAAAAATATATTTGGATAATTTCTATCTTTATTCTTACTTTAAGGGTACTTATAAGGATACTTCATGGATATACAATAAGAATTACTGGCAAATATACCCAGCCAAGCCGAAACACTACTGCATAGTTTGGAACGAACAGCCGCAGGCATAGGCTTCTATGTCAATGCACACAAAATGAAATATATGTGCTATAATCAAATGGGTGACATCTCCACTCTAGACGTAACCCCTCTTAAACTAGTAGACAAATTCACTTACCTAGGAAGCAGCGTCGCATCAACCGAAAAGGACATCGACACGAGATTAACGAAAGCATGGACAGCTATCAATAGCCTATCGATTATATGGAAATCAGACCTAACCGATAAAATGAAACGCAGCTTCTTCCAGGCAGCTGTCGTATCGATACTGCTGTATGGATGCACTACATGGACGCTAACAAAACGGCTGGAGAAGAAGCTAGGCGGCAATTACACAAGAATGCTGTGGCAGGGTTTGAACAAGTCCTGGTGGCAACACCCCACAAGACACCAACTGTACGGCCACCTGCCTCCTATCACGAAAACTATTCAAGTTAGATGAACCAGACATGCAGGACACTGCTGGAGAAGCAGGGACGAACTCATAAGAGATGTACTCTTATGGACTCCTACACATGGCCGTGCAAAAGCAGGATGACCAGCATGAACATACATTCAGCAACTATGTGAGGATACGGGATGCTGTCCAGAAGACTTGCCTGAGGTGATGAACGATAGGGAAAAGTGGCGAGAGAGGGTCAGGGATATCTGTGCTACCAGCACGACATGATGATGATGATATACCATATGGAAGAGTTTTGTGCTCACATTCTTTCCTTTCTTTATTGCTTTTAAAGTTTTTATAAAATATATTTGCCTCTTTGTCAATTTACTTTGGCCTACACTATGAATAAGGCTTTTAGGAATAATTTTCTTTATTTGACCCTTGAGATTCTGGTCTACAAATTCAAATAAGTTTGATATCCTTGATATTAGGTTACAGCTTGAGTAAATACAAATTTTATTTTATTCATTTGTGGATATCAAAAATTGCCTTAAGAGATTCTTATTCAGATTTGGGTTCTCATCTTCATTTATATAGTCACAAAGTTTCAGCCATTGTATCATCTGACCTTTTTCAAATATCTATTATCGTAGGTAACCTTTTGGGAATTATAAATTGATCCCTTTATTAAAACCATGGATTAAATAGCTATCATTTTGATTGGGATGGTTGTCATTATAATAACCAAAATATAGATAATAGTATGACTAGAAATTACCTAATCTCAACCAGAAGATCAGACCTAGTTAACAAAAAAAGGAAAACCTGCTGAATAAAGTAAATTTGGTAGTCGAAGGCAACCAGAAGGCTCCTATTTCAATAGTTACAACACTGAGGTGTTGGGGAGGGTGCAACTCCTTTCCCTGGATTGCTCCACTTTACCCTTGATACATACCTTATATTGCAGAGTGTTAAGCAAGGAGGTATCAAGTACCATTTTTAAAGTCTTTGGTATGACATGACCTGGGATTGAACCCAGGTCTCTCGGACCATTGGCAAACACTCTACCCAATGAACATTCTGGTGGACCACAGAGTAAAAATCAAAGAAAGCAAAAAGAGAGATAAGTACTCAGACCTTGCCAGTGAATTAAAAGATGCTATGGAACATGAAGGTAATGGTAGTACCAATTATTATTGATGCACTTGGAATGATCCCGAAATGCTTGGTAAGAGGGCTGGAAGAGTTGAAAATCGAAGGAGAAGAGACCATCCAGTATTGTTAAAATTGACTAGAATACAGAGAAGAGTCCTCGAGACTTGATGAGATTTGTGGTCACTCAGACTCCAGTGAAAGATCATCGGCTAAAGCTGATGTGAAAAACTTGCAAGGAGTATAATTATAATAATAATAATAATAATAATATATAAATTATAATGTAACATATACATATATATATATATAAATAATTAATAATAATATATATAAATGATGAATTATAATATATATACATATATATATATATATATATATATATATATATATATATATATATACATGGAATAAAAAATAGTGATAATTCCTCATCCAAGATTTTCAGACAAAAAAAAAAGAACTTTCTGTATATACTCATACATATATGCAACTTTCTGAGATCTAAATTTTAAATCTAAAATTAAGGGTTCGCAAAAATGCTAGATATAAACTTTGTGTGTGTAATTAATTGGCCAAGGCTGGGCCTAGGCTAACTGGTATGCTTACAATGTCCAGCAGCAAAAGGTCTCAATTTAGGTCTCAGAAAATCACATGATAAGTGAATATATATGGTATCAAAAAATAAAATAGAATTTTATGCCTCTTAGATTTCCATATCATTTTGGTGTATTATATAATTTAAAGAAAAAAAATGAATGTCTGAATGTTCTAAAAAAGAAAAAAAAAATTTTCTGGTTTTTAAAAAATCTACTGTTTTTGTTATGGATACACAGTGACTAAAGATTTTGGTTTAAGTTTGTTACTGGGTTGTTGAAGTTACAAAATAACTACTGAAAAATTATTCAAAATAAAATTACATATTGCTTCAGACATAATAAAGATTTATGCTCTTCTAAATAGTTTGTGGTAGGTACGATACAATGATTCTAATTTTAATTCACTTATGTATGATGGACCCCTCTACATGCACACACCTTTGTTGGTGAATAGCAAAATCTTACATTCATTGGCTCTGTGCAGAAACTGGATGCCATCTATATGACTTACAAAGAGTGATGGCTGATAGGGACAGATGCCAAGAGATAGTCAAGGGAATCTGTGCTTTTGGTATGTCTTCATGAATATGATGATAGTTACCACTTGATTAAACTAATATGTCATCAACATTTTTGTCTTTACGTCTTTCTGTTTATTTCCCTTCATCTCCAGTAAATTCATTTTAAATTTTCACAAGTTATTATCCATGAAAAAAGGAAAGAGAGAGAGAGAGAGAGAGAGAGAGAGAGAGAGAGAGAGAGAGAGAGATTAAGTTGTGTAGTTTACCTAGTAATTACCGGTAAAAAAAAAATTAATGGATATGTTTGAATTGATATGAGATAATTTTAAAAACAAACCAAAAACGATGAAATAATGTATCTATGTATACTTATTTACATACATTTACAACAAAATTTCTTTAATTACCAGATCTTTGTTGTTATGGTAACATGGTGTTTGCTTGCTTCAAGTGATGTCACTTATACTTAGGGCAAGCATAATAGATTTTCTCTTTACTCAATGCCGCAATCTCTTCGTACTGGAATATTCTAACAATGCCAGAAAATATTCTATATATATATATATATATATAGTATTGCTCCAAAATAAGTGAGCCCAGTTGGCTGAGGCAGTAGAAATACACCAACTGCATCTTTGACCGTCTGTGATATGACATTAAATCATCTGATGGTGAGGCTCCAGCCTTAGAGGTTTGGGGAATGTGGAGTAACCCGTCATTGCTCCCAGGTTCATTCTAACCTTCAGTGGTAGCACCTGATAGGATCTTATCTATGGGTCAAATAGAACAAACTATGTGTACAAACAAATGACTGATATTAAATTGTGACTGTTATAAAGCAATACTTGAAACCATTTAACTGTGAGAAAAAAAAGCACAGGCTCATTTAGGAATATTATCAACAAAATTTGTTTATAAATCATATATATTTAATATATATGTTTTGACAGGATTTGGCATTGAATAACCTACAATAGTTGACATGCCATAAAACCAAACCAAACCAAACCAAACCAAACCAAACCAAAAGAAGTATACCTTTAACAAGTTTTTTTTATAAAAAGTTGGTTTTTATCAAAACCAAAGATACTAGGATTTTACTATTTCTAAGGAAACAGTATTCAATGAAAATGGATGTCATTAGGTATTATATATTTCCAAACTTCATAGCCTTGAATAAAATTGCATCAATATATATGAAGAGTGTACCCAGGGTCAGTCATAAGATGCCTTGGGCTTAATTAGGAATAGGTATATTGCAATGTGTTATGTGCACACGAGCTGAGAGTAGATTACACTTTAGACATGGAGTACAATTGGGAACAACTGGTCCAATTCGCTTAAGGTGGGTCCTGAGTGTACCAATTTATGAACTGGTACTTATTCATATTTATGTTTTCAGACTTTTCAAGCTGTGAAGTGTAGTAATAAATAATATCTAATAATATCTGTTTTTATTGTATTATGTTCTATCAGAAATTACAAAATATCTTTGGTTAAGAATAAAATTAACTATTTTTGAGAAAATGATTTGGGGTGTATTTATTTATGGGCAATATTGTATATATATATGTACAATGTTCTTTATGTACCACAAAACCTTTATATATATATATATATATATATATAAAGATTTTGTGGTATGTACAGAATTTAAATATTGCTTTTAAAAGCGTGTCCATATTAAGATTAAGAAAACATTTTAAAAACGATGGAAATATTTTAAAATTCTTTAAAAGGGGACCTTTTGTTTTGGTGACTTCTCTTCAGAGAATCATGACAGGGACAGTCAAGTTTATAGAAGAGGAATTAAACATGAGGAAGTGACCATTGAAAAAGCCTGGAGGAGGGGAAGAAAACGGATAAACAAAAGGATTACCATAAGCCAGAAGAGTTGGTGTAGGTAATAATGATCTTTTTCACATGGTTCAATGGGATTGTTAAAAAGAAGTGGTGTCAAAAATTTGTAAATAAGAGAGCTTTTTTGAAAGATAGTCACACTGTCTTGCATAAACTTGATTGTCACCATTATTATTCTTTAAAGAGTAGAGACTGAATCAAAAGGTCCCCTTTTTTAGGATTCTAAAATATTTTAATCGTTTTTAAAATATTTTATAAATCTTAATATGGATACACTTTTAAAAGCAATGTTTAAATGAATATATATATATATATATATATATATATATATATATATATATATGTATATATATATATATATATATACTAGGTTACTTGTATTGGGAAATGGATAAGACATTATTTAAAACTTCTAATAATATATTTTGTAAACATTGAGAAAAGTCATTAATATACAAAAAAAAAAAATTCTTTTTCATTTGCAAAATGGAAAGTGAATTCAAATCTCATCAAGAACTTATTCTTTAATATTTCCACTGTATATTGTTTCCTTGTTGCTGTAGACTGACAGCATGAGTGAATTTCGATAAAAAACAACTAAAAATGGTAAAGGAAGAAAGCAGTTGTCAAAATCTTTCTTATCAAGATTTTTTTATTTGAAATTTTTTCTTTTTGAAATGTTTAAAAATTTTTAATAAAAAAAAAATAATCACACAGTTTGATGCAGACCTACTGAATTTGATTTGCATATTTATTGGGAAGTCAAAAACTAATGCTTATTATCGGAACTTTTTCTGAATATTCATGAAGTTATTAACACAATATTTCACCTGATCTATTCTTCAGCCTTCAGTTGTATAATCTAAGAAAAAAAAAGAAAGATTTTTAATCTGAGGAAAAAGAAGTTTCTCTGTCTCTTTCCTCAGATTATGCACCTGATAAAGACTGAAGAAGGAATAGGCTGAAATGTATTCAGAGCATCAAGAGTATGAAACAGAGCTTCAAACAATTTCTTATCTGCTAATAATGGTTAATTTTTTCTTGATTCTTAGAACTAGCTGAAAACCAACCATAAGCATGAAATTTGAAATTCCTGCAGAACACCAGAATGGATTTATGGCCTCAGTAAGAGATCACAAATTTTAACAATGTCTTTATTGAATCATAAATTGTAGAGTAAAAAAAATAGTCTTCATCATTGGAAATTAAAGTTAAAATTATTGATGAGACTATGAGTGTTTTTGATGTTTTTTGGAAAAAGCATAAATCCATCTCTTCTTCCCCAGTTATAGGTAAAATAGTAGGAAAGACTGGGCTCTCTGGCCTAGATTGGGGCAACTATTTGTAGAAGGGTGGGGATCCGGATGAACAGCTAGCCTCTAAAATATCTCTGCCATAGAGACGAATTATACCAAATTTATATAAGTAAGTAAAGTTGGCGACCTTAGTTGAGGGTGACCCAACGGCTTCCTTTTGAATAGCTACTACACTGAGGTATAGGCGAGGGCACTACTCCATTTCCAGGATTGCTTCACTTTAGCCTTGATCCTCACCTTATAGTGCTGAGTGTTTTGCAAGGTGGCATCAAGTACCATTTTTTGAGTCTTTGGTATGACTCGATCTGGGATTGAACCTCGGTCTCCTGAACACTCAACTCATTAGGCCAATGGTTTGAAAGTTTACATAAACCTGATAGCAAAGAAGCTGATGAAACTAATAATAAGGCAGAAACTTGTCACCTGAAAGATGGTAAAAGGTGAGCAAAGAGACCGTTTATTCAGTGATAACCTCATTTAAAAATCACCACTGTAATTTATTTTTGGGTGCAATCCAATATGAATATCTATGAGAGATTTTACAGAATATTTCAAATACCCACTATTTTTGGAAAATATAGATAGACAAGATAAAGGTCCAAATTAGCATATTTATATTTATACTTACATTGTAAATAAAAATCCCTTGCTAAAAACTTGAAAAGTTTTGAAAATTGAAAAAAATGATATGCCAAAATCATAAACAAGGGTTTCATCAGTAATGACAGAAAATTTGGTGCCCATTGCTCAAACCATTCTTGAATTACATGATGGTAGACAAGGAGACAAAAAAGACATTTGGCAAATCATTATAAAATTATTTTAGGTATTTTGTGTTTAAATCGTAAATTGCAAAGATAAGAAAGAAATATTTGCAGGTCTTGTTTATAATGATAATGATGTTAATGATGATGATAATGACAACAACATGATGTTGATGATGATAATAATGATGGCAATGATGATACTGTTGTTGATGATGATGATGATGATGATGTGAAGTATATGGAGGATGATAATGAAAAGCAACAAGTCAAATATGACTTGTTGTAGCAGGCTCAATAGCGGTTGCTGCAGTAACCCTGCAAATTGGAGTTGCTTCAAACTTTCATAGATTATCATAATGTCTATTTGTAAATATTCAATCTCATGAAATATACAAGATGGCTGATTGTGTAAAGAGTAAGTTTCATGGACCGGACAGAGTTTCCTTCAGTTTCTTTCTTCGAATTCAACATCTCAAATTACAAAAAAAAAGTGGTTTGATTTGGTTTGATTTTATGGCATATCAACCACTGAAGATTATTTAATGTAAAATCCTTTTTATACATATACATTAAATAGATGATTTCTAAACACATTTTGTAGATAATATTTTTAAACAAGCCAGATCTCATTTTTTTTCACACAGTTAAATGGTTTCACTAATTTCTATCTAATATGAATAATTCTATTTATTTATTTGTTTGCACACAGTGGAATGTTTTCAAGTATTGCTGTTTAACTCTAACAAGTCAAACATCAGTCATTTGTTTACACACAGTTAAATGATTAAGCAGTTCTATTTCAAGCAATCCAATTTAGCATGTCATTTGTTAGCACTCAGTCTAAATGTCATAGCACACAGTTTAAAAATCAAACAGTTCTGATTGACCCATAGATAGGATCCTATCAGGTGCTACTACTCCAGGTCAGAGTGGACCTGGGAGCAATGGGCAATGAAGTAGTACTCCTTATTCCCCAAAGCTCAAGCATTTCTGGAGCCTCACCATCAGATAGTTTAGTGTCATATCCAGGACACTCGTTTGATGGGTGGAGATCTTACATGTCTGCAGAGATGCAGTCAGTGTATTCTACAGCGCCAGCTAAAAACAAAAGTGATACATTTGCAAAATTGGTAAAACGATCATTGAAAGAAATTAAACTGATCATAGATTTATTTTAGGCGTCCCAATTTAACAAAGATTTTGATTTCTTTGTTCTGAAGGTTAAATGCTGAAACTGAATGGAAAAGGAATTTTAAATAATTTCATTTACCGACCCATTAGCATGGAGTGTAGAGAGTTCGCCAATGGTCCGGTAGACCAGGTTTCAATTCCAGGTTGAGTCATACGAAAGACTCAAGAAATGGAACTTGATGCTTCCTTGCTCAACACTCAGCATTATAAGGTATGGATCAAGTGTAAGTGGAGCAATCTAGGGAAAGGAGTAGCACCCTCCCCTACACCTTTGTGTAGTAACTATTAAAAAGGAAGCCTTTGGGTCGCCCTTGACTACAGTTGGCCAATTTACTTAAGTATTAGTTAAAGATAGGGTTTAAAAAGATAAGATTTAATATAAGCAAGAAATGAAATAGATTAAATAATGATAGGATAACTAAACTTGAATTAACTAAATAGAATACAATTTAAATGTAATTTTTACTGCATTTAAAATCAAATTAGATAAACCTTTGTGCGTTTTCCAGTGGGTGTCGAACAATCAGACCTATACAGTTTATATATATATAATACAGAAAACAGTTTTATTCACAGAGTTTGATTTAAATAAGATCTTTAATGGCCCAATTTGAGGTTATATATATATATATATAACCTAGCTCATTTGAGGTTATATATAACCTAGCAATTTGAGGTTATATATATATATATATATATATATATAACCTAGCTCATTAACCATTACATCTCAAGAAATACTCCCTGGGGGGTTGTATGTATTTATATAACTCCTCCTCAATGAACAAGATGTGAAACAAGGTCATCTTTTTAAGTGGTGTACAGCTGGTTTGAATTTAGAGTTTTCCTTTTCCTGGACTGGTTGCCTTATCAAGGCTAATGAATCCTACTCTACTGCTGCTCTACTATTTACTCATAGTTGGAGGGAGAACAAATGGATTCATGCCTTTCCTAAGGGCATTAGTCCGTGTAAGTTGCAAGCAGCCTCAGCCAGGGTTTGAACTTGGGTAACTGTTTCCAATGATGACACTAAGCCACTAAGTGACACTAAGCCATTTTTGGGGGTATCACGTGGCACATGAGATGGTTTCATAGGGTTGAGATCTCTAGCAACACACTTGCTGTATTTTTTGTTTCTTTTTTTCCTCTCTTGCCTGAAAAGAAAAACACTGTAGAAAGAGATGAACAGATACCACATTCTAATCTCAGACTAAAGATTTGATTTGGTTGGTTTGGTTTCTTTGTTTAATGGCATATCAACTTTCATGAGTTATTTAATGTCAAAGCCATCCTAATTGAAGAACAGTACTGTTGCTATTTAACCCAGAGCTGAAGGGATAAGAAAGATTATACCTTTTCCAAGGGTATTAATTCAAAAGTGGAAACTAGCTGACTATGATGTCATAATCTAGCATGTTAGCCACTATGCGAGAGGAAACCCCTGACAAGTCAGAAAAGAGAAAAAAGTTGGTTGTTTGTCTAACCAAAGTTCTATCAAAATCTCAAGAAAAATGTGCATCTATCAATCTCTTTGCACCAGCAGGATGTTGCACAAGGTCAGTTGTTTAAGTCGAGTTTAACATGTTTGAATTCAGAGTTTTCATTCACCTAGACTGGTTACCATACCAATGTTAAAAACCTAGTTTGCCAAACTGTTTTATCCACAACTGAAGCAGGAATAGATGGATGCACACCTTTTCCAGGGTTATGAGTGCTATATGAAATGCAATCAGCCTTATCCGTGATTTGAACTCTGGTTGCTGTGTCCATGACAATATAACAATATGACAATAACTATAAACCCATGGGTGCCCCCAGAAAAGTCTCATGAAAAATATCTTATAGTAAGTGTTGAGATTTGTGGGTTACTGGATTTAGTCTTGAAAGTGGAATTTGATATTTAAAACTAGAATCAGAGTTGATCAAAAATTCATTTTTCTTTTTTCTTTAAATTAGAGATACATTTATGTTAACCAAGTTTTCAAAAATAAAACTGACAAAAGAAAAATCAGAGTAAGCTGACAAGTGGGAAAATAAAATTAGAGTAAAAAAGAAAAAAATTGATTAATTAAATCATGTGAGATTGCAAGACAGAATTCTCAAGGAATCATTAATGGTTGTACAACAGAGATAAAATATAATAGTACATTTAGTTGACGGTATCATCTGAATGAAAGAAAACTTGAATTAGCCAAGAGTTTCCCCTCCAATTCATTCATCCATCAATTGATTATATTCTTCCCTCCATTCACTGAGCTTGTCTTTCTATTTCATTCATATATTCACTAAGTTCACTTGGCTTCAGATTTTGGCATTATTTAAGATATGAAATGATTTAGAATCAAAAAGGTAAAGACATTGTAGTATTTAGCTTCTTTATAGTTTGTTATTCATCTTACACTGATGAATGGTTGGTTGGTTGGTTGTTAGGTTTTATGGCATATCAATCTTTGTAGGTTATTTAATGCCAAATCAATTTTTATGCATATTGTCAGCTCTATTTCAAACAATTTAGTTTAGCATGAGTATACAGTTTACTTGTCTGAATAGTTCTAATTCAGCCAAGAATAAGTACAGATTTTGTTTTCACATGGTTAAATGTCAAAACAGTTCTACATTAAACAGTTCAATTTAGTGTAAGTAGAGTTTCTATGTCAAAAACAATTCCATTTCAAATAATTCAGTTTAGCATAAGCATGCTGTTTAAATGTAAATACAGTTTAATTGTCAAAAACATTTCTATTTAAGCTATTCAGTTTAGTCAAACAGTTCTAATTCAAACAATTCAGTTTAGCATAAGTATGCAGTTATTTCTATTTAACCCATAAATAGAGCCCTATCAGATACTACCATTTTGGGCCAGAGTGGACCTGGGAGCAATGGTAATGATGGGGTGCTCTGTATTCTCCAAAGCTCCAGCATCACTGGAACCTCACTAACAGATTGTTTATTGTCATAACCAGGACACTCATGGGGTGGGGTTTTTACCCCTCTGCAGAGGTGCAGTGAGTGTATTCTACAGCCCTAGCTGACTGGGTAATATACATTGATGAAATAGAACAAACTATGTGCAAACAAATGACTGATGTTAAATTGTGACTGTTATTCTACAGCCTCAGCCGACAGAGCAACACTGATGAATGATCAGTTCATATAGCAGTTTACCTGTAAAAATGCTAGTGATTTTGATCTCTATCTTCCTGTTCATCTATGAGCAGTCATTCTGTCTATCTGTCCATCTATGTCTAACTATTGGTCAGTCTATCTGTCTATATACTTATAAACTCATCAATCAGTTGATCTTTCTGTGTGTCTGCTGAAGCCCAGTCAGCTGGGGCTGTAGAATGCACTGACTGCATCTTTGCTGAGGCGTAAGACTTCCCCACCAACAAGAGTTCTGGATATAAACCTTAAACCATCTGATGGTGAGGCTCCACTCTTGGAGCTTTTGAGAATGTGGAATACTCCTTTATTGCTATTACTCCCAGGTCCACCCTGATCCATAGTCTTTGTACCTGTTAGGGTCTCATCTATGGATTAAATAGAATAAGGGTCTGGGGTAGGTCAATAAACTGTATCTGATGGCAAGGCTCCACCTCTGGAGCTTTGGGGAATGTGGGAAACCTCTTTATTGCTATTACTTCTAGGTCCACTCTTACCCTGAGTGGTAGTATCTGTTAGGGCTTTATCTATTGGTCAATTAAAACTGTCTAACCTTTTAACTGCATGCAAACAAATGACTGATGTTAAATTGAATTGTTAGTTTTACATTGCAATACATAAAGTCATTTAACAATGTACAAACAAATGTGTAATGTTAAATAGAATTATTAGAGTTAAACAGCAATACTTCAAACCATTCAATGATGTGGAAACAAATGAATTCTGGCTTGTTTAAAATGTTACCTATATACTATTTGCTTACAAATCATATATATATATATATATATATATACAATATATATGCTCCCCTACCTCTGTAGGGTTGAGCTCTCTAGCGAGGGAAGTAAATGGTTGGCACTAGCGTAATGCAAGGCTCTTCATATGAATCGAGCTCTCGGTAGCTGTTAAGTGGATATATGTAAACAAAAACAAATGTGGTACATAAGCGTTTAAATTTCCTTTGCTTGTGCTAGTTTCCTCGTGGCTGAGTAGTAGAATCTTGGATTGACGTTTGAGTCAACCGGGTTTTGATCCCAGCTTTGGGAATCTAGCCTGTCTGGCCACACTGAAGAGTTCTGATAGAACGAAACAAGTCTGTCTATGGATGACAATATATATATATATATATATAATCAGGATTTGGCATTAAATAACCTACAAGGGTTAATATGCCATAAAACCAACCAACCAACCAACCAACCAACAAATTTGTCTGCTGAGGACCTCACAAATTAATGGATCTATCTGCCTGTCTTCTCATAAGCTAATGTATCAATTGACCTATTCCCCTATCTTCTTGTTACGCTACAGCTCTCAAATGGATGTTTGTAATGCTAGAACACCAAAGAGACATTTGCACTACCATGGTTCTCGGCAGACTCTTTATAGTGCTACGACACTATAGACATTGGTACCACCACAGTTCTAATAGGCCCTCGAATGTAGCACTACACCTTAAGTGTCAGTCGGATCTTGTGGTAACCTCTTCTGTGATGAATAGAAGAAAAAGTGACAAACACACAAAAACGCTGTTTTGTTTGCTAAAACAAAAGTTTATTTGTTACTACCACTCTTAGTATTTGTTGAAAAGAGAGAAACAGAGTATGAAAAATGAGTCCATGGCTTTAGCTAGACAGAGAGAAGTAAAACGTGAGAAGAGAGAAAGAGCGAGCAGACATAGACTTTGATATTATCTTTCTTGTTTTCTTTTGTAGTTCTTGCATGTGGGGGACCCCTTCATGACGGGTGTGGGAGCCCTTCACAGAGCTCACCCGAAAATGGGTGACATAATTTTTGACCATCTTCACATTATCGCACCTAGTCCCCAACTGACTCTCTTTTCCTGTTTTCTATCCTGCATCTATTTTTAACAGCTTTTCCCTTTGAGTGTCTTTCAGCTAATCACAGCCTGTGGTGTAAGTAATGTAAAGTTGGCGACTGTACGTTGAAGGCAACCTGAAGGCTCCCTTTTCATTAGCTACAACACCGAGGTGTAAAGAAGGACACTACTCCTTTTCCTGGGTTCTTTCACTTTACCCTTGATCCGTACCTTATAATGCTGAGTTTTAAGCAAGGAGGCATCAAGCACTGTTTTTTTGAGTCTTTGGTATGACTCGACCAAGGATTGAAACCCGATCTCTCTGGCTAATGGCAAACACTCTACCCACTCAACCAATGGACCAGTACATATGAAAAGACAAAGTATTCACAGGATGATTTTATTCATAGTTGAATTATTTGCCAGTGTTTCAGTTTTTACATTAAACCATCATCCAGTTATTTAAATATGTTATGTTGTATCTTCTGAATTGTGTTAAATCTGATTTTTCATTTTTTAAATGAAACAAAAAAAATAAATAATTCAACCATAAATAAGTTCATCCACAGAATACTTTGTTTTTCATATGAGTAGATTTACATACTTTCAGATTTTATTTCCATTTTCCACACATACACACTCACCCCCCCTATATATATATATATGTGTGTGTGGGTGCCTGGGTTGTAATGTTTATCATTGTAAGAAATGGACACGGTGACACGAGTTCAAATCCTGGACGAGTTTGATTGCCTTTCACAAATCCCTAATACCCTTTGGAAAGGTATAAATTCTCTTATTCTCCCTCTAGCTATGGGTAAATAGTAGGGTAGACTAGGTTTTTTTGCCTTGGTTAGGCAACCATCAAGGAGAAGGAAAATTCTGAATCCAAACCTGTTAAACTCAGCTTAAAAATTGGCTGCGTATTACATCCTGCCTGTGTGGAGCAGTTGGTATATATATATATATATATATATATATATATATATATATATATATATATATATTTATATATCAGTTATATCCAGTGAGTGTCCAGAGACTATGGTTTGGAACATTTGTATAGAGAATATATGTAAGATTGTATATAATTCTATGGGAGTGTTTTCAGCAGACAATTCAAGTCTGCATATCGTTTTATTTTGATGTCGTTGGTATTTGTTTATAGCGTTCAAATAACTATACGCATAAAAATCATACCAAATAAAAATAATAAATAAAAACGCTTTTGGCATAAAATAACCCGAAGGGTTGGCATGCCGTAAAACCCAACCAACCAACCAACCAACCAACCAATCTATGGGAGTGCTTGATGTATGGCTATTATTAATTATATCTCTCATGATGCATATAAAAAACTCACATCCAAAAATAAGTATACCAAACAATTTTTAAAAAAAATTGATTTTCTTCTAAACCATTCAATAACTTTTTAGTATGTAAAAGATAGAATTAAAAGTGCAAACTTTAAGTTTATAACTTAGTGTTAATCTAATTAACTTTTACTAATTGAAAGAAGTTAAAGCTCAACTAAACATCTGTTGAGTTTTTGAGATTACTTTATAATGCGAAAGCATTTGAATATCAGGTTCTAAGTAAAAAAAAATTAATTGATTTTGTGGAAAGCCACTGTTGATTGTTTAGAAAGCCACAGATTCCCCATATGAGCTCTTTTCCATAATACAAGTTGACGTCTGATCCATTCCAAAATTCCTTTAGAGTGAATATGTGCATCATAGAAATTGAGTTAAGTAAAAGTTTGGTTTGGTTCCTTTATTTAACGGCATATCAACCTATATTGGTTATTTAATGCCAAAGTCATAAGTGGTACTATTTAACCTATAACTGGCAGTATAAGGGATTTCATACCTTACCCAAGGGTATTAGTTTGAAAGTGAACCTAATAGCTTGACTGGAATTTGAACTTGGTTACTATGATGTTGCAGTCCAGCATGTTAACCATTACACGACAGAGTTTCTCTCTAGAGTTGAATAAAATCAAAATAAGCTTGGAAAAGGTCATTTTTTTTTCTGAGTATTCTTTTGTACATAAAAGAATGAAACTAAAAACCCTCTGTTGTTGGGCCTTTTAAACTGAGAGAGAGAGAGAGAGAGAGAGAGAGAGAGAGAGAGAGAGAGAACTTCTTTGTTGTTTGTCAATGCATTATTCATAGCATGAAATCATTTTAAAGACCAACAGGATCAGTTTGTTGTTGTTCCTGACCTTCAAGATCTGTAATTAACCAAAGAGAATTTGATCTCCGCCCTTCCTACACTGTTTTTAAATGGCCAAACTGGAACACATTAATACACACCTCATTCACACCACATACATAAATAGAGAATCAATTACTTTGCTTTTTCATGCCTGAATAACAATAACAATAACAATAATAATAATAATGATAATAATAATAATAATAAACTAGCAGTCCCAGCCTGACACATCTCCTTAGAAGAGTACTATCAATCTGAATGAAAAAATAACACCTAAAAGAGACAGCAAAAAAAAAATGGAATGCATATTATCACTACCTTCCTTTATCCTAGATCTTTGATAAAGATCTGGTGAAGGATTGTAAAAACCAAAAGCTAAACTGAAAATTGAATAAAGTTAATAATAATAATGATTATAATGATAATAATAATGATGATGATGAGATACAAACAGATCATCTAACGAAGACCTAGTTAACTTGTAGACTTTGTGGACCACAGAATGAAAATAAAAAAATATGAAAAGAGAGACAAGTACTAAGACCTTGCCCGAGAACTGGAAAAAGTTATGGAACATGAAAGAAACAGTGATAGTTACTGAAATGTTTATGTTAGGAATGATTCCCACAGATTTTGCAAAGGGCTGGTAGAATTGGAAATTGGAGGATGAGCCAAGACCATCAAAATTACAGCTTTGTTGAGATCGGCTTGAATACTGAGAAGAGTCCTGCAGAGTTGAGGAGACTTGCTCTCACTCAGACTCCAGTGAAAGACCATCAGCTAATGCTGGTGTAAAAAACTCTCAAGGAGTAAAATAATTATAATCCTCAAAGGCTCGGTAAAGGGACAGGAAGATTTTGAAATCAGAGGATGAATCAAGCCCATTCAGACTACAATATCATAAGGATTGGCCTAAATACTGAGAAGAGTCCTGGAGAATTGAGGAGACTTGCAGTCATTCAGGCTCCAGTGGAAGACCATCAGTTAGTGCTGGTGTGAAAAACTCCCATAGTAATAATAATAATGGATCACCCAATCTAAACCAGAAGGACAAAAAGAAAAAGGCAAAGATACCTTTAAACTTGACATTTTTTTTGTAGGGTGGAGAGTTATGACTATTCTGTGGTGAGGATGCTTTCCTGAACCAGTAGAAATAGGAGTGCTCTCTCAATCAAGGCATTTGAAGAGTATTATAGAATCATCTTTGGCAAATTATAAGTGTGAGGGTCAACCATGAGTCCCTATGTTCAGTGGGTGGTTCAGTGGAAACTGCTAGTAGCAGGTGACACAATGTGCTGCTAAGTCCCCAGACCTTAGCAGCTGAAAGAAAAAGGTGTGTCTGTCTAAGTTGAAGAGGTAAAGGCTTCTGAGAGAGAGAGAGAGTTTCTCTATGACACCAGGAAGCCCCTCTTTTGAAGCTTGCACCGATTCCACTTCCTGTCTGAGGTCTTCTGGGAAACCATTACTTTTGTGTTATATTTTATTTCTTTTATGCTATTGTCCCTTTTCATTTATTATTCAACCCCCACAGATACAAATAAATCACCAAATCTTGATATTAAAACAAGCCAAGTTTTAATTGATGAGAAGAAAAGAATTTGTAATCCAGTTGATTTTGTCATTCTGGCAAACCACAAAGTGAAAATAAAAAAAGCAAAAATTTGCCTGAGAGCTAAAAAAGTTGTGAAACCTGACGGGATTAAAAAGAAATAAAAAAAGACAATAACATAAAATAATAAAATAAATAAAGGCAAAAATAAAAGTTTCCCAGGAGGGCTCTGTCA